>CM037779.1:13028425-13042560 GCA_021229015.1 Solen grandis
AGAGCCTTAGTGTTAACATCACTTAAACATCTTGACAAGGGAAAAAACAGGTACATTTTTGACATGAAACCCTCCCGGAGACCCTTGTTTTTAACATCAAAAAAACATCTTGACATATGAATTAACAGGTAAATATTGACATAAAAACAAACGAGTAGGGAAACGTATTTTGGACCCCCTAAAGAAAAAAATTGGGTCGTTTTTAAAAAGTAATTCGCCCTTTTAAAGAAAAAAAAAGAAAATTAACTCTCCCGGATTTCTATTTAACAAAACTTTCTGACATAAAAAAAGTGCAACTTTAAATTTTAAAAAAAAATAAAAGCGACATTTCAAAGTCATTTTAAACCCATATAATTTTTACATCGATCTTCCCTGACTTACCCAGTTCTATAAGCATGTTGACAAAAATCCTTTATGCCATTCCTATATCAATATTTTTGTAAAAAAGAAATAAGTCGACTTAACGTGATAGTCAAGCATCTGGAACATATATTTCCCCAACTTGAACATTTATTTTCAGCTTTGCGTCATAAGCTACGACGATAAAAATCTTTTTTTTTTTAATGCTTCCTACCGCCATAGGATACTTACCGTTTGGCAAAACTGAAGCTATGCAACGTATACAGGTAATAAAATTCTTAATTAATCTCTATCTTTATTTCAAATGTGTTATAGTATTTGTTAATATTTTATGTTGCATTATCATCCTCTACATACGTTTACAGAAAGGATTTTTATTAAGAAAAAAATCTTTAACTTAATCAGAATTGTTAACACTTTCAAGAATGAGTTGCCAGAAGGGTTGTCAGTGCATAGACTTTCGACTCCTTTTATACAGTTCTGGCAGATTAGACCACCTCTGTAATGTAACAGTAAGACAATGTCACAAGAGGCGTTGCCTATATCTTAAACTACTACCAAAATGGTTATCTTTTACTGAACGTTCATGCATTTTGTTGTGATATCATATTCATCCCTTAATAATGTGTCTTCTGTCTTTATGCAGGTATGCCTTTTCTTGGCACTGACACTATTCGAATCCACTGAAGCGGTTCTTCAAAATGGAGAAAGAGATGCTTTGATTTCTTTTTATCATCGACAAGGTTATTCCCATTAGGACATCTGTGGATTCTTATTATTGGTGCACAACACTGTTGTCAGCTTAAGCCAGATGAAGCGGATACTCTGAAGGTTAGGACTGAAAAGACGCGGTGCTTCGTCTCCTTTACGAGATGTAATACGCACGATAAGCGCATTATATAACAGAGGATTTGCTGACTGTGGTTATAAAACAATATGGAAAATGGTAAACACAACAGACGTTAAAGTTACACAAGAAACAACAAGACTTGTCTTAAAGGCTATTGATCCTGTGGGTGTTACTCTGAGATCTGCACATCGCTTACGTCGCCGAACTTATATCAATAAAGGTCCAAACTTTGCTATACATATTGATGGTTACGATAAGCTGAAACCTTTTGGTGTCGCTATTCACGGAGCCATTGATGGATTTTCTAAATATATTTTATGGTTAGAAGCATGCCACTCGAATAATGACCCCCGAATAATCGCTGGCTTCTTTGTCAATTTCCTTAAACGTACAGGTCGCGTTCCGCGTCTTGTACGTGCTGATGCGGGGACTGAAAATGCCACTGTGCGTGATTTACAGACAGCATTAAGGTACGACGATGGAGATAACATGTCTGGAATGAACAGTTTCATAACCGGAAGGTCAACAGCTAATCAAAGGATCGAACGTTTTTGGATCAATTTAAGACATAGTTTCGCAGTGTCTTGGAGGAACTATTTCAAAGATATGGTCGAACGTGGTTTTCTAAGAACTGGTGATCCTGTACATTTAGAGTGTTTACGATATTGCTTCGTACCATTAATTCAACGTGACTTAAACAGCTTTATGCAAACATGGAACTTACATCGAATTCGACAGCAAAGGCACGCGGAAGTACCTAGTGGTATACCGACTGTCATGTATTACCAGCCACAGGCATATGAAACTCGAGATTATTCTTATCCTCTCCCTTGTGATATGCAGACGATCAATTGTTTACAAGAGATGTATACTGTAAAGAAACCTCAGTTTGGATGTTCAGATGAATTTATCCCGATACTTGAATGTGTGTGTGAAATCCCGAGACAACAGCTGCCTGTTCCAACAACAGCTGAAAGTGCCACTTCTCTGTTTCAAGCCTTGACCGAAAAACTAGATGACTATTAAAAACTTGACATTTGACTCTGGATAATCAAATAAGTTTAACGTTTTAACTATGTTCAGCAAGTGCTAAATTTCAATGTCTGAGATGTCTGGCCGTGTGGAAATTGTATAAAGCCATTCACTTCAGTGTATAGATTATTATTGCCATTGTTGGACCTAAAGTTGACTGAAAATGTTGATATTAAAACCTTTAGATTATTATGTACGAAATAAACAGTTATGTAATGTTTGCACTGTGTTTGTTCGGACAATGAAAATAACCCTTTCATAATTTCTTTAAAAATCATATCATATTTTTCTATAACCATGACATACACCGCATACCAAATTTATAAATAAGACAAAAAATGTATTGTTGTGGCTTATTTGGTTTTGTTAAGGTACTATGATACCTATACGTAAAAGTAAACGTAACAGTAAAGGTAAGCGTATCGGTAAAAGAATTTGAAGAGAAAGATATCGTTAGACCTTCTCTGGATGTAAAAGTAAACATAAGAAAAAAATAGAATAGAACAGAACAGAACGAGTTTATTAAGACTTAAGCATAATAGCCTATTGTCATACACATACATTCATAAAAGAATACATACATACATGGCATGCGCAAATTTAGCACATCTTCCATACAAAAATGTGAAAATAATTAAAATACTATATGTTAAAACAATATTTATTAATACCCTTTTTTAGTAGTGAGAATGCTGTATAAGCTCTTTTTCTTCTTGATCATTAGTTAAGACTATAAAAACGAAGAAATCCATACCAGTCAATATTAAAAAACATTCAGTGTATTAATTCTTATACTGAAGATCTTTTTTGCAATATAGTAACAATCTATTTATTTATGACGTAGAAACTAACCGTTTGTCTAAAGTTTCACCAACAATTAAAGTGACACAGTATATAAATCATCCCCGTCTATAATCACACACACACACACATCCTGATACTGACTTGTAGGGACTTCGGATTTTTCATGTGAGGAAGCCTTCCAGCTGGCTTGCGGTAGGTCGGTGGTTCTACCCGGGTACCTCTGTGTACTCGGGGTCTTCCTCCACCTGTAATTAGTTGGACGTCGCTATATGATTGAAATACTATCGCAGCGACGGTAAACCCCAATACAACAACAACAACAACAACACATTTAATTTGCAGCATCGATAATTAACACGCTATTTAAGTATTTAAACATGAAAATGCTCAACACTTAATGATAAAACAGAAAACAGATTTGGAATTTTAAAGGAGGAAATCGTGTTTAAATATAGCCCGGAAAATATCTGCAACCATAGAGCATCGTTCGAGCAATCCTGGTCGAAAATTGAACCTACAATATTGTTTTATTTATTTATTTATTTATTTATTTAATTATTTATTTATTTTAATATTTCTATGCACTTTTAAAATATGTCTCACTTTAGAGGGTATCACTGTCGCCGGGGGCCGCCGTGGCCGAGAGGGTAAAGTCGCTGACTTTAACACTCACTCAGCCCCTCACCGCTGTGGGTTCGAATCCCGGCAGGGTCATTCGGATTTTCATGTGAGGAAGTTTTCCAGCTGACTTGCGGAAGGTCGGTGGTTTACCCGGGTGTCTCTGTGCATTCGGGGTTTCCTCAACCTGTTATTAGCTGGACGTCGCTATATGACTGAAATACTGTCGCAGCGACGGTAAACCCAAACACACACACACACACACACACGCACTGTCGCCGACATAAAATCAATCAGGTAGACGTCACTAGTTGACTAAAATTATAGCAACAGTGTAACGAGTGGTCACTGTTTACTGAAAATGGTAGGCTGACCAGGATTGACGAATTGACGATGGTCTGTTAAGTTGCTATATACATTGTATTCTATATATCACATAATATCTCAAGGTACCAGCTGCTTGTATCATCTCACAACCACATATACCTCATTTCACTTGTATGCGTTATATTGTTAGAAGTCATTAATTGATAAGATATGTACATATTTCTGTGAATTGTTTTCAAATAAAAGGTCTAGATAAATAATATACTTTTGGAAGTTTCGGTAAATGACCTATTCGGTAAACTGTTTTTATAGTTATTGGTTTGGACATTTCGGTGAATTTATTTCTGATAGTGCTTACCTAAGAGTAAGTATATCATACTTTAACGTATATGTGCAAATAGATTGTTAATGCTCGGGACTTATCAGTTTGGCAGCTCACTCTCCTTTCTTTATTAAGATCTCCTTATTTTACTTTTTAAATTCACAAATAGATATATATCGCTGAAACAAGCATTGAACATTTCAAAATTATGCTAGTCGTATCATGTTTGGTGCCATGAACATGAAATTCAAAGTGCTGTAATGTAATGCCGCCAATTCGCCCATATCAAGAATGTTCAATGGGAGGCGGCCAATAAATACGCCTCTTGAACACCTTTAAATCGACCATGTCCGCACATCTCTCCCCCACTCTCTAAAGCGATACGTACGAGTAATAGGTTTACGCAATTAAGCTTATATAATTATCAAGCTCCCATAATATGGATTATTCTACCATACGGATAAAGTAAGAAACTATAACATGTATTTTTATATATTTTATATACATATATTTTATTCTGTAAGATACTCTCTCTCTCTCTCTCTCTCTCTCTCTCTCTCTCTCTCTTGAAACAGGGTATTGGCATTTCAGTGTTTAAAAGTATACAATCACTGAGAACTGTATCATCTGTTTTGACACCGGGCCAACAATTCTGGAACTACCTTTTTATGCCGAGTGCCAAACAAGGGGGCTATTTTAGGGGTTCCATTTTTACCACTTTGTGATGTCATGACTTTCCGAATTCGAGGCGAATGCTCTAACCACTCGGCCACCGGAACCGGTTTAATTAAAATAAAAAACAATGAAGCTTATGACATGCCAAGGATATATGAAATTTATGTTGATACTTATAAATGTTGTGAAGGTATATTCAAGAAATAAACTCAAAGAAAATTGAAGCAATCATGATACATTTTTAAGCCGATAATTTAAATCAGACCATTGGAAAGTGTGGCCAAGATATATTCAATAAATATAACAAAACCCCATGACTCATTGAAAATTAATTGGTCTTTTAATATATGTGAATTAAATAAAATTCTAACTAAAAGTAGCTGAGAAATAACGGTCAAAATACATTTAGAATAAAACAAAGGGCCATAACTGATTTAAAATCAAGCAAATCATGATGCGCCAAACATGTCCAACTATGCTTAATTGGTTTGCTTACGATTGCATACTAGGCAAAGTACTTACTATTCTTGTAAACTTCTATGTTAAGAGGGCCAATATGGCCCTGTGTCGCTCACCTGAGTATGATTGCTGTGTTAAGCATGATGATAAAAATGTGGAATCTTAAGTGTTTTTTTTCTTCAAAAATTTGACTACGTGACCTAGATTTTGATCCTACCTGAATGTGCACTCAACTGTGAATGAATGCAACCATCATTCTAATCAAGTTTAATACAGACTGGTACCAAATTGTAGCTCCCTAGAGTGTTCACACGATTTTTTCTCAAATTTGCCCTGGTGACCTACTTTTTGACCCCATGTGGCCCAGTTTCGAACTAATCTAAGATATTATGTAGACAAACAATATCAACCTATCAAGACATAAGTCAACATAATTGGATAAGTCGACATGGGAACTAAAATTTACTATGATAATGTCAGTTTTCATATTGTCATGATCTGTACTTGTCGTCTAAAGCAAAAATTGACAAGACAGTAAAATCCAACATGTCGACCTACAGCAAGTCATAAAGCCGTAATCAACGAGAATAGTCAACATAGCAATTTTTACAAAACAACGTTATTATATAGTTATGTCGTTTTATTCTAAGACGACAAGTCGAGTTCTGTTATTCAGTAATAACCAGATAAAGACGACAAATCAAGTTCTGTTATAACGTTATGATAAAATTATCATATAATTCTTTATATTTTTTTTGATGACTTTGCGTGATCATGTCTTCCTACAAGTTCACATCTTAGCACGAAAAGGCATCATCAGGGTGTACCATATACGTTTCCATATACGGAGAGCCTTAGTGTTAACATCACTTAAACATCTTGACATATGAATTAACAGGTACATATTGACATGCAATCATACGGAGAGCCTTAGTGTTAACATCACTTAAACATCTTGACATATGAATTAACAGGTACATATTGACATGCAATCATACGGAGAGCCTTAGTGTTAACATCACTTAAACATCTTGACATATGAATTAACAGGTACATATTGACATGCAATCATACGGAGAGCCTTAGTGTTAACATCACTTAAACATCTTGACATTGAATTAACAGGTACATATTGACATGAAATCATACGGAGAGCCTTAGTGTTAATGCAATCATACGGAGAGCCTTAGTGTTAACATCACTTAAACATCTTGACATGTGAATTAACAGGTACATATTGACATGAAATCATACGGAGAGCCTTAGTGTTAACATCACTTAAACATCTTGACATGTGAATTAACAGGTACATATTGACATGCAATCATACGGAGAGCCTTAGTGTTAACATCACTTAAACATCTTGACATGAATTAACAGGTACATATTGACATGCAATCATACGGAGAGCCTTAGTGTTAACATCACTTAAACATCTTGACATGAATTAACAGGTACATATTGACATGCAATCATACGGAGAGCCTTAGTGTTAACATCAATTACAAATTTTGACGATAAATCAGTGAGGTTATATACTTCAGCCTAGTCTTTCGTCTTTTTCTCTAGAACTTCCAGGACGATGAAGTCTCTGGTATGGAAACGTATATGGTACACCCTGATGATGTCTTTTCGTGCTAAGATGTGAACTTGTAGGAAGACATGATCACGCAAAGTCATCAAAAAAATATAAAGAATTATATGATAATTTTATCATAACGTTATAACAGAACTTGATTTGTCGTCTTTATCTGGTTATTACTGAATAACAGAACTCGACTTGTCGTCTTAGAATAAAACGACATAACTATATAATAACGTTGTTTTGTAAAAATTGCTATGTTGACTATTCTCGTTGATTACGGCTTTATGACTTGCTGTAGGTCGACATGTTGGATTTTACTGTCTTGTCAATTTTTGCTTTAGACGACAAGTACAGATCATGACAATATGAAAACTGACATTATCATAGTAAATTTTAGTTCCCATGTCGACTTATCCAATTATGTTGACTTATGTCTTGATAGGTTGATATTGTTTGTCTACATAATATCTTAGATTAGTTCGAAACTGGGCCACATGGGGTCAAAAAGTAGGTCACCAGGGCAAATTTGAGAAAAAATCGTGTGAACACTCTAGGGAGCTACAATTTGGTACCAGTCTGTATTAAACTTGATTAGAATGATGGTTGCATTCATTCACAGTTGAGTGCACATTCAGGTAGGATCAAAATCTAGGTCACGTAGTCAAATTTTTGAAGAAAAAAAACACTTAAGATTCCACATTTTTATCATCATGCTTAACACAGCAATCATACTCAGGTGAGCGACACAGGGCCATATTGGCCCTCTTAACATAGAAGTTTACAAGAATAGTAAGTACTTTGCCTAGTATGCATATCGTAAGCAAACCAATATTCGCTCGATATTAAATGAGTTATGGTCCGTTTTTATATTTATCAACGCTATTTCTCAGCTACCTTAAGTTCGGATAGGTTCACAGTAATAATAATTAGCAAGCATAGTTGGACATGTCTTTGGCGCATCATGATTTGCTTGATTTTAAATCAGTTATGGCCCTTTGTTTTATTCTAAATGTATTTTGACCGTTATTTCTCAGCTACTTTTAGTTAGATTTTGATTTAACTTCACAGCAATAATAAGTACCTAACCGGGTTGCACATATCGTTAGTTAATCTTCATCAGCTGAATTTTCAATGAGTCATGGGGTTTTGTTATATTTATTGAATATATCTTGGCCACACTATATTTAGGCAACCAATGGTCTGATTTAAATATAGTAATGATATGTTATTATTTTCTTTGAGTTTATTTCTTGAATATACCTTCACAACATTTATAAGTATCAACATAAATTTCATATATCCTTGGCATGTCATAAGCTTCATTGTTTTTTATTTTAATTAAACCGGTTCCGGTGGCCGAGTGGTTAGAGCATTCGCCTCGAATTCGGAAAGTCATGACATCACAAAGTGGTAAAAATGGAACCCCTAAAATAGCCCCCTTGTTTGGCACTCGGCATAAAAAGGTAGTTCCAGAATTGTTGGCCCGGTGTCAAAACAGATGATACAGTTCTCAGTGATTGTATACTTTTAAACACTGAAATGCCAATACCCTGTTTCAAGAGAGAGAGAGAGAGAGAGAGAGAGAGAGAGAGAGAGTATCTTACAGAATAAAATATATGTATATAAAATATATAAAAATACATGTTATAGTTTCTTACTTTATCCGTATGGTAGAATAATCCATATTATGGGAGCTTGATAATTATATAAGCTTAATTGCGTAAACCTATTACTCGTACGTATCGCTTTAGAGATTGGGAGAGAGATGTGCGGACATGGTCGATTTAAAGGTGTTCAAGAGGCGTATTTATTGGCCGCCTCCCATTGAACATTCTTGATATGGGCGAATTGGCGGCATTACATTACAGCACTTTGAATTTCATGTTCATGACACCAAACATGATACGACTAGCATAATTTTGAAATGTTCAATGCTTGTTTCAGTGATATATATCTATTTGTGAATTTAAAAAGTAAAATGAGGAGATCTTAATAAAGAAAGGAGAGTGAGCTGCCAAACTGATAAGTCCCGAGCATTAACAATCTATTTGCACATATACGTTAAAGTATGATATACTTACTCTTAGGTAAGCACTATCAGAAATAAATTCACCGAAATGTCCAAACCAATAACTATAAAAACAGTTTACCGAATAGGTCATTTACCGAAACTTCCAAAAGTGTATTATTTATCTAGACCTTTTATTTGAAAACAATTCACAGAAATATGTACATATCTTATCAATTAATGACTTTTAACAATATAACGCATACAAGTGAAATGAGGTATATGTGGTTGTGAGATGATAAAAGCAGCTGGTACCTTGAGATATGATGTGATATATAGAATACAATGTATATAGCGACTTAACAGACCATCGTCAATTCGTCAATCCTGGTCAGCCTACCATTTTCAGTAAACAGTGACCACTCGTTACACTGTTGCTATAATTTTAGTCAACTAGTGACGTCTACCTGATTGATTTTATGTCGGCGACAGTGCGTGTGTGTGTGTGTGTTTGGGTTTACCGTCGCTGCGACAGTATTTCAGTCATATAGCGACGTCCAGCTAATAACAGGTGGAGGAAACCCCGAATGCACAGAGACACCCGGGTAAACCACCGACCTTCCGCAAGTCAGCTGGAAAACTTCCTCACATGAAAATCCGAATGACCCTGCCGGGATTCGAACCCACAGCGGTGAGGGGCTGAGTGAGTGTTAAAGTCAGCGACTTTACCCTCTCGGCCATGGCGGCCCCCGGCGACAGTGATACCCTCTAAAGTGAGACATATTTTAAAAATGCATAGAAATATTAAAATAAATAAATAAATAAAACAATATTGTAGGTTCAATTTTCGACCAGGATTGCTCGAACGATGCTCTATGGTTCTTCTTTAAAATTCCAAATCTGTTTTCTGTTTTATCATTAAGTGTTGAGCATTTTCATGTTTAAATACTTAAATAGCGTGTTAATTATCGATGCTGCAGATTAAATGTGTTGTTGTTGTTGTTGTATTGGGGTTTACCGTCGCTGCGATAGTATTTCAATCATATAGCGACGTCCAACTAATTACAGGTGGAGGAAGACCCCGAGTACACAGAGGTACCCGGGTAGAACCACCGACCTACCGCAAGCCAGCTGGAAGGCTTCCTCACATGAAAAATCCGAAGTCCCTACCGGGATTCGAACCCACAGCGATGAGGGGCTCAGAGATTTGTAGTCCACGACTGTAACCGTTCGGCCACGGCGGCCCCTTAAACGTGTTAAAAAATGTAATAAGAAAAGTTAAATTGCGAAATTGATCGAAGCATCTGATCAGATGCTCACTTATAACGAAAGGTCAATAAATGAATTGAGAAATGACTTAAAACCATTAACTTGATTTGACCACCTGATGCGATTATTAATTAATCCCTTCCTTGGTGCCCTGCATTTTAGGCAGCTCAGTTAGGTCAGTATCAGGATGTGTGTGTGTGTGTGTGTGTGTGTGTGTGTGTGTGTGTGTGTGATTATAGACGGGGATGATTTATATACTGTGTCACTTTAATTGTTGGTGAAACTTTAGACAAACGGTTAGTTTCTACGTCATAAATAAATAGATTGTCACTATATTGCAAAAAAGATCTTCAGTATAAGAATTAATACACTGAATGTTTTTTAATATTGACTGATATGGATTTCTTCGTTTTTATAGTCTTAACTAATGATCAAGAAGAAAAAGAGCTTATACAGCATTCTCACTACTAAAAAAGGGTATTAATAAATATTGTTTTAACATATAGCATTTTAATTATTTTCACATTTTTGTATGGAAAATGTGCTAAATTTGTGCATGCCATGTATGTATGTATTCTTTTATGAATGTATGTGTATGACAATAGGCTATTATGCTTAAGTCTTAATAAACTCGTTCTGTTCTGTTCTATTCTATTTTTTTCTTATGTTTACTTTTACATCCAGAGAAGGTCTAACGATATCTTTCTCTTCAAATTCTTTTACCGATATGCTTACCTTTACTGTTACGTTTACTTTTACGTAGAGGTATCATAGTACCTTAACAAAACCAAATAAGCCACAACAATACTTTTTTTGTCTTATTTATAAATTTGGTATGCGGTGTATGTCATGGTTATAGAAAAATATGATATGATTTTTAAAGAAATTATGAAAGGGTTACTTTCATTGTCCGAACAAACACAGTGCAAACATTACATAACTGTTTATTTCGTACATAATAATCTAAAGGTTTTAATATCAACATTTTCAGTCAACTTTAGGTCCAACAATGGCAATAATAATCTATACACTGAAGTGAATGGCTTTATACAATTTCCACACGGCCAGGGAACATCTCAGACATTGAAATTTAGCACTTGCTGAACATAGTTAAAACGTTAAACTTATTGGATTATCCAGAGTCAAATGTCAAGTTTTTAATAGTCATCTAGTTTTTCGGTCAAGGCTTGAAACAGAGAAGTGGCACTTTCAGCTGTTGTTGGAACAGGCAGCTGTTGTCTCGGGATTTCACACACACATTCAAGTATCGGGATAAATTCATCTGAACATCCAAACTGAGGTTTCTTTACAGTATACATCTCTTGTAAACAATTGATCGTCTGCATATCACAAGGGAGAGGATAAGAATAATCTCGAGTTTCATATGCCTGTGGCTGGTAATACATGACAGTCGGTATACCACTAGGTACTTCCGCGTGCCTTTGCTGTCGAATTCGATGTAAGTTCCATGTTTGCATAAAGCTGTTTAAGTCACGTTGAATTAATGGTACGAAGCAATATCGTAAACACTCTAAATGTACAGGATCACCAGTTCTTAGAAAACCACGTTCGACCATATCTTTGAAATAGTTCCTCCAAGACACTGCGAAACTATGTCTTAAATTGACCCAAAAACGTTCGATCCTTTGATTAGCTGTTGACCTTCCGGTTATGAAACTGTTCATTCCAGACATGTTATCTCCATCGTCGTACCTTAATGCTGTCTGTAAATCACGCACAGTGGCATTTTCAGTCCCCGCATCAGCACGTACAAGACGCGGAACGCGACCTGTACGTTTAAGGAAATTGACAAAGAAGCCAGCGATTATTCGGGGGTCATTATTCGAGTGGCATGCTTCTAACCATAAAATATATCTAGAAAATCCATCAATGGCTCCGTGAATAGCGACACCAAAAGGTTTCAGCTTATCGTAACCATCAATATGTATAGCAAAGTTTGGACCTTTATTGATATAA
Source organism: Solen grandis (assembly GCA_021229015.1). Lineage (NCBI taxonomy): Eukaryota > Metazoa > Mollusca > Bivalvia > Adapedonta > Solenidae > Solen > Solen grandis. Next base: position 13,040,712 of record CM037779.1, read on the forward strand.
GTTCGGCGACGTAAGCGATGTGCAGATCTCAGAGTAACACCCACAGGATCAATAGCCTTTAAGACAAGTCTTGTTGTTTCTTGTGTAACTTTAACGTCTGTTGTGTTTACCATTTTCCATATTGTTTTATAACCACAGTCAGCAAATCCTCTGTTATATAATGCGCTTATCGTGCGTATTACATCTCGTAAAGGAGACGAAGCACCGCGTCTTTTCAGTCCTAACCTTCTGAGTATCCGCTTCATCTGGCTTAAGCTGACAACAGTGTTGTGCACCAATAATAAGAATCCACATATGTCCTAATGGGAATAACCTTGTCGATGATAAAAAGAAATCAAAGCATCTCTTTCTCCATTTTGAAGAACCGCTTCAGTGGATTCGAATAGTGTCAGTGCCAAGAAAAGGCATACCTGCATAAAGAGAGAAGACACATTATTAAGGGATGAATATGATATCACAACAAAATGCATGAACGTTCAGTAAAAGATAACCATTTTGGTAGTAGTTTAAGATAAAGGCAACGCCTCTTGTGCCATTGTCTTACTGTTACATTACAGAGGCGGTCTAATCTGCCAGAACTGTATAAAAGGAGTCGACAATCTATGCACTGACAACCCTTCTGGCAACTCATTCTTGAAAGTGTTAACAATTCTGATTAAGTTAAAGATTTTTTTCTTAATAAAAATCCTTTCTGTAAACGTATGTAGAGGATGATAATGCAACATAAAATATTAACAAATACTATAACACATTTGGAATAAAGATAGAGATTAATTAAGAATTTTATTACCTGTATACGTTGCATAGCTTCAGTTTTGCCAAACGGTAAGTATCCTATGGCGGTAGGAAGCATTAAAAAAAAAGATTTTTATCGTCGTAGCTTATGACGCAAAGCTGAAAATAAATGTTCAAGTTGGGGAAATATATGTTCCAGATGCTTGACTATCACGTTAAGTCGACTTATTTCTTTTTTACAAAAATATTGATATAGGAATGGCATAAAGGATTTTTGTCAACATGCTTATAGAACTGGGTAAGTCAGGGAAGATCGATGTAAAAATTATATGGTTAAGATGACATAGCAAATGTCGACATGTTATGTTTTAAAATAATGTTGCACTAACTTATGTCAGAAAGATTAGTTAACATAGACATCCGGTAGAGTTAATTTTCTTTTGTTATCATGAAAAGTCGACTTACTTAAAGTCGACCTAATCTTATCATCAGGGTGTACCATATACGTTTCCATACTCTGGACTGCTCCCACGGTGCAGGTGTAAAAAGAGTGAGATTATGTGTCGTTTAATCCGTTTCACCCAGAATAGTTCAGTTTGTATCCTGTTTACATAAAAAGAAACATAAATTAGGCATACATGTATTTTCCTATATACCTGAAGTAAAAATATTTCAGACAAACATGGAAACACTGCATGGTAAACATTAAAACAATAAAGAAAAGTGGTATGTTGTCATGCATACATTATAATACGTATCACTAGACGAAGCCCAGGCATCCACGCTGATGCAGTCATTAATAAATGTCCAGAGTCTATATGATCGGAAAAAAAAGGACAGCAATCGTGTATTCGTTCGCAGCGACATCTGTTGCTAGATGTGGCAACACGGTTACATCATGCGGCGTTGCATTATACTTGGTGCTTGGTGATATCCTTAATGGTATGATTATGCGTGTTAGCTTTTAGTTAAATGTTGAATAGGTTGTTAGAACATTGTTGTCCAATAGACAAGATCATTAAAGATATTAGCCAGCACATAGGAATGGTCACGCAGCACAATGTCAATGTCATCAAAGACAATGCAGTTGTTACAAAACAGTAAAAACACTATG
>CM037779.1:13042660-13092660 GCA_021229015.1 Solen grandis
AAGTCATGTGTTAGTAACATCATAATGTAATCTCCAATAAAAAATTTAAATTGTGTTCATGCCAAAAATATGGGCTACCCTAGCTGGCCATTCAACTAGAAATGTGTTCATGAGAACACTAAGACCTTGTGTTGCCTGCTGCAGAAATATTATGACTGAAAAGCTCTGAGTATTTGATACAAAGTTTAAACACACACATACATACAATACTGTGAGTGTGAAGAGAGAAATTCCTTATCTATGTTTTTCCCTCCATATTTCAAAGAAAATAAAATGCATGAAGAAAGGAATACGAAGAAGTTGTATATAACTTTAACATGAAACATTTCATGGAGAAGCACCTTATTACATTGATTCATAAGATTGACAAGATGGACAGAGATATTGCTAAATTTAAGGCATATTTTCTATATACTGGTAACATATTATTACATGTAATAAGAAAATTAGATGACCACCAAATGGCAAAAAATGGGCATCATTTTCTTCTGTTTAACTCATTTACTTTACGTCATTTGGGCAACAAGTTCTTACAACATATACTAATCTCTCTTGACGATTCCTTGGTTGTAACAGTACATTGCACTTGGGAAGGTCAGGAAAAGTCCTTGTCCCCAATGAGTTCAAACCCATAACCCTCTAACCTGCAGTTAAGTATGTTACCACTGGACCATGGCACACTTATATTTCAAAGCATTATCCTTATTTAGCAATTATGGTGACTGGCAATGAGGTGACCATTGATGCTAAATGAATTTAAATTGAAAGCATAAAATTGGTTTCAAAGAATAAAAAATGTAGAAGTACAAGTTTATGGCAAACTTTGCTTAAATATTGGTACTTATATAGAAGAATTTTAAAGTGTTTGTGTGTGTGTGTTTTTTGTTTTTTTTAAATATTATGTTGGCTGCCATGAGTTTAGCATAGATCAAAATTATTATAGCATTTCTTCAAACTGTGTTTAGAGCTAGTCATCATTAATGCTAATTAAGTTTCATCCCAGTGGTTTCAGAGATGTCTTTTAAACAAACTGTTGATGCTGCAAGATGATATGGTCTTTTACTCAATATGAACAAATTCACCAAACAGGCCTGCAGTATATACCTCTTCTTTATTTCCGTAATCATTTTGGGGTCCTCATTAAAGGGGGTTGTTTCACTAAGAAACGGAGCATTTATAAGGGGAATACTATTTCAAAGTTCAGAAAGTCAAGTACCTGCTTTTTGATACATCATGTACTGCTCTGCACAAGAGTACTCTACACCATCCTCTTCGAAATGTGACCTATGCCACTGACTGCAGATATCTTGATCCCTCCAAAAGTACTCATATTTCTCATCTGCTTCTTTTTTTTTCTTGAAATATTCTTCATTACTCATGTCTTCAAAACCATTATAAGCATCATCATTGTCATCATCATCGTCATTTGTTTTTTTGTCTCGTAGTTTTCTTAACACCCCTTGCCTATTCTCATCCTCTGAGACATCAGCCTGTGTGATAACCTCAAACTCATCTTTCTTCTCTTTATTTGATGTACAACCCATACCCTCACTACCTTGTCTTTCTTGACTTTCAGTTCCAGATGTCAGTTCTTTAAGTTCAATTCCACCTTTGCTCACTGCAGCATCATCTGTGATGTTACTGTCTGCAATGCTTGCACCACCATATATATCTCTGGCAATGTTTTTCCTTTCGTCACCTATACTACCATTCTTTGAAGGACAATCAGCTTCACAATCATGAGAAGCATCTGCAAGTTTACAAAGTCCTTCCTGGTTTACGACCCCACAATTGTCACCAGTACCTACAGAAAGTATGGGACTAGAATCAAGGTTTTGTTCCACTGTTTCTCTGAATATATTGCTGTCAGCAGTGTTTTCCAGGTTCTTGTTGACCTCACCAGTATCAGCTATTGAAGTATCTGGATTAGCTTGAACAACACAACCTACCCCCTCACCATCTTGTTTAATAACGGATTTATTTTCCAAGACAGATGACTCAGACTCAACGTTATCTGCTTTATTCGATTCACAGTTTCCTTCAGTGTTAAAATCTGCCATTCCAACTATTTAGAACATCCATGTAAACACATATACCTGGAAGTAATAAAAAACTCATATCACTCATAGTAACTGATGTTTGCATATGCCTATATATTATAGTATATACAGGTAACAGAAGATGTAGAGGAACAGATAAGAAATGGTTTCAACTGAGTGATCACTCACTGTTTTTGTACCATTTGAGTGAAACACGTTTCTTATGAGTATGTTTTACTGTAAATATTTTAACTTTTTGCGTGAAACTTTTTCTTACCTTAAAAAGGTGGCTTAATCTACAATACCTGAGAATGATATTTTGGTTACTTGTAGGGATGGTTTCCTAGAACTTGATTTTCTACCTCGAAGTGACATTTTGTTTTTCTCGTCAGAAGGTAAAGGTAATAAGGTCTAATTCATGAGACAAGTGTGGCATAATTGAAAATAAAGCAATAATCTTTTTTTTTTTAATGAAAAAAAGATATATATTCGCATGTTATAATTATTTTATTCTTTGCGTTGCATATAATTAATTTCTAAGTTGCATAAACGTCTTAGCGTTAAAAAAAGATAACCCAACAAAGATGATATTGTGCATTTTAGCCCAGTCCACTATTGATGGGCTGGGGTACTATCGACAACACTGTTAAGTCATCAAGGTGCGCCAGACGCTCTTGAAATTTTGAATGTACTAACGTCAAATGATCAATGGTTCTTGAAGGCAATACACTTTAAAGTAGGAAGGGACAATCAGCTGTTTGTTAAAACATCAGCAGCAATGGAATTTGATACACAAGGAATTAAAAAGAATTGAGTGAAGTCGTTTTTTTCATGCGTAAATGGTACGCACAGAATTGAAATGTTTAGCATATTGGTCCATTTTATTTGCGTAAAATACGCAGATACACAGCTTATCTGTTCCTCTGAGATGTCTCAATTAAAACAACCTTTGCTCTTAATTTAACATGCTATCAGCAGGGTTCAATCTCCTTTCTATAATCAAAACTGATAAAGTTTTCTTAAGCTCTATCTTCAAATTTAAAATGTAAGTGTAATCATTTAGTACCACAACTTACTCTTAACTTGATACTCTTAATGATAATAGTATAGTAGCAAAATAAATTCAATGGCTTCAGCAATCACCATTTTGTGCATTTATTACCAGCTGAAGGGTAAATAACTCTGTGAAACAGTTCTGGAGTGAACATGACAAACATACAAACTGCATACATCAATGCATATATTGTGCTTTGACTTGACTATTTGAGTTTACCGTCGCTTCGACAGTATTTCATTCATATAGCGACGTCCAGCTAATTACAGGTGGAAGAAGAACCCGAATGCACGGAGGCATCCGGGTAGAACCACCGACCTACCACAAGCCAGCTGGAAGGCTTCCTCACATGAAAATCTGAATGACCCTGCCGGGTTTCGAACCCACGCGGTGAGGGACTGAATTGTCCTTGGATAGCCAGAAGGGCTCATCAAACTTCTTTTTATAATAGATGCTATTGATTCCTTCTGGCCTTCAATGGATGATATATATACACACAAAATGAAAGAAAATTTTAAAAATATGCATTTCTGTTATTTTTCACAAAAAATAAGCACATCATACGTTAGAAGCATGCTTTACTTATACAGTGCTTCTTATCAATTGAGCCCAAATTTTGACTATTTTCTTATACATGTATAAACAATCAAAACTAGTCCAGATTATATTATTCCTTTGTGCTTTCACATTTTTACAACCCTAATATTGATTTCACTAGCCAAAACCCTTGGATCTAGGGCAAATTAAAATCACTGTTACCAACAAATTTATGGCGTCATTGGTTTGTTATCGATGATATACATATATACATGATGTCTACAGCGCAAATTGTATTGAATATTAGGCGGCCATGTTTTTTACGGATCAAATAATTCTAGCAACTTTTGTGAAGCTTACCAAATGTCCTCCAAGCCAAATTTAATCATATTTTGTCCAGCAGTTTCAGAGGAGATGCCGTTTAAAGATTTCACTACCAATTATAAAGCAAGTTAGCCCCACCCCTGGCAGCCATGTTTTTTTACGGATCAGAATAATTTTGGCAACTTTTGTGAAGCTTCACCCAAGGATCATCCCTGCCAAATACAATTCTGTCCAGCGGTTTCAGAGGAGATTGGTTTAAAGATTTTAATATACATATAAAGCAAATTAGCCCCGCCCCTGGCGGCCATGTGTTTCTACGGACTGGAATCATTTTAGCAACTTCTATGAAGCTTCACACAAGGATCATCTCTGCCAACTTAAACTAAATTCTGTCCAGTGGTTTCAGAGGAGATGTCAATTAGAGATTTCACTATACACATATAAGGCAAATTAGCCCGCCCATGGTGGCCATGTTTTTTTTACGGATCGGAATAATTTACAACTTTTGTGAAGCTTTACTTAAGGATCATCCCTGCGAAATATAATAATTCTGTCCAGTGGTTTCAGAGGAGATGTCGTTTAAAATTTCACTATATACATATTAGGCAAATTAGCCCTGCCCCTGGCGGCCATGTTCTTTTATGGATCAGAATAATTTTAGCTGCTTTCGTGAAACTTCACCCAAGGATCATCCCTGCCAAATTTAATCATATTCTGTCTAGTGGTTTCAGAAGAGATGCCGTTTAAAGATTTCACTAAATATACATATAAGCTAGGCAAATTAGCCTTGCCCCTGACTGCCATGTTTTTTACGAATCAGAATAATTTTAGCAACTTTTGTGAAGCTTCACCCAAGGATCATCCCTGCCAAATTTAATCATATTCTGTCCAGTAGTTCAGAGGAGATGTCGTTTAAAGATTTCACTATACACATATAAGTCAATTTGAAATCTGGCCAGTAGGAAGGAGATGATTTTTAAAGTTTTCATATTTTTTTTCTTTCTGTTGTCATGACAACCAGAGTTCCACATGGATCAGGTTTATTTTAGAAACTTTTGTGAAAGTTCACCCAAGGAACATCCTGCCAAGTTTAATTAAATTCTGCCTAGCGGTTTCAGAGGAGATGTCATTTAAAGTAAATTGTTGACAACAAAGCTCACCTTGAGCACTTTGTGCACAGGTGAGCTAAAAATAAATGCCTTTATCCACTGAGCTATTGTGACTTCTATTCAATTTTTTATAGGAACATAATATGACATTTGAATTTAACTTCCCCTAGTTATACCTAATGATTCTTTAGCCACTGATTTGATTGGCTTTATATACAAAGGTCAATTTGAGACAACCCTCTATATGATGTGGTCAGATTCATTAAGCATACTGAATCTGATTTGAATAAGATTGGATTTCTCTCATGCAGCCAGCACATATGTGTGAGCCAAACTGATAAACATACTAACAGCTTAGATTATTTACAAAATAAACTAGAACTATCACTAAATGTGATTAATACCCCCGCAATACTGCTTTAGAAATGATGAAGTTATTAGGATTAAGTATGAAGAGTATGAAAAAGACATTTTTACATTAGTTTTTTTTCCAGATTTTTGGCCGGGTTACACAGGTTGTGCTTGACCATTGTATGAAATTGTTTTGAATTCCAACCAGTAGTTTTAAAGTTAAGCTCCGGACAAGGAAAAGTAACAAAGGGCAATAACTCTGTAATTACAATAGATAGAGTTATGGTTCTTGTGCACTGCACTTCCTCTTATTGTGGTTGACAATTGTATGAAATTGTTTTGAATTCCAACCAGTTTTTAAGTTAGCTGGACAAGGAAAAGTAACAAAGGGAATAACTCTTAATTACTAGATAGAGTTATGGTTCTTGTGCACTGCACTTCCTCATATTGTGGTTGACCATTGTATGAAATTGTTTTGAAATCCAACCAGTAGTTTACAAGTTATACTCTGGACAAGGAAAAATAACTAAGGGCAATAACTCTGTAATTCCTATAGATAGAGTTATGGTTCTTGTGCACTGCACTTCCTCTCATTGTGCTTGACCATTGTATGAAATTGTTTTGAAATCCAACAGTACTTTACAATTATACTCCGGACAAGGTTACAAGTTATACTCCGGACAAGGAAAAAAAATACAAAGGGCAATAACTCTGTAATTACTCTAGATAGAGTTGTGGTTCTTGTGCACTGCACTTCCTCATATTGTGGTTGACCATTGTATGAAATTGTTTTGAAATCCAACTTGTACTTTTCAAGTTATGCTCCGGACAAGGAAAAGTAACAAAGGGCAATAACTCTGTAATAAGTCAAGATGGAGTTATGGTTCTTGTGCACTTCACTTCCTCTCCATGTGCTTGATCATTGCATGAAGTTGTATTGAATTCCAATAATGCAACGGACCGCTGGACCGACCAACCGACCCACCACCGGGTGACTCCTATATACCCCCCCAAACTTCGTTTCGGGGGTATAACAAGATGTGTTCAAACAAGAGGGCCATGATGGCCCTTAATCGCTCAACTTAGAAATATTGCTTTCAATGGTTTATAATATGAACATACTTAAAGTGGGACCAATTTTGACACAGGGCCATGATTAAAAACAAACTTTGGTAAGGTCATTATTTTAACAACTTTTGTAGTAGTTCACAAGACAATTCTACATACCAAATATCCAAGCTCTAAGCCTTGCAGTATTTCAGGAGATGATTTTTCTATTTTTCCTATGTAAAATCAAGTGACCCCTAGGGCAGGACCAATTTTCACCCAAGGGCCATGATTTGAACAATTTTTGTAAAAGTTTATAAGACAATTCTACACGCTGTAGGCCTTACAGTTTTGCAGGAGAAGATTTTCTAAGATTGCATTTTAAAATCTATTTTTAGCTCCTGTGACCTACTTTTTAAACCAATCATAATAATTTGTACAATTTTGTTAGAGGACATCATAAGGATGATTCCTGTGAAATTTTGTCAAAATTCCTTCAGCGGATTAGGAGGAGATATTGTTTAATGAAAAAAGTTGACGCAAGACGCACGCACACAAGGACAGATGGACGGACGACAGACGCCGGACAAAAGGCAATCATAAAAGCTCACCATGAGCATGTTGTGCTCAGGTGAGCTAATTATCTAAGCTCTAGGCCTTATGGATTCATAAAAGAAGATTTTTAAGATTTTCCTATAATGTAAAACAAGTAACCCCTGGTGCGGGGTCATTTATCACCATAGGGCTATGATTTGAACAATCTTGGTAATGAACCATTAGATGATACTACATACCAAATATCTTAGCTCTAGGCCTTATGGTTTCATAGGAGAAGATTTTTTAAGTTTTTCCTATATAAGTCTATGTAAAACAAGTGACCCCCGGGGCAGGGCCAATTCTAACCCCAGGGTCATGATTTGAACAACTTTTGTAGAGATTCACTAGACAATGCTACACGCCAAATATCTTAGCTCTAGGCCCTAGTGTTTCATAGAAGAAGATTTTTAAAGTTTTTCACTATATAAACCTATGAAAAATAAAATGACCCCTGGGGCGGGGCCAATTTTAACCCCAGGGTCATGATCTGAACAACTTTTGTAGATGTTCATAAGACAATTCTACATACTAATTATTAAAGCTCTAGGCCTTACAGTTTTGCAGGAGACGATTTTCTATGATTGCATTTTAAAAATCTATTTTTAGCTCCTGTGACCTACTTATTCACCCAATCAAAACAATTTGAACAACTTTGATAGAGGTCATGATAAGGATGATTCCTGTGAAGTTTGGTCAAAATCCATCCAGTGGTTTAGGAGGAGAAGTCGTTTGAACGAAAAGTTGACAACAGACGCACGCACACACGCACGGACGATGGACGACGGACAACGGGCGATCACAAAAGCTAAAAACAAAACACCACAATGTCTGAGCCTATAATTATAAACTCCTAATGTGCCTTACCCATGTGTCAGATACAAATTAAATGATGTCAATTGAAAGGGCTTCCTTAGTGGATTAAGCATGTAAAATATCAAGCCTTTATTCCATATAGTAAATGAGTGCTATCTGGCCAAAAATACATTTATAAAATTAAAGACAATGAGTACACTACATGGTTAAGATATAACTCTAAGATAAGATCAATGTTTTGTGAGATTTGCATTTCTGAAAAAACTCATTTACTTATGGCTGTTTAGCTATGAAAAAAGAAAATAAATTGGGTAAATACTCAAATACCCTGCCTATCTGTTACTCTGGACCAGGAAGAGTTAAAGTTCTTGTTTACTGTGCTAATCCTAGTAACCATCAATGTATTTTAAGTTTTAAGTCAATTACTTGTGTATTTTTCAAGTTATGACCAAAGTTGTCAGCAAACAAACAGACAAGACAAAAATGATACAACCCAATTTTAAAAAAATTAAGGAAAAATGAGCACAAGTTAAAAAATAAGCAAAACTTGATAATATGCACAACATTGCATTACAGCAACTGTGGCACTTTTGAGCCCTTATCACCTGTTTGAGGAAAAATAAATTTTGGATTGTTATTAAATTAACGAACATAAGAAATGGTTTTATTTGGCCAGTTTTCTTTGGGAAACTCTTCTTTTTCTTCATGACATATTCCTGTGTGATGTCGTAGGCACTGGCATTAGAAATATATTATAAATCCTTAAAATATGAATTTTAATTTCAATTAGTGTTTAAATTTACTTTTTGGAGGAGAAATAATGAAAATATAAGAAAACTAGAAATGTGTTTATAGGACATAGATTCCCCCACCTGTTGCATTTTCCAAAGCAAAGGCCAACACCCAGGTGCGCAAGTCATGTCCTGAGTAATATATCCATGAAGTTAAAAGTCTGTAACACTAATACCTTCAGAGTTATTAGTGTCAACAGTTTAGGGATGGATGGACAAAGGCAAATCTTTATACCTCGTTTTGGCTGGGTGCATAAAAATACCCGGGTGCACAAGTTCATGTCTTGTATAAATAATATATCCATGAAGTTTTAAGTCTGTAGTACAAATACTTTCAGAGTTATGTGCTCACAAGCATAAAATTTATTTTTTCAAAAACAAAGGTTCATAACTCTGTGAACTTCACCAGCAGTTGAAATTACCCAGGTGCCCACTGCCCAAGTTCATAATATATCCATGAAGTTTCAAGTCTGTAGTATAAATGGTTACCAGTCAAAACGGACCCAAGTAAAAACGGTCCCAAGTTGAAACGGTGCCAAATTGGTTAAAATGGACCCATAAAAAAGTCAAACGGACCCATTCTCATTCAAAATAGTCAAAACGGTGCCAATTATGGTCACAACGGTGCCACTTTGGTTAAGACGGACCTCACGCGCCCCTGTGTTATAATTCATCTTAAAAATGAGAGATATAATGGTTAAATGGCCAATTTGAATTATAATAAATATCACTCATGAAGTCATTAAATCTATAAATCAGGGATTTACTAAATACTTAAGGATTTGACCTTCACTTGTCCAGGGGACAAGTTACTTTGAATATCTACTAACCCAGTGAAAACAGGTTGCCCGATCTTTATGTTAATTGGTGTTTGTTAATGTTTAAAACTTAATATGTGCAATATTAAGGTGGATTTTAGTTGATATGTATCAAAGACAATTTGCAAGCATTTTACCCCTGATATACTATAGAAAATAAAAAAAAAGGAAGATTTCATTAGCATAAATAAATTTGCCTGCTGGGCTATCTTCCTTGAAAAAACACTTGCCCGCAGTGATTTTAACCTGACGTAGACAAGTGGTCGTCCACTTAAGAAAACCCCTGTAAATTTTACTAAAAATAAATGTAAGAAATTCTTATTATATAAATAACCTTTCTATTTCGTACAGACACAAGAACGTATTTGATTTGTCACTTTTGAAATAAATATTGTCTTGCCTTAAACACATTTCTTTAATCAAATTATTTGATTGTTCCCACGTTCATAAACATTCATATATAATGGGTCTGTTTATATGGGGCCGTTTTGACCAATCTTCTCCCTCCGTTGGGACCATTTTGACAAATCTGGCACCGTTTCAACTTGGGTCTGTTTTTACTTGGGTCCGTTTTGACTGGATACCGTACAAATACTTTTGGAAATATGCATGTCACAAAGTTTCGGGACAGACAGACAAACAGATGTATGTATAATGGACAAAGGCAAATCTATATGCCCCCACCTTTTTTCATATAAATATCCACTGAATTTACCAATAAAATGGCCGTCAAGAGTTGGGATATTTATTAATTAATATGGAAACTACATATATATATGTATATAAATGCAAGATGAGTATGGTAAAAACACTTGAAACAGGATTTAAAAAAAGATTAAGAATTTAATTTGTGAGTGACTCATGTCACTTAAGTTTTGAACACCTCAAATGACTCAGCTGAGTTTTTTAATATATGTACAAACTTAAAACCATTTTCGGAAAATAAAAGTTGGTAATTTTAAATTTGTTAAGTCTTAAGATGTATTCTTCTCAATATATGTCATTTCATGTCATTTAATCTTCTCTAAAAGTTAATTTAGAATTGATCGGTTTTGTCATAGAAATTACTAAGAATTGAAACCTAAAGTCAAACTAACCGGGTTTCGTTTTCCAACAATATATATCCTCCTATAACTGTACACAGACATATAACTTGAGCATGGCTTTACGCTGGTTCTTCAAAGCGATATTTTAAACAGAAAAATCGATGTTCAATATAAGCAATTAACCTAGCCAAGATAAGACTTAAACTATGATAAAATATTTTTTCTTACCTGTTCTTACTTTCGATTTTGCAATAGGAATTTCCAGCCGGTATCAGTGTTAGATTTATAAGGTCGTGAAAATGGTTTTAGTGTGGTTTATTCTGCGGTAACTATTATTATTATTATTATTATTCGGCGTAGCTGTCTTACCTTACTTTTGACCTAATTGATAATGATGACGTAAGGCAATGCCAAATGAATATATTGTAACAAACTCGACCCGGCCCAGGATCTAACCTGGTCCGCCGGCGTGCAAGTCAAATGCTCTAACTATTGAGCCAAAGAGTTGACTCTAATCTTATTAAAACAGACAAATCGTTTACCATTAAATTCGAACAGTTTCATTCATTTATAAATTTATATTTTCTTCACATTATTAAATTAATTATCCTTGATTTATTATTTACCATTAAATTCAACGAACAGGTACATTCATTTATAAAATCATATAAAATTTACTTTAAAGGGTTACAATAATTATCTTTTAATAATTATACAATTTATCTTATAGGGGGGCGTTTTAACCAAAATGCACCGTTTTGACAATTATGAGGAGAATGGGGTCGTTTTGACTATTTCTTGGGACCGTTTTGAAAGCTGACAAAACTCTCATCACGATTCTCTGTACAGAGAAATAATATATTCAAACATTGGTCATTACAAGTCATGTTCATCAATGATTTAAAAGTACTAAAATCACACTGCACACAATGGTATTCGATATTTCTCTTTTTATTACAATGCAGCAAAAAAGTGTTCAGTGACATTTTCGGTCTGTAAATCGCATAATTTACTAATCTGCACATATCGTCGTGACAGAAAGAGTCCCAATTAAATAGTTCATTATAGATTGGCACAAAAGATGCAGTTTAGGCCGATTTCTAGCTATGTTCCACCGCGGTGAGCAGTTGTTGCATTACATTATACATAATCATTGTTGCCACCATAACATGTTTGTTCATATTATGTAATAATTGTGTTATAAATAACGTTTTGATTAAGAACTTTTTTCCAGTACATTTCATATACGATTCATGCAAATTCAAATATTTCATTGAACTTAAAGAAGAGCAATTTTTCAACATAACATTTGTCTTCAACAAAAGAAAAGTGGAACAAATAGATAAAGGAAAATATAAAAAAAGTAAAATTATTTATTGATTTTGAGGATTCTTTTGACATTATCTCTTTGTTTCGTAAAAAAGATTTACTTCCAAATTGTTATAGACTAAAATTTCAAGGTTTAAAATTATCCCAATGTCATGGCCTCAAATCCTAAACCGCACTAAAGTGATAGTGAACTTTACCATAGTTACACTGCGTAATTTTAACTTCATAGCAGCCACAATTTTCAACGGCAATTAATGAAAATATGTTTTTCTATACCCATTTTTTTTATTCCTAACTGCACAGCAAATGGATATAGGGGAGACCGGGGATAGTTTTTATACGGGGCAAGTTGTTACAATGCAAGTAATTACTTATGGTGTTATGTATCGCATAATGTTCGACACGTATAAGACGGCATAGACAGCAGCCATCTTTAATGTAGCCTATACATGACCATCTTCTACGCAAACCATTGTTTTAAGATGAAAAAGTTCAATTGCCGGGGCAAATTGTTACAATGAGCAAGAGGCACGTTGTTAACAGTGTTACATGCCCCGTCCATTTCAATTACAAGTAAATGTCAGCAAAACTGTCCTTAATATATAACTTTACACAATGTATCTGCATTATTTCAATTCTAAATATCTCCTTTTATTCTGGGATGGTGAGAAACTACATTCGGAAGACTTGATCCAGAGTGAACGAAATCGTATTTGTAGGGCGCTCTGTTTAAATTAGTATTAACCCTACGAATCTCTACCGATACAAGTAATGTGTTCACGCGATTTAAGGATAGGAAGTCGATCACCTCAACGATTATATTGAACAGAACGGACCAGGAGAACGTCTTACAAGACTGGATCTATAACTTACGGTCCGCAGATATTTTTTTCGGTTTATCACCCAAGGATGTTTGAGTCCTAATATATGAATGCGCCAACAGAACCGCCATAATTCTGCTCGCAATCCACCGTCCGGATCCATTCGGACACCAGAAAGAAGTAGTCTATCAAGAGCAACAAGCTTTATAGAGATCATGTTGACAGCACTTTCCTGAGGAAACACCTTTTCACGGTGGCATTGAAGAACAGACTTTGGATTATATTATGGACACTCTCTTCGCCAAAATAAACGTTCACTTGCGATATATAATTTGAGAGGTTGAAACTTACGGAAGACATGCGTACATTACTTGCTGCACGAAGTGGTATTGCTATGTACAATGTTGGTACATAATAGATCTATTGTCGCTCGAGGCCGATCAGTCCAGTAAAAAAGTTTTCAAATGGCTGTAAATGTCACTGGCGATATTGATAGATACCTCGAGTCAATGAATGCAGATTTCATGATGTCGGCAATGGATAATGGCCTAGGTATTTCTGTCACCATTTACAACCATAAGGCACTTGGCGTCACAAATATCATTGCAATAAGGCCAGGTAGGAACATCATCTTCGTAGGATATATATATTCTTAGTTCTGACAGATGCAGACGGAAACGCCAAAATACAGCGGCCTATAAAAATCATCAACAATGCACATGCTGTATCTGGTTCCTTTCACGATACGCCATATACGATGTTATCTCCACAAAGAACACACCCATTCCCTAAAGTTCCCCAAATAAAAAATACAGAGGGCCGGGCGAAAGAAACGAGAAAGTTCAGTTCATACTGACACACCCGAGTATAGGAATAAAAGCAGCTCGTCCACAGATGCTTATTAACGAAGAATTGGAATTAAAACTATTTATGTGCATTATCTCTATCTATACCCATCTAAAGACGCATTCCATGATTGTAAAAAAAGGGGGGAGATTCTCCATCACAGACCATGTATTAGTATAACGTTATGAACGGTATAAAACCTATATTTAGAATTATAAAACCTATATTTAGAATTTTTATTTCCATCTGCCGTCACCGAATGAAATTAAAAAAAAAAAAAACATTTTCCCTCAAGTTTATTTGTCAGAAAACAGAATTCGCCAAAATTAACAAACGATAGTAGAAAATCAACGACACTTTTTTTATTTGTATCGAACTGTGAACGAGCAGCTCCACATAAACAAGAGAAAAAATATCTGAATATTTTTTTTCATTAACCATCAATAAACATAAAACAATTATGATTAAATAAATATTAGGAGAATCCTATGTGTTTAACGTTGTTTTGTGTAAAACCCAGTTTTGAGATCTACAACGATTTGTTCAGAATCAGACGTTATATTATTTGTCAATTATAAGGTGTAACGTTGTAACATTTCACTTACCTCCTACGTCTGGCTTTTTCGAGTAGAAATATTTTATGTATACATTGCTGTACGTATTTTTTTAATTAAAAAGGAAAACATTGACCTTTTCAAAGATATATGGACAATCTAAAAAGGCAAATCTATAAAGAAGATATATCCTAAAATGTAACAACTATCCCCCGTCTCCCCTATTGTTGATTCATAAACTAACGAGGTACATTGAGTGACAACGTGCTGATAGAGAGTCGCTATAGCTATATATATCGAGTCATTCTGGCGATATATTTTAACTATCTGGCTTTATATGAAACGGAAATGCACATATAGCAGGCACAATAATGACTTCTTAAGTCCGTCATTTTGTGTGTGTGTGTGTGTGTGTGGTAAATTTTAATTTTCGCAAGTTAATACAAACACGTAAGTATGTTCGTGAAAATTTCTGAATTATAAATAATGATGCTATGATTGAATGTCCGTGAAATCACAATGAATACAAATTAATAATATAGATCTATTTTATACATTTGTGTCCGCGAACAGTGTAATATATAACAATATATAATGGTATACTTAACGTACAGCGAAAGTTTGCTTTGCGTAAATGAGCAGACTTATATGACTTGCCCACAAGGCCATAACCACAGGTGATAGTTCGAATGTATCGGAAAACGACAACGACTCCTTGTCCATGTAAACTGCATTTACACATTTTAACTTTCCCTCATATAGACTTATTTTGACGCACTCAATAGGTACCACATAAAGCCTGATCTGCAGAAAACCACAGTTAAACCTTACCAAATTTAATTACAAAATCCTCATTCCCAGACCACTGAGGAGTAGCGAACAGCATAAAACCTATTCAGCCTGCGAGTTACTCGCAGGCTGATCTGGTTTTATGTTGTTCGCATTGGTCTGTTCATGGTTTCCTCTATGAGGGAAAGGGTTAAATTAATATAAGAAACAAGATTAATTTTGATGCAAAGCATCAAGACGCCGCGCATGTTTTTGAAGCACGACTTGAATATAGCAAAGCCATACAGAAAAGCTCCAAAAAAACCCCCCAAAAAACACATTATGTGATGAATTGTGATGCCATAAATTAACTACTGTAAAGTCATTTATTTTCGTTGTCATAAAATTTCGTGGAACATGTGATTTAATCAATTTCGTTGGTACATATATCCATAGAACCATGTACTAGAAAACATGCGGTCTATGAAATCAGCAGTTTTCTTGGGGTAAGTCATTAAATATTCGTGGATAAAGCCATCCACGAAGTCAATGAAAATTAGTCCACCCACGAAAATTGATGATTCTACAGTAATCTATAGATCAATGAAGATACATTTTACAACAGGTAATTCCTTTCATATATAATTATTGGAATAGTTAGGGTCTGCAAGATACATGAAATTTCCAGACAGTAAGCTACAAAGGCGGTATTAATGCCAATGTAAATTAAAGCGCACAATGCGCTGAGAGACGGCGACGGGATAATTAACATAAAACCCAGAGTTTCTGAAGTTATTGAAGCATTCACATGACGACAAAAACTCCACCCGCTGTTGCTACAGAATTTCTGTTTGTAACAACAATCCGGAGTAAAGGTCATGAACCTTTCATTCATAAAGAGCTACATACCTAAGTAGGTCATTCTCTTTCTCTAGTGCTAGCGAATTCTATCTGTTGTTTTGTATATGTAGAAATTGACCAGGTATTTGATTATTTAAGATACTAGAATGTTTGCCTATCTATTTCCAAGTTAAGAAATACCCAGGGAGGAACCTAACTCGCCATCATGCAAAATATTGTGTGGACTACTTTAGGTCAATTACATACATACGGAGCACTATTGTTTGCTTTTTACAGGAGTAGATCTTCATATACGTTAGATGGATTGCTGTTCTGGTTAAGAAATGTCACGGATATTTTTTTCACGCTTAAAATTGATGCTTCCAATGCAAAATAATGGCAAAAGAAAACATGTTAACAAACTATAACACACTAAAAGCGGTTACGGCTATGATTTAAACGTCTGTGTAACATATTCCACTCGTATTCGTTAGTGCAGAATCGCATTGCATGGCTCCGCACTAAGCGCGGAGAGGTACAGTTAAAATTGTTGTGGAAAATATGCAAATTAGCAAGGCCTGATTTCGTTCTTCAGCATAAGACGGCTAATCGCCGTCTAAAAACAAAACAAAAACAAAAAAAAAAAAAAAAAAAAAAAAAAAAACGAACACATAAAACAAAAAAACAACAACACATCATCAACATCATCATCAGCAGCAGCAAAACAGCAAGGGCAATGATGAAGAAACAATTCAGCACAGATAAGCTTTTTTTTTTTGGTAAGGGGTTTAGGTTCAGGTGCCGGTATTAATTAACAATCTTCCCAATAGTTATTACTTCCCTTGATAACGTAGCTTGACGTGGGAGTATGGTTTTCTTTTTGAGTTGATGATATGTGTAAAATTAAATATATGTTAACAAGGCTTTACAACATAAGCTATGTAATGTTCAGTTAAATTTACCCATTTCAAGCACTATACATACTGATACCGCATATTGGGCCTGGGGCCGTAGATTAGACACATCCGCTACGGCCACATGTATAGTGTTTGGGTGTTTTTACACCTTCTACATATTATGCTGTAATACTTATTTTTAAACTGCTGTTTCATTAATTTTTCAAGCTGACGGGTTGTATCTAAAATCTGAATATTTTACAATCTCAAAACATCTTCCAAATGGTGTGTGTGTGTGTGTGTGTGTGTGTGTGTGTGTATGTGTGTTTTCCTGAGCTTTAATGAATCAGGTTGCTTTGCAAGGTCCGTTAACCAAGTTTTAAAACACGTTGCCTTCGATAACGATAGAAGACTGGCATATTTTGAATCTTTTTTTTTTCTTCTTCTTCTTTTTTTTTCTCATCAGTTTATGCAAATAATTGATTCATAAAGTGTTTATTTTTTTACATATTACATGTTTTTACTTTACGATAATAACAATGGTTGCTCACTGTTTTGATAATACGGCTCCATTGGGAAAAAAAACAACAACAAAAACAACAAAAAAACGCGGCGTCAACGAGGGAGCGCTGCACTAGTCTCACGTCATTTGACAATGTCCTTTTCGGAAAGAGAGAGAGAGAGAGAGAGAGAGAGAGAGAGAGAGAGGGGGGGGGATTGGGAAGAGATATGTGACAAAGAGGATATGGGTTATAACTTACATGGCAAGAGAGAGAGGGGGGAGATTTGTGACAAAGAAGTGATGGGTTATATGGCAAAGAGAGAGAGAGAGAGGTGGGAGGGGAAGATATATGTGACAAAGAGAAGTTGAGAGAGGGAGGGAGAGAGATAGAGATAGAGAGATGACATATTAATTGATTAAAACAATTTGTAAATAAAGTAATAATAATAAGTAAATATCCACCTCAATAATGCATACATCATCGGGGTCATTACTACAAACACAATACAAGATAAAAGAATCTTTATTTAAAATTTGAAACGTCATGTATTTTTTCTTTATGTGACAAATCATCATTATCATTTATAGCAGGACAATATGACAATCGCCAGTTAAGTATATGATAGTAATAGCAACAAGAAATACCAAGTGACATTTGCCTAACTGGTTAACACTGGTAAGGTCTATTTATAGATGGACATTTTCCAGATGAAGGATGATTAGAGTGTACATTTTAAATTGGTAGATTTGTAACTTGTAGATTTGTAACTTGTAGATTTGAACTTTTTGAATTTTTGTAACTTGAGTTTGAAATTATTGTAATTTTAACTTAGATTTGAATTGAGATTTGTAACTTGTAGATTTGTAACTTGTAAATTTGTAACTTGCAGATTTGTAACTTGTAGATTTGTAACTTGTAGATTTGTAACTTGCAGATTTGTAAAATTTGTAACTTCAGATTTGTAACTTGCAGAGTTGTAACTTGAACTTGTAAATTTGTAACTTGTTGATTTGTAAATTCTAAATTTTTAACTTGAAATTAGGTGGTGATAAATGTGAAATTGTTTATATGAAATAGTAATTAGATAGGGAGATTTAGCATATGCGGTGTTACAATTTACAAATTAACTTTTGAAAATAAGAAATTCAAGTATTGAAAATTAGAAACAGTAATTATAATATTGGCGAATATTCCCTTCCATAGACGAACGGTTGAATCAGGGATTCTATAATACATGTACACACGTGTATATAGAAGAACTGAGTTAGTTTTTACATCATCAAAAAGCGGGGTTTGTTGCACATGCGCACTTGAAACATCGTTCTATTTCGTACATTTACGAAAGAAAATAGAAAGGTGTTCTATTGAAATAAATCGTTGATAAATTTTAATTTTCAGAGCTTCTGATTGGCCACATATTTAGGGCAACTTCTAAATGAAAAATATGATGTGGTGCTTTCATACTGTAATTTCAAGCCGAAGACAAGTGATGAACTGGATCTGCGCATGGAACATTTGCTAGTACATGTATCATAAAATAATCAATAATTTGGATAATACAGACAACGACCAGGCACCAAAATTCACTTTTATCACTGATTGTACATCATCTGTGTGTGTTATATATATATATATATATATACATATATAGGATGGCCAAGATAAAAATGATACTACTTTTTTTTTTTTTTTTTTTTGTAAAAGAATTAATGGAATGGTAAAGGAGTGATGTGTATATGTATACTTAAATAATACTCCGAAACGAATTAATACTGATCATTAGTTAAGAAACATGGAAGATGTACACATCTCATTCACTACAGAAACTGAATCATGTGCGATTATTATTTGAAATTCGGAAAAAATAAATACGTCATTTTATCTTATAGCTTTGAAGAGTTGCATCTGTGTACGCGTAACTTAGTAAAATTCTGCTGCCAAAAGCTGAAATGGAACTCCGGTGCAGGACACTCTACTGGGTGTTGCCACATTAGCTAACTCCATGGCAAAGAAGCACAACTGCCGTTTTATCATATACACCACCAATCTTGAACATATACTAGAGTATGCATGTCTGATGGACATTCTTAGGGTTCCACCACCTTTACATTATTTTGTAAAACTTCGCCCCAGCTCAAATATAACTCGGAACCCTCGATATGAAAGTTCCAGGGCACCCTACAAAGTCACAATAAAAGCTAGCTACGTATGAATGAAGTATAAGTGCCTATTTATACGTCTACAACGTAATTAATGAAAATAAAATACGAACGAGAACAACATTACTGTATTTAAACTACAGCAAACTCCACTTGAAACGATATCACATGAAATGATAAATCGCTTGCAACGTTAGAGCCATATAGATCCTGCGGTCCCTGCCAACGCCCTATGAAAAAAAACAAAAACGAATCAATTAGAAGAAAGAAAAAGGAACTGAAAGATTCTTATCCCAAATGTAGTAAGTAATTGATTAGTGTATTCACAAACAAACATATCATGAACCAAACTGTAGTCTTCATAATTATATACAAAATAATCCATGAATCAATTACCCAAACTCCACCCTGTGATCTCCCTTGCAAGCAAACACAAATGTCACATGATGATGGTAAACTAACAAATTTTTTTAAAATGGTTTATCTTTTTTACCACGAGGCGATATTTGATGTTTATTAAAGAAAACATACTTAGGGAAATGAGACTCGCAGGAAAATATGTTTTTGGAAAAAAGAAAAAAATAGCTTTTTACTTGTGGTGGCAGTGGTTATCTACAACTGTGAGGGGAGGTAACTACTGCGTGGAGTTTGTCAATTACCAGTAACTGCAATGATCATCACGAGGTGCCTCTAAACTCTTTGATCTTTATAATAGGTTGCTTCCTTCTTCCTCCTTTTACTTCAGCAATTAATCATTTAATAACATGGGAACATATATATTATTTACGTGTGTACCCGTAATTATCACACGTGCTGCTTGATTCTGATAAAGAAATGTACCTATTATACATAAGTAAATAATACAATTACATATTGTTTAACACTTTCGTATGGATTAAATATTTTATAAGCATCATGTCATGACGCAGACAAGTTGCATGATGCAACATCCAGTAACATTATCCTTGAATTTCTCTTAAAGGTTTATAACACCGAACAAAGTTATACATTGTACACAAGTGTCGTTTTAAACGAGTTAAGCATTTTGAGGCTGGAGTTCAAACCAACGATCTCTCGGTTACTGGGCTGGCGCTTTTACCATTCAGGCAGCAGACCACTGACTGTAATTAAACTTTTCTAAGTTTTAAATGTTAATTACTAATGTAATATTTGTTTATTGTTTTATAATAACCAGAGCAACAGTGACTGGTATATCTTATATACATGTATTAATCTCGCTTGAAATACTTTCTTTCATTCTCTTATCACTCTTATCACAGCACAGCTTAAAACTGGAATGTATATATTTATATACAGAATCCGTTATCATATCTTTATATCGTCTCTCTCCCGTCTTGACGTAAGATCTGCCATTAGAGTTGCAATATATACCTGAAAGAAAAATAAAATTAAAAAAAAAAAACACATACAAAGATCAATAAATGAAGGTTTCTCATATTTGTATAAAAAAATCACATAGGGGATAAAATAAATAACTAACATATAAAATGTTATGAACATCGGTGAAACCAAATACAGACGGATATCCCAACCCAAGTCATAAAGGTAATCCAAATCTCTGTCATAATTTACCGGTACACTTGTCTTATAATCCCAGCATACTTCCGGTTTTTGTCTTTCTTAATATTGTGTCATGTTGCTGTCATGTCATGTATGTGGAGTACCGGCATTCCCCCCCCCCTTTCATTTTATCACGTTTAAGCAATCTAGAACATGTATGATAGGACGTGGCTATTTTAGGTTTGTGTAATGTAACAAAAGATACAATATATTGTAATAAAAATGATCATTACATAATGCTTTGCATGCTACAAAATAATTTTAACTTTGTTACTTAATCTCTTTAGCTGTAACTGAAAATAAAAATAACAGCAAAGAAAAACAATGTGTTTGGAAAGACGATTTTCAGACGTACCTTCGAATTAAGAAATTCGATACCTCACGATATTCTGATATTATTTTGTAAAACCTTTATTTTAACATTTGTTTATTGAAAGAGAGTGGGAGATATCATGAGATTCTTAATTATACGAATACTGTGTCGTTATGGCCATGCTTTTGAATGCGGGGAATTTAATGAAATTTATAGACAATCAATAATAACGCACGTTGCTTTGACTTTCACTATCAACGTTGAACATGAATTACAAATTTGATTGCATGACCCTAGTCTTACCTGTTTTTCATTTTCCTTTATTTTATCTGCTTCATACATCAATTCATCTCGAACTTCAGTAAGAACATAACCTAGCCAATTTCTTCCTTGCCATGTCCGTTGGTCACATGCTAAAGGGTCATCATGACATAGTCCTATACCCCAGATTTTGTCAAACGGACTAGCTTCAACCAAAATTTTAGGATGGGTTTCGAATAGTTTGTCTTTAAGACTTTTATTCTGTGAGAACTGAAAATACATAGATATAAATGCATATCATAAGGTCTCTTTCTTCTTCAGAGAGAGAGAGAGAGAGAGAGAGAGAGAGAGAGAGATAGACTAAACGATAAACAACACCCGTGTTGCTAACTACTTTATATTTTAGTACGATGGTTTGCTATAAATTTCCATAAGGGAGAAAAAACTGAGTTTTTTAAGCATATATTTGTTTGTAAAAGCCATTATGGTGACCTGTCGTTTTGTAAACCCTTTTAAATCTAAGTATTTGACATCCCTAAAACTACTTAATACAACAAAATCAAATTAAAATTACAGCAAAATCTAACAAACCTTTGCTATATTTCCTTGTTTCACATAATACAGACATTGGCTCTCCCAGAAGTTGTAGTTGAAGCCTTTCACCTGTCTCCCTAACTGCTTTATCCTTCGAGGACTGTTTGAGTTCAGAACCTTTTTGACGGTGTCGGTATCCCCGAACATATCTACAAAATGCAGAAAAAAATATCAAAATTACTTTTAAAAAAGTTCATGAACGTATGGTCAGTTCGAATTCCAACAAAAATTTTAGCGCGAAGTAATACTTGCTAAGTAATTGATTAACATTTTTGTCTAAATAATTAACCATTCTTGCTAATAAAAGTACATATATGTGGGAACTTTCATTTAAGAATAAAAAAGATGAATTCGCCTCTAATATTTAAGTATTTCTTAGCGCTTAAGTCTTGGTGGTGGAATTCGAGACTGGTAGATTTCAAGTTTCATAGATGGATGGACAAATATGTGGAAAGATTCATTGAATGATTATATTTCATTATAAATAAAATAGGAAAGTAAGTTTAAACGAGTGATAATTGCTAATATGTATGTATGTTAAAGATGCAGTTAAATGAACACAGAATACAAGATAATTAAATGTATATGGGGAACCACTGATACACGTATATTAAAAAACGCTCAATATTTTCAACTCACCTGCTTTCTTAAACATCATGAACTGCTCAGCAAATCTAAACTCTATTCCATCAACATTAAAATGGATGGATACCACTGACTAAAAACGTCGTATTCTAGCCAAAAATATACAAATCTCTGATGTACAGCTTGTCGTTGTAAGCGTTTGTCTAACTCAAGACCTTCCTCCGAATTAACCAAGTAAGTGCCTTTTCTTTATGATTTCACCTTTGCTGCTTTGCTCAGCTTTCTTGATTTCACAGGACCTTTTTTTCTCTTATATCAGCACCAGAAGTCTCTTCGCTGTCGACCCGGTCCCCACCCCTGTCGCGAGCGGTAATAACTTGCTCTTTTGGCGGGCAATCCGATCTGTGATTTTTGCCCACTGGAGAAGCCAGCCGATCCTGTCCTTGAGCATTCTCATGTTCTATGACTCCCAATTCTAAAATTTGGGTCAAATGACACCGTACCGTACACTTTTGAAGGGTTGCTTTCTACCAGACTCAATTGTTTGTCGTTTTTTTGCGGTGGTTTGACTGGCTTCACGTCTGTGTTTGTATGCTGTCTATCTTTTCTTAAATTGCTCAAATCATCTAACTGCTTTGGAGTATGATCACTTTTATAGACGCCCGGTGCACGACTATTATTACAACGACTTGATGGCTTTAGCATGGGTCTGATTTTAGACGGCAGTCCTGCCATTTCATCTTCACCTACCGGTAAACCTGTAAAAGTACACGTTATTTAGTGATTAGACCGACACTATGATAGAGAAAAAGGACCATCTGCTTATCTGCCGTAGAAAATCCATGAATGGACATTTACATTTCAATTCCGTTATTCTTCATTCATCGGCTGCGTATTTAGACCCGTGCACAGTTGAATAAGAAAGGCATATGGATTATGTTCAACACATATCGACTGGTTCAAAATGTCTTCTCAAGTCATGAAGCCACCATTTAACATATTGTAGTTGATTGGTTGCCTGCTATAATGCAGATATAATGTTGTCTGGTTGTCATATGGAGGCAATATACCATAACAAGTAACTTCATCCTGTCACCGGGCAAACCCTTTCTGGAACTACCCTTATATGCCGAGCACTAGTCAAGATTACATTGGTATAGAGCGGCCGGGGATCGGTCACACGACCATCCTGTTACAGGGCGTTCGCACTAATAAATTGACGACAATACATAAATAAGCAATCCATGGTTTGAGAATGCAGTGAAACGTACAAAAACTATGTATCCGACATAACCAATATATATATATATATCCCCAAGGAGCTTTACAATTTTTACGGTACGGTTTGATCTTTTCATGGTCCGAACTCTGCGGCTGTATGCACATTGTTTCGACATGATACCTTAACTTACAAAATACATTGTATGGCTGGTATATGCATTTAAATCATCCTAGCTCCTATGATGTACATGAGGGAGTTTGTCTAAACGTTCGCATCATAGACAGATTTCTGTGGATGAAAACAAAACCATGGAAATAAAATCCGGGAAAATTAACCAACCGCAGAAAAATATTCACAGGATAAATCTCTCAATTTTCCTTTCGTCAATTAAATATGATATGACCATGTTTCTGTTTGTTTCGTTTATATCAACAAGGGTATCTACTTTTAGCAGCAAGACAATACGACCAGTATTGAAGTTTCAGTGGAAATTACAGAGAATTACTCAAAAGAATAATTTCTAAATTATAAGATGCCTGCCATGTGTACGGAACACCTGGAGTGACGCTGTCCAATATTTACTGTTTTAATTTAAACTGCGACAAATCTGTATTGTTAAATCATATTTACGAAGTATCAATTCGTAAATTCTATTATATTTTCCAAATACCATTTTGCAAATACGTTCATAATTTTGAAAGAGCGAAATAATATCATATATTCCGTAATAATTTATCATAAAATAGCAGTGATTTTTTTACCTCTGCATCCTGCATGCAATATTTTCACTGTGGATGCAATGTTTTGATTTCAGTGCATCCACTGGACGCATAAAATATATGTAAACTGCTATTACAATTAAAGTAGGATGCGTAATTTTCCATTTTGGGACTATATTTTTTAGCCTAGCCAGTCCTTGGACTCGGTCAGCAGAAATTGTAGAAAAATCACTGAAACAGTATTTGAAAAACGCACCATTTACGAAATAGTGTTTCGTAAAAATGAACTAAATTTTACGGACTGAATTTCGTAATTACGATGTAATTTTAAACTAAATTACCCGTGCCCTCAATTTAACTCGAACACCGATCTATTGTATGCATGTTCGAGTATACTGTGTTCATAAATTCAGTTTTATGTTTTAAACTTAAAAATACGTTGACAGAGATACAAATTCTTACAAAACCTACTTATTAAATCTAGCCCCTCTCAGTCGTTCTTGTTGTACCAGTACTTAGAGCCTGCATGGGAGATCATGGAAGAATCTCACCCTCAACGGGGTTCGCACCCACAGTCATACAACACATAATTATACATTTTCACTACATACGTGTCAAACTCCACACAGTGATCTCCCTTGCACGCTGCCGAAGAATGAAGGGGAGATAACTGCGTAGAGATTGCTAGAGCGTATGTTATGCAAACTCCACACAGTGATCTCCTTTGCAAGCAAAAAAAATCTATAACTGTAAGGGGAGGTAACTACTGCGTTGAGTTTGGTACAGTTTACTATCTCAATGTCTCGGACATGTAAGTGTAACATTTCCGATGATATAAGATGTCAAAGTGTCATCACAACTACGCTTTAAGACTTGTTTCGCCAGTATAGAACATCTATTTGTATTTATAACATCGCCTTTTCAAGTAGTTTATTTGAAAAAGAATATTCAAAAGAAAAATGGAAAGAATGTATGGAAAGGTTTTCTGTGAAAATAAAAAAGTATGAAACTGAAGCAATTTTATCTCTCCCTTTTCCAAACATTCTATAGGTTTTTGCTCATTTCTGTAAAAATAAAGTACCAGAAGATGTTTTAATCATTCATTAAAATGGGACGGGCCGAAAATGACTTGGGAAGCGGGATATCATAACAGATTTCCATCAAAGCTAGATGCCGCAGTTCACATGGTAGACTCAGTTCAAATGACAGAAAAAACACCACCACCACTACTAGTGGAGTAGATCTATCCCATACCTTGTCCCTGGTAACGACATGTGCTGTTCTTTTAGATGGTATGAATAGCGGGTACTACGGTGATGAAGTGATTGCAAATTAGTGGCAAGTATCGGCTATGTTGACGTTGCGAAGATTTTATTCTGATTGGAAATTGGACAATGCCTGTGCGTATTTTAATTCTATCTTTACTAGACACTAGACCTATTAGTCCAATCAATGAGCCGCCTCGGCGCGACATGCTACTTTTGGTACTGGTTGTCACGCAAATCGAAAGCAGAACGATGTCACAATTTACGGGTACACAAATGTGGACTACTAGGCCCATTAAAGATTTGTCATTTAATGCTATTGTAAGTTGCTTTTTCTGGACGGTATTCAGTACTGTACATACATTACTTTTATTAAGTACTGTATAGATATTAGTATGTCCAGTTAAAATGTGTGTTCACTTCCGCTGGCGCATAAGCATATTGGTATAGCAGTCGAATATGAAGCTGTGATTGTAATAATTTTCAGTGACCGATATTTCTTCTATGTGGTTGTTTGGGGGTATCAAATACAGTGTAATTGATCATATTTAATAAGTAATAAGTCAGCAGATGTTTGTATTTTAATGATGTTTTTATACATATAGATCATAACCTAACCTACTTATCGCCTCGCTCGTCGGTCTGGACATTGCACATTTCATGTCTGCTGTATTGAGTTTGTAATTATACATAGGAGTTTAATTATTACATGACCGTCGGGTGGGATAAGTAATGTGTAACTTTTATCTTGTCAATATGTAACAGTAGTATAAAGAACGTTTGGTTTACTAAGTAGTTAATACAGTTAAATTGTCTGTGTAGTGCTGCTGTTTTGATACAGTAATTACCTATAAATAGCATAATTTGCACTTTCATATTCACGCGTGTGGAATTAGCTCAATCGGTAAGAGCGTCGATCAATACTTTTTCCCATCAAGAGGTCATGAGTTCTATTCCAGCTGGGCCTTTTTTAATTATATTTTTGGAAAATTCTTGAGTTATATTTGTATAGTTTGTTGTAAGTCCTAGTTTTATACCTCCATTATTTTGCTTTGTTAATTCGTATTTGCTTTCTTTTAATATTAAACAGAAATAAAAAATAAAAACTTAAAAAATCGACCTCTCCATGTATAAATAAGATATGGAGATGATTTTTTTTTAATTTAATTCTTAATTTTATGAAAATCGACCACTCCTGTGATATCTTTTATCCATGCATTCTTCATCTTAGATGTAATGTTTTCGCTGTCAGGATTCAAGATTTAAATACAATGTTTCCATTGTGAGGAAGCCTTCGGTAGGTCGGTGATTCTAACTAGATGCTTCCGTGTATTCAGTATCTACCTCCACCTGTAATTAGTTGGACGTCTAGTCAAGTCCATGAATCCACAAGATGCATAAAATATATGGAAAATGCTTACTGAATTTGTAGTCATATTTTTTAAGCGTAGTGAGACCCGGGACTCGCGCAGAGAAAATAATAACTGCCTCTCTATATATAAATAGGCCTAATATAAAGAGGTTTTTTTTTATGAAGATCCTGTGCATTGACAGGTTAGATTATAAGGTCAAAACATAAGAAAAGAGGGAGAGGGGGGTATGCTTATTATAAGCCATCCTACTTGAATATGCATCTTCTGTTTGGGATAATTGTACACAATCCGAAAAGGCCAAATTAGAAAGAATTCAACTAGAAGCTGCTAGGATAGTAACTGGATTAACTAGGTCAACAAGCTTACACAATCTTTATCGTGAAACAGGATGGCTTCCTCTTTCAGATAGACGTCTTTATCAGAAATTAATTTTAATGTTTAAAATCAAAAATTCTATGGTACCTAACTACTTACTAGCTCTTTTTCCTCGAACTGATGATAACACTGTTTATTACAATCTTCGAAATACCTATGACTTTGTTAATTATCCCCGTCGTTCTGCTGTATTTGAAAACTCGTTTGTTCCTTCTTCCATTGAAGCATGGAACAATTTACCTCAAGATTTACGCAATAGCCATTCTATCGGTTGTTTTAAACGGGAACTTTTAAAATCACAATTTCCTTCCATAGAAGTTCCTCAGCATTATTATTATGGATTACGTCTTTTATCGGTTATTCATGCTCGTTTGAGAAACAATTGAAGTAATCTTAAAAGTGACCTTTTTAAAAATCATGTGTCAAATACTGATTTATGTGAACATTGTCAAGAAACAGAAAATGCTGAACATTATTTTTTCCGATGTAAACGTTATATTAATGAAAGAACTGTATTGTTCACAGCTACTCGTGCATTTCATCCATTAAACATTGAGTTGTTACTTTTTGACGATACTAGCCTTTCACATCAACAAAATATATTAATTGTTGAAGCCTTCCACCTATATATTAAGTTATCTAAGCGTTTCAACTCGTAATCTCATACATTCACTAACCCCACAAATGCTCATCCAACTTCTCTCCATCATCTTCTCTCTACCACTGCCCCCCCCCCCCCCCCTTAATGTCTTCCTCTCCATCTTTACTGTCTGTCAAACATGTATCATGAATGTTTTTTTTTTATTGTTTTTTTTCCCTAACACTGTTAATTAAATAATGACTATTTGTTAGCAGTAGTATATATTGCCATGTTTAATGCTGAAAATTTTACATTGTTGGGGAGGGCTGAAATTAAGTTTAAGAACTTGTAGCCCAACCCATTTGCTATGTACCCATTAATGCTTGGATATTCGTTGTAAGTTTATATAACTAGTTGGCAATAAAATATGTTATCATCATAAGCCATCCATTAAAACATTTTGTTTTAACCTTTTCTTGTTTATATCTTAATTACGTTGGGTGTCGGGTTTACCTTGTATTCCAGATATCAAATATCCTGTATATACATGTACAGCGTACATTATATACAACGACCTTTACACGCTAGTTGAGTATATATAAGGGTTGAAGATCTATTTTGACACATTTCTTTGAAGACCAGTGTTATTTTTTGTTTATTGTTTAGAGAAGATTAACAGTTTTCTGCCGGAACTCCCTCCCTCTCTACTCGATATGTTCATTGTTTATTCTTTTAAAACTGAAAATGCAGGACTTAAATGAAGATAAATTTTAGTTACATGTACTATAGATCTGTATCTATATTCTTCTAATTTTGTCCACAGGGCACGACACTGTGATGGGATACTATCCCACCACGGTGCCGGTGTAACGTTGTAAACTGACCCCCATAGAATAATGACCCCCCGGTCATTAAATTATATAAAATAGTGACCCCTTTCTATAAAATACTGACACCCCTTATAAAACAATGACCCCCACAGAGTTTATCTATAAAATATTGACCCCACCTAACCTGTTACTAATATACTCTATATCAATTCAAGTCACTGTCGTGTTTCAATCGCTTATATTTGTTGCTGTTATTGTTGCTGCTGCTGCGTCTACATGACACAACAACAGTATATCTTAGAGCCCCCTAGGAAGTAAGCGTGCATTTATTGAAAATAAAACCTAAAATTGTTTTCATTTTGACTTGTCGGTTAAAGGTAACTTAAAAATAGAGAGAAATGGTGTTTAGGATGGATGATAATTTTAGTTTTGTTTACAAACGGTGTATTATCATCAATAATAAGACATCTAAAATGATTTTGGTCATTGATTTTCCCTGATACATTGAGATCATCCTTTAGAAAGAAAACGTTTTCGAAAGTAAAAACATTTGGAAACATATTTTATATGCTGGTTCGTCATCAATTTTGGGCCTTTATATAACCTATTTTACGGAGAAAATTTATTTATTTGCTTCTCCATGCCATTTTATAAACACTGAAACCTTAAGAAAAGAGTCACATAATGATCTATTAGCATTCTGCCGCAAATCCCAATTTTACTGATCACTCATTCTTATTGTCTGTTGTGTATATTCGATTTCTGTCGTTTAAAACTTTTTTTTTATTTTTGCATATCGGCTAAAATATTTGTTGGTAAAGTTACATTTTTCTGGTTTGTTTTCAACTAAAATGGTAACAATTTCATCTGAGTGACGTAAGTTAACCTTTGTTCATTACACGGTGGCATTGTTAAAAAATAGCGCCCAATGCGCCGACCGGCCCCGCTGGCATAGTGGTTAGAGCGTCCGCATCGGGTGCGGGAGGTCGTGGGTTCGATCCCCGGTCGCGACATACCAAAGTCGTAACAAGAGGGCCATGATGGCCCTGAATCGCTCACCTGATTGTAAATGAGCAACATATGTTGGATGTTTCATATTGACCTACTTTTTGACATCATATGATCCACTTTCGAACTTTACCAAGATTTTATGGAAACACATTCCAACCAAGTTTCATGAAGATTGGGCCAAAAATGTGGCCTCTAGAGTGTTAACAAGGTTTTTCTAAGATTTGACCTCAATGACCTACTTTTTGACCCCACATGACCCAAATTCGAACTTGTCCAAGATTTAATGGAGACAAACATTCTGACCAAGTTTCATGAAGATTGGCCAAAAATATGGCCTCTAGAGTGTTAACAAGCCAAATTGTTGACGACTAACGACGCACGACGGACGACGGGCGATCACAGAAGCTCACCTTGAGCACGTTGTGCTCAGGTGAGCTAAAAATGGTTGTGTTATGGCTCCCTTGCTTGGCGCTCAGCATATACGGGAAGTTGTGGGGATGTTTTATGAACTGCGACGCACATGGCAATAAGATGTTGTTCGAATTTAAGGGATAGGTGGAGCAAATTCATTTTTAATTTGTGCACAATTAGGCATCGGTAGTAGTAGGCCTAATCCCTGAAAGTTTAAATCAATTCCGTCCAATAATGAATGAAGAGTTGTGGTCACAAAATACTGTTACGCATACGCACGTACAGACTGGTGCCATTACCATATTCTCCTCCGATGCCTATGTAATAAATATACATTACATGGATATAGATTTGGGATAGGGGGTCGTTATTCTATAGGTAGTCCTATTAATATTCCGTCGCTTTGTGATATTTTGTAGTTGGGTCAAACCCAAATACAAAAATATCTCAAAGCGACGGAATATTAATAGGACTATTATATAGGGGGTCACAATTCTACGTGTGGGTCGTTTTTCTACGTGTGGTGGACCCCTCTTTCATAATATATGACAGGGGAGTTACTACTTTATATAATTTAATGACCGGGGGTCATTATTCTATGGGGGTCAGTTTACAACGTTACACCGGACCTGTGATCTTGTCTGGGCATATCTTCTACTCAAATGATAACAAACAGTAAGAAGACGAGCTATATTAGAGACAGAATAATGTGCATAGAGAATTAGAGAGAATACATACATACCTATCAAATCATATAAGATCTATATTCCCTGGTTAACGTCCTCCATTCTATCAACTTCCGTGTAGTCTAGTTTCGATTTCGATCCATTTAAGTTACGGATACAAGGGATACACTGGGTCATACTCCGCCACAATAGTTACCTCCCCTTACAGTTGAGTTGCTTGCAAGGGAGCTCACTGTGTGGAGTTTGACAATGGGTCTGATTTGCAGTGACTTCCCTTGATATTTTATTATTCAATTGAAGTGCGCCCCTGTGGCTTGCGGTTTCTATGCCAAAATATGCATTCTTCAATATATTGGTCTGTACACAGGGACTTAGTCCCGTGTATTTAAAAAAATACAACTGTGCGCATAAATAACATTTGCGTACAGTATGATTTTTTTAACATACAGGAGCAAGTATCTTAAACTACTTAATTTTTGGAATAAGTCCTTGTGGTATCTCTATATTGGTCACATTTTATGCGTTTATTCGAAGTTTCAGTTCATTATAACTCAGCTGAAAATGATTCACAAGAGGATCGACTGTCCATCGTAATATCTTCACTGTAAGTTCAACGTGATGGG
This sequence comes from Solen grandis, assembly GCA_021229015.1. NCBI lineage: Eukaryota > Metazoa > Mollusca > Bivalvia > Adapedonta > Solenidae > Solen > Solen grandis. The sequence continues at coordinate 13,074,332 of CM037779.1, forward strand.
TATTATATTTTAAATAGCAGCCAAGTTTCGTTATGCACCTTTAACTTTTGGACATATTTACAAACCAACATTCAGATTATCAAGCTGAACCTGGACAGTATCCCCCCCCCCCCCCCCAGTAAAAAAATGTTTGCAGGAGTAACATACAGTATTACTAGTGTTTAATCAGTGACCTCATATAATCTTGAACACTTACACATTCAATATTTTAGCATTAAGTGTGATGAAAACCATTTAATATATCTGATTTATATATTGACAAATAATATGACTTTGTTCTGGTGAAAACATTATCATGAGAACAAAACGAGAGAGAGAGAGAGGGGGAGAGAGAGAACCTTTCCCCAACGTGGATTCAAGTGTAACAGACATTCCCTGAATGTCAAAGCAATGTAACTTTATAAAACCCAGGACACATCTCTCATTGTGAAAACTGCATGATAACATTATACCATTCATGGTGAATGATATTTCTCTTTCTTACATATCTCTGTTTGCTTGGCCTGTACCATTTGGTTGTCCCAGTCTTGTGTGTTGGGACCAGGGATACAATTAACTCAGAGGCCCAAGTTAAAACGCAGACTCTCCAACCACTCAGCCACTAGGACAGGTGGATGTTTTTGTCTTTCATCCAAAACAGTAAAATGAAAATAATGTTATTTTAGGTCTATTGTTTTAGTGAATGGAAAAAAAAGACACAGAAAACACAGATGAAAGCTTTGTATAAAATTTAATGATTACAGTATGCATATCAAATATAATAATTATGATGATGATGAAACAATATGATTACTTAGATGTTTGAATTTAAGAATATGTTATTGCTATTATTTAAAACTTATGTAATTTAGAGTGAATTCAATTAGGTTGACTTTCCTTTATAAAATAGCACTTGAGGTAGTTCTATATAATATGCTGTCGCTTGGTGATATTTTCTTACTGCAGCAAAGCTTTGCCCTATTAACCCTTTCCCTCATATAGACTCAATTTGACGCCCACAATAGGTATCACATAAAGCCTGATCTGCAGAAAACCACAGTTAAACCTTACTAAATTTAATTACAAAATCCTCATTTCCAGACCACTGAGGAGCAGCGAACAGCATAAAACCTGATCAGCCTGCGAGTTACTCGCAGGCTGATCTGGTTTTATGTTGTTCACATAGGTCTTTTCATGGTGTCCTCTATGAGGGAAAGGGTTAAAAAATATCAAAAAGTGACAGAATATAACAGGACTACACTTGATGATGATGGATGATGAAAATGATGATCATGATGATGCACTATATGCTATAACACCATACCAGGCAGATTTACACCTATATTATTGCATGTCTAATAAAAAAAAACCCACAAGAAATATATTTGTGCTATCATGATAAATGACCAAAGCAAACAATGCTGTTTTAATAAAATTTGTGAGGCATTGAAGTTTGATCACTGATAGCTTACATTGCCCAAGAAATCCCGAGATATTGCCATTTCTGAAGCTATTTCCAAAGCAAATTTTAATGCGTTATAAATGCTTTTAGTTAAAAAAATATATTTCTGAAAAATCATGTGACATCGCAAGTGCCCATTTGCACATGTGTATGTAAATTTCTGATGATAGAATTTTAATACTTTGAAACATAGTGACAGCTAAGAGATTTAACCTTTGTAGAATTTGATCTGTAATGATGTCACTATGATTGAAATCCAGACGTATTGTACAGGTATTTGGTGATAAATCAATAGGCAAGAAGAAATGTAGCTTGGATGGCTTAGTTGGTAGAGTGCAGGAACGGTATTCCTGAGGCCCTGGGTTCGAGTCCGGCTTGAGCTATGATTTTTTTCACTACCTGTTACAGTATTATAACAATGAAATAGCATAACTACTAACCTCTTCGATAGCTGACGCTGAGGACATTTGTTAACATCAAATTATCAATCACGTGATCTATGTGAAGTGCTCGTACAATGAAAACCCAAGTACTATTTATAAACAGGGAAACTCTCTTATTGGGTTAGATTGGAAACTATTTTATTTGCTTATAATTCAAAGATCAGTACATTTCTGGCCGTTGTTAGACATAAATGAGTTTATATCTTACGGTCATTTTGAGTGCAAACAGCAGGCAGTCCCTTTAAACCTTTGTTAAAAACCCATAAAAGGCTACATGAATTCTACTCAATCCGTCACAACCTTTTGTGGCTAACAAATGCTGAATACAGGATATCCACAAGAAAATTAGAAAAAGATGTATTTTTCCCCAAAAACCTTTCCTGAATTAAATATAGGGGTATAGCGGCCACCTAAGTACCTGAAGCCTAAAAGGCACAAGAGGTGACCACATTTATGCCAGATGAAACAAAATTCTGACCACTGGTTTTACATGAAGATTTTTAAAGTTTTCTTTCTTTTTCATGTAAAATTCTTAAGGTTTCTGCCTTAGTCAAGTTTAGCATCTTTTATAAAGGATCACCAAAGAATCACCTACAGCAAGTTTCATCAATTCTGCAGAAAAGTTTTATTGAAAATGCATTGAAAAGCAACTGATAGATGCCTGATGCAGGGTGATAGCTCACCATGCACAAGTTGTGAGATAAAATCTAGATTTGGTTTGCAATGGTATGAATTAAAACAATGAAAATTTACATAGTCCTTTCATTTCACCAGGCCCTTTTTCTGATGATCTTTTTCTGATGATGGGAAGGAGGCCTTAATTCCATAATTTAGGGTGGAAAACATCATTTTCTCAAGTATGGGGAAAGAAAACCCTTGGGTAAATAGAAATTTCAGATAAAAAAATGCATGAATTTAAAGAAATGTTCTGAGGGGAAGACACATATTGGAGTGAAAAATATAGCTTATGGTGTACATTGTAGAAATAGCTCAGTATCAATAATCATAATTATATCAAAATTAATAAAAAGTATTTTTCATGTTCATAATAAAAGACATACAAAACACAAAATAAAAAGTTTCTATATGTAATACAGTCAATATATATCCATCAACATTAATAAATAATCTATTGTATAAAACTTTATATTAAGTTGATCTAGATTTTATTAAATTAATCAACACACTTGTGTTCATACCACAAAATGCCCCCAACCTTAAGAAACTTCATAGCATAAATGCAAAAAGTCTAAATCCAAAAGAAGCAATTCCATTAAAATTTGGCTAAAGGAAGAGAAGCTGTAAATTTTCAAAGTACATTAAAATGCTAGCTGAATATCTGAAATCTTTCAGAAAAAAAATATCTTGGAATGGATAAAGGTGGCAGTTATATGCCCCAGCCACTGAGTGGTGGGGGCATTAGTATCTTGCTAGCAGAATAAAAATACCAATACATGTACATGATCTTAGTATAGCTTGCATGGTCTGTGTTCTGAGGACTGTCAACTGTAGTGTCAAGAAAATATCACAGCCTTTTTCATGATACTGTTTTATCATGTAAATAAAATATCAGTAGAAACTCAGTAGCATGACAATTTTATGACTAAAATTTATTGTTTATATGATATTCAGATAAACAATTCTGTGTGCCTCACTTAAACAGAGCACATAGGTCTAAGATAAATTAGAGCTTCACTCAATGATTAAGTAAAGATAACAAACCACAGGCCAATGTGAAGGATTCCTCAAAAAAGTAATGAAAGGGTATAAAAAAAATAATTTAAAAACAGAGCAGATCATATAAACTTTTAACAAACAACCAGTATTTATAAAGTCTACAGCATTATTTCATAAGACCAAATTATGTGTACCGAGTGTATTGAAACAATTATACTGGTAATTCTAACCGCAACTTTTACATTAATATTCAGCTCTAATGATGTCCTCTGATTTTTCTGCGAGTTCAATGCCGGGCTTACATTTATGTATTCCTATTTTACATGGGTAAATATTTCGGTCCTGGGTCATCCACACTGAGTGCTAATCGTTCCAAGTTTTTACTGATGTCATCCAACATGACACTGTCATCTGTATTTCCAGAGAGGTCAAAGTCATTACTAACTGCTGTTGCACTGTGTATGGATATATCACTTATGGACCGGCTGAAAATAAAGACAACAATATAGATGAACATCTTCACAAATACACATTCATGAGGAGTTATAAGACCAATATTGTTCTGAATCCTAGTTTAGAGCAAAGGTTGAAATTAGCATGAACACATGGACCAGAAAAAATACTTATTGGGCCAATTCATTTCATAGTAGACTGTCAAAATGTTCAGTACAACATGATAATAAAGCATATTATAATACTTTTGATTATAAATCTAAAAAAAAACAAGACCTGATGGTATGATGGACATGTTTTTTTCAGGCTTTTTTCATCAAAAGTAGGTCAAGGTCAACTGCATAACGAAGAGGTACATAACTTACGCAACTGTCCAAAATTAAAGCCATCCAATGAATTACATATTAACCAAAAGCTAAACCTATCAAGACGCCATTTTTTTTCCCATCAAAAACAGGTCAAAAGTCAAGGTTAGCTGCATAATGTAAAGGTCCATCCAGTTAACCCTTTCCCTCATAGACCACTAAGGAGCAGCGAACAGCATAAAACCTGATCAGCCTGCCAGTTACTCGCAGGCTGATCTGGTTTTATGCTGTTCGCATAGGTCTTTTCATGGTGTCCTCTATGAGGGAAAGGGTTAAGCAACTATCCAAATATTGAAGCAATCTACTGGTAATGAAGTACATAGAAGTTATAGCAGATTAAAACAAGCACTACGTTTGAATTAACAACATGCCTGTAGGTGGACGGACTTCTGTGTTATGATCAAGGTTTAATTTTTGTGACAAACAGACCAAAAACAATATGCCCCCCCAATCTATCGATGCTGGGGCATAAAAAATATCAACCTGAGCTGACACCAGCCGCCTGCTTGGACATCATCAATTCAAAAGACAAAAAATCTATCCAAAAACTGGAATGTATTACAAAATCTTACAAGAATTCCATTCATTTATTTAATGTAAATATGGGTTAACTATATTTTTCTTTTTTCTGGACATTTCTTTTATGTTCTTTTTCTCCTTTACAAGTCACTGTGAGTAACTTTAACTATAAATCACCCCATTCCATTTAGATAAGAATATTTATAGAAAATGCTCATAAGTCTTGACCTTTCAGGACAAGTCTAACATCAGTTTTCAGTTGAACAATGGTGAAGAAAATATTTATCTATAACACCTTCAAGGTACTGAGGAGCAACAAACAGTTTTAAACCTGATAGTCTGTGAGTCCTTTTAGGTTGATCTGGTTTTAGGCTGATCTGGTTTTATATTTGTCATGTACTGTAGAATCATTAATTTTCTTGGGAGATTAATTTCCATCGGTTTTGTGGACTGCGTTATCCACAGATCTTAATCGCCACAAAAACTGTTTAATTGGTAGACCTCATGATTGTGTCCTGGAACGTATATTTACAAATATATGTTCCCATGAACTTGACCTTATAACGGAATCCTTGAAATTTGATGGCATCGAAAATTAACATATTACAGTAGGTAATTCCCTTGATAGCTCTCATGTGGGAAAGGATTAAATTGATACATGAAAACTTACGTATAAATAGCAGGTGGGTAGCCATGGATACTGTTAAATGTGCCATGACCGGGAAGAGTTATGTTGTGACTCTTCAGAAAATCCTCAAACACTGGCACATCACGTTCAGGTATAAATGGAAACATTCCTGAAAACAGACAAGAGGTATTACATGTCAACTGTGAATATGATTGTCTCATAAAAATGAGTTACTTTACCCGCACTATATTTTTACTGTCATTTTTTAATGGCTAAATTTACGAATAGTAGACCATATGTATAATTCCATTAAAACTAGAAATGGTGATCAGTTTCAAAAACTGATTCATCTTGACTTGATAATTGATTAATAATTGATTGAACCAATTTCATTCTGATTAAAAGTTGATTTACTATTTCACAGATGACACCTGCATACCCTGTAGAGAGCCTGTCACATCTAGCCAATCTGGCTTGCCGGAACTATACCAGAGCACAAATATGATTATTTTTAGGGATCGGTACTAGTACGGCAGTTGGTAGTATGTGACAGGCCCTTAAAATTCAACTCTTTCTCCATTTTTTTAAATTAAGAAATAGAATAAACATGTCAAACAGTTGGGATCCAAGACATGGCATTCCATAATAAAAAATGTATTACCCAACTATTTTTGAAATGTCATTAGTATAGGTCATGAAGTAAATACTTTGATTATTACTATTATTATAAATTGGATTGAATACTTTATATCATTTTTGCATTTTAGTTGAGTCTATGTATTCTTAAGTGTTAACCCTTTCCCTCATAGAGGAAACCATGAAAAGACCTATGCAAACAGCATAAAACCAGATCAGCCTGCGAGTAACTCGCATGCTGATCAGGTTTTATGCTGTTTGCTGCTCCTCAGTGGTCTGGAAATGAGGACTTTATCATTAAATTTGGTAAGGTTTAACTGTGGTTTTCTGCAGTTCAGGCTTTATGTGGTACCTATTGAGTGCGTCAAAATGAGTCTATATGAGGGAAAGTGTTAAACTACCAAGCACTAGCTTGATGCCCCTGATCTTGACAATTATCAGATGAAAATAATCACCACTAATTCTCTAGCAACAAGTTTCCTCTGATGGAGAGATAATTGGTTCATCACTAATTAAAACTATACAAAGCAGTATTATATATCTTTCTTACACATCACTTAGTATGTTTCTTAATGAGGATTTTTGAATCTTCCAAAGAGTGGGCAGCTGAATTTGTAATTTACAACCTGCTTAATGTAGATTAAATTATTTTATTTACCCCCACCCACTCAAATTTAAATTTGAAAAAAGATTCACAGAACAATTAAAAGATTTCTGTATTTAATTTTAAACTCATTTTTTTATAAATCAATAGAGAAACAAGTTCTTACAACTTCTACCAATCCCTCTCAGTGGTTCCTGAGTTGAACCAGTACTCAAAGACTTGAAAGTTAATGAATTATGCTTGCTTCTAGTAGGGATTGACATCCCATCCTTTGTATCTAAGTCACTGAACAAAACCAATGGATCCTACACCTTCATATAGCTTCCTTTGTATACATAACATGCTTCTATTATCACAAGATTGGATATATAGAGAGAGGATTCCCATGGTATTTATTTTCTTTCATGACTTTTTTTTTTTTTTTTTACTTTTTTCATGAAAACTTGCATATCAAAGACATCAAGTCAAAGAAAATATAATCTAACAAGAAATTCAACTAAAATTCTATTTATTTCATGCTTTTTTTGGAGTTTCCCCATTTTCTGGTTTTGGGTAAAATTATCTCCCCTCTTCGATGATAATATGTATTTATGCTGAAAATTTGATTTTGAACTTTGTATATTTCTCAGTGTTTTTCACAACTACTGGTAGAACACTACCGATAGAACTACTGGTATCACTACAAGTGATAAATACCCTAGCATCCAACCTTGTCTTCATGAAATGTGAAAGTAGGATAGAGTGTAACATGATGTGACAGGACATGATGATGAAGTGATGGAAAAGGATGATGAAGGGGGGGGGCTGATGATGAAGTGATGGGAAAAGGATGATGAAGCGATGATACATGACATGACAGGACACCCTGGGCATGATTCCTTCATAGTCCCTATATCTGTGAAAACAAGGAATGAATTATCATCACTGAGTCACAAACAGCCAACTTTATAGGGTTCAAAGGTCAACAATAGCCATTCTAGTAGAAAATAAGCAGACAAAACAAGATCTTCCCTTGTCAGAGCATAAATACCCCGGCATGCCGCTTTGTCACAGGGATTTTAAAATGACACAAATGAGGGCTACAGTTCTTGGGCACTGCACTTCTCTTCAATGAGATCTATCCACATAGGAAATTTCATCTTGATATCTTTTCTACTTTTAGAGTTACAGCCTGGACAAAAATTATGTATGAAAATTTACGAAGGGCAATAACTCCAAACTAATGCAACAGAGAGTTATGGTTCTTGGTCACTGCACTCCTCCTCAATGAGATCTATCCACATATGAAATTTCATCTTGATATCTTTTCTACTTTTTGAGTTACAGCCTGGACAAAAATTAAGTATGTAATTTACAAAGGTCAAAAACTTCAAAATTATGCGACAGAAAGTTATGGTTCTTGGTCACTGCACTCCCCCTCAATGAGATCTATCCACATATGTAAATTCATCTTGATATCTTTTATACTTTTTGAGTTACGGCCGACAAAAATTAAGTATGAAAATTTACTATGGGTAAGAACTCCAAAATTATGCGTCAGAAAGGTATGATTTTTCGTCACTGCACTCCCCCTCAATGAGATCTACCACATATGAAAGGACTATGTTCACTAAGTGTGAAAATGGCCTAATATTTTCAAAAAATTAAAATGCATTTCAGAAGAGTTTTTCAACCCTAAACTTGAATAATGAACATTAAATCATAGATTACATGAAAACTTTTTTTTTTTTCAAAGGTTGAGCGAAATATTAGCTTGAAATCACCATATGATGTGTAATTTACACGTGATTTTCTTGAATTTGCACATATACAAGACATTATAACGATGATTTCAGTTTGGCCGCATGCCTCGACAGATTCGATATTTACCGTATGCTATCTATTTGTAGGCATGCGGCCAAAGTAAATTTTAATAAAATACTAACATAGAGACGCGTAAAAATACGATCACAGCACTGTTTACGGATTTTTCTATTTGCAGCTTAAAAATGGTCATTTCTGCTAATAATAATTTTTTATGAACATATAAATATCATATATTATTTTCGTAATTAATCATGTACCCAAATGGACAAAGATTATATCTGAAGATCAATGAAAAGGTTGGTTATCGAAAACAAAACAGTCGAAACTGCAGCAGATATTTTGTACGTTACACCGTTTCGTTGGCAACATATATAATCAGAGTACGGATGTCACAGCATCATTTTATTTTTTCGAGATTTTATCCCGTGAGATTTTCATGATGAATAATATATGTTCTTGAAATATTCACGTAAGTATGATTTTTGTATGTTATTTCTTTATCATGCTTGATTAATACGATAAGCCTTTAAGGTCGTGCAGCCGACAATTAAACCAGACAAAAGAATGATAAAAAAAACATTATATTACTGAAATATGTATTTGAAATTACATTTGTACAAGATACCACAGTTTTTCAAGTAAATATAACTTTGAAATACACCGGTTTCAGGTTGGGTTCTTTAATTTAAAGATTTATTTAATCTTGATATCTTTAATAGTTTTTTATTTATGGTCAAGACTGACAGACAGACAAGCTGTATTCAGTATACCCCCTTGCAACTTCGTTGTGCAGGGGGTATAATAAAGATAATGATTTTAAGTCACTCATCATGGAGGATTCAAACTTTCTTTCAATCAGAAATCATCAAATGCTTACCTGTCAAAAGATATTTTCTCTCTTGGCCGAAGAGTCTGTACAATTCATTGCAAAATTCCAGGAGTTTACTTGAAGCATAATTCCAACTTTTCAGTAGAGAAGAGAACTTTTTCAACTCCTCTGGCTTCAATTTGTCAAATAACTGAAGAAGACATAAAAACAGAAAATGAAACATTACATACAGTAACTTTAATTGTGCTTTTTCAATTTTCAGCACCTTTTTTTCTTACATTTAATACCCTAATAACAGTATTTTCTTCATTTGAGGACTTTAACAAAATAAGACAAATCATTCACTGCTGCAACAATGCCATATCAAGCCACAGACAAGTGGCATAAAACCACACCCAGTCACAAGGCAAACAGATCCTGAAATTTCTCTTTTGTGTGGAGTGCCAAGCACAAGGTAGATATCTTTCTTGTCCCTTTCATGTGTGGATCTTTGTAACAAAATGTTTAGATGGATTGTCTAAAATATCACTCTTGCAAAAATAAATTATTTAATAGAGGTCTGCATTTTTATTTTCAAACAAAATCCAAAGAATATGATGCTTGAGCAAGCTTTAATAGAAGACAAAATACAGTTACATGCCATTATTTCTATGACAAAATCAGGTTAAATGCCATTTCATTAAGGGACGAGATAAAGTTGTACCAGTATGCCCATTAAAAAGGGGAAATGTTTGATCTTTTGCCTTAAATTCAAATAAAAATAAAGATTTCATGACCTTTTTTATTAGAAGAAGGTAAAATAGTAATTTTGAGTGCAGCACAATATAGCTGAGTGCCCTTCCAGAGGACATTGTAAAATTGCTTGGTATTTACAATGGGTACAAGATAGTAACAAGCCCTTTAATCACAGGACATGTCTGCACTGTAACCATTTGTACTGTAAACCAATTTAATTGCCAGTCAGTTGTTTTATAACTGTTAACTTATTTACAAAATATGTATCAAATATCAACAATTCATAGGCTTGGTTCATTTCTCTACAATTTAAGTAAGCATATTCATACTATTTGTAAAAAATGCTAACCTAAATTCACAAAGCATTATGATCCCTACCTGCCACATGTATTCACGCAGAAGGTCCTCTTGGCTTGACTCCTTACTGATGTCACTTGGAGTTGGGTGGTTGGTGCGCTCGAGACTTGGGATGTTTGTAACAGAAGAGGTGAAGCTGCTTGAAGTAAGGCAAAAAGAAAATAGTTCTGTTTCTGGTCTCCAGCAAATAAAAAAGAGGGTCGGTAGGTCGGGATTTTTTTTTTTTTTACAGGAAACAAAAGGTAAAAAAAGGGGAAATATTTTTTTAAAGGCGGAAAGGTAAAAAAACTTTTCTTTTTTTGTTCCTAAGAGGAATGGGAACTTTGACTTATTAGTTAACCGGTAGTGTTCATATGATTAATGAGAAGATAAATGATCATTATCACTTAGAAACTCTTAGTTACTAAACAGCAAACAACAAAAATTCTTTAAAATGTGTGTACAGTACTAATTTGACTTGTTATAATAATTATTACTTAATTTCAAATAAAAAATCAAATAGTAAATTTGCAATGAATAATTCATTATTAAAATGAACAATACAATGAAGCAAAGTGCATTTCATAAAACAAACATGACTATAAAATACAGAGCATTTCATACACCTAAACACATTTCATATTCTGCTATCTGTACTTCAATCATTATTTTTCCAAATAAACAATCAAGTATCATTCTTTATATAGCATCACTAATGACTTTACCCCTTTACCTCATAAATATTCATGTAATATTTAGTGAATATTAATTGACTGGACATTAAATGGTATATGAAACAATGGATTTTTCTATACCATGCAGACTGTAGAATCTGATCAACTACTGAGCTCCTTCCAGGAGACTGAGCTGGGTCTGCTCTGTTTGCCAATGCATCAAAATGAGTTATGACGTAAAGGAAGAAATGTTAATTAGAAATAAACTTACAATGCTGGTTGTGTGTCGGTTGGAGTCATATCTGAAACAGGAAATAAGATTGAAACTTGTGAACAAACAGGTGACCACTAAACAATGGTAAAAAAGTGCAAATCCACAAACAATGCAGTTGCATCACTGCATATAGTTCAATATATTTCTAGATAAATAAATGTATAGATGTTTTTTGGGGTTTTTTTCTGTCTGAATAGACCTCACTTACACCATACTACTTTGTCATTGGATGTATGCTATACACCCAAATGTTACTAACTCTGCATAGCCTTCTAAGTCTATTGACAAACATCACAACTTAAAATTGAATGTGACTTAAATAGTATAAAAGACAGATTTGGTATAAATTTCATTTAAATAACATCAGTTTTGATTCATGTTATAATAAAAGATAGTACACCCAGATATATGAAAGCAAGTGTTTTAGAGAATTGCTTAAGAAAGGTTGCCAGATACCTGATGAGGAGGACCGGTTCTCATAGTTCAATGTAACGTCTATTGTCTCCTCTATCAGATCTATCATGGTTTCCGTGTAGACCAGATGGAAGCAGTGACTCACCAGAGAACAAACACCCTCAGCCATACTCTTGAAAACAGAGAGAGAGGGTAAGTCAATATATTTAGATGTATTCAGCCTTGAACTTGATATACAAAATTTGCTAGTTTGAATAGTTTGTGGAATATTTTCCTACACGGCAGTGTCAAAAGTAGTCCGCAGGGTCTGACATCACACAACCATATTTGTCAGTGACATGATATGAAGTTTTTTTCGTAACCTGTTGATCTGTATTGGCTTCTCGTGTTTTGCATGTATTTAAGCCAGAAATTTTATTGGTATATATAATTATAGGGAATATAATGTTGTTGTAGCTTTATGTAATGGGTACCAGCAAATATTTGCATATTTTCATTCAAATTGTGTACAATTATGCAGAAGTTACAAAACTTTCCCTACAGTGTCTGTTAACATTAGAACATCATTTCATGTTAAAAATTTCCATTAAAGAAGCCATAGTTCACATTTAATCGGTCAAAAGTTAACCAATATGTTTGATGTCCTTGGGTACCTTACGAATAGCTGGTTACTAAGATATATGCAAGTAAAACATTAACTAAGGTATGAAGCTAAACCCGACACTATTGTTAGTAGAAAAACTTCATATACTTTGTATAATATAGCTGGAAAAGTTCCAACAGAAGTGTAGCTGAAAACAATAGGACTTAACCCTTTCCCTCATACAGGAAACCATGAAAAGACCTATGCGAACAACATAAAACCAGATCAGCCTGCGAGTAACTCGCAGGCTGATCAGGTTTTATGCTGTTCGCTGCTCCTCAGTGGTCTGGAAATGAGGATTTTGTAATTAAATTTGGTAAGGTTTAACTGTGGTTTTCTGCATATCAGGCTTTATGTGGTACCAATTGAGTGCGTCAAAATGAGTCTATATGAGGGAAAGGGTTAATATGCACATATACCAATATATACCTGACTGCCACAGTACAGAACTGTCAGGTTCAATCTCTCAGTAGTGCCTGCAAATGAAAATGAGCAAAACATCAACAGTGAATTATGTCTCAAAACAACCAAAATCAATTACACTGCTCAACCTTTTCCCAGATCTAGGCCTGAAATCACACCCATATCTGGACCTGAAATAATTGCTTCTTTTTGTAACTTTAGTTTAAATTTATTTTATCATTCAGCACATACAAAGTCTATGATTCAATAAAGCAATTAAGTGATCAGATTGGAAGTAAAATGTGTATAATATATATTGCAAAATCAAATTCAATGATACAAAAAAATAAAAAATTGTAGAAAATATAATAAGTTGGTGATTAGGCAGAGAGAGAGAGAGAGAGAGAAATTAAGAGAGAGAGCGAAAGAGAGAAACATGCGTTAATATTATATAAAGTTTGTTATGGAAAGCAGTTTTACATACCTCAACAAACTATATAAGTAGTAAAATTTACCACTCATTACATCCTGTATGAAAACCAATCAACCAACCCCCCCCCCCCCCACACACACACCTGGAAAAGGTTGCCGGTCCAATTCATGCTCATGACAAACTTATATAGATAACACTTGTGTAACGATTAATCCAAACAAGTCTTGTTTGTGTCCATCAAGTAGTGTAGAAAGAACTCACTTTAATTACAGGTAATGTACATGAGATGAAAACTTGGTAACAGGAACATAATTTTTGAAAAAAGGGGAGATAACCCAACCTATTATGGATTATGCACATATACAATGTGCAACGTAGAATGCAAGCAAGTTTTATTGAAATACTTCAAGTATACTGAAGCAGTAGCTGGCAATGTATATGAGCTACCAAAACGGTCAAACAGGCATAATTTCAGAAAAAGGGGAGATAACCCAACTGGTTATAGATTAACCAAATCTACAATGTGTAATGATTAATCCCAGCAATTTTCATCAAAATATGTCCAGTAGAGGAGAAGCTGGCAATGCAAGGGGGTTATAATAAAACTAATACTAATCTATCTTGACAGTTCTGTTACTAGTTGGACTAGTACTTTGTACCTAGGATGGTCCTAACAGGTTCTTTGGATCTTAAGTTATAGATGATACTTCAGGACCATAGCAAACCAAAACTTGAAGTGTTAAGATATAAAACAGCAATATTATATAAACTACGAATGCAAAATCTATTTATCACACATTAACTGAGAGAGTGCCTTTTAAGATAAAACAAATGTATCTATGGACATGTAGAATGACTTGAATGTCTTACCATGTTTGATAGCCAGGATGTGCAATCCCTCATCTTTCACATAGCATAGCTGTGCGATTTCATGTAGTGGTAGATTCAACAGCATGTCCTGTACAAAGGCAAATATTCCTTTTTCAGAAATTATACCCGTTATACCTTAAATGAATTTTTTTATGAAAATAAAATGGAAATCCATCCATTTTGACACAATGAGAATATAAAAACAAGAGGGCCATGATGGCCCTGAATCGCTCACCTGATTATAAATGTGCAACATATGTTGCATTTTTTATATTGACCTACTTTTTGACCCCACATGCCCCAACTTCAAACGTGTTCAAGATTTTTTGGAAACAGATATTGCGACCAAGTTTCATGAAGATTTGGCCAAAAATGTGGCCACTAGAGTGTTAACAATGTTTTTCTAAGATTTGACCTTGTGACCTACTTTTTTGCAAAGGCCACTAAACAAATAGGATACATTATTTCAAAATTGGCTGCACCTTTAATCTAGCTTTGTCCTGTACCGTAAGTGAAGTACTGGTACATTGATATTGCTGCACAGTTTTAGCCCTATATATATGTAACTGTACTGTGTCCTCATCAGCTTTTAGTGTTTATTACATTATTGATGGCATTTATTTGTATCTATGCAGGTGGCAAAGTATATGATTTTAAGAAAATTATCCAGTATATTTTTTTTTATTTGTTAATTATTTTTTGATGGGGTTAACCTGGACAGCTTTTTGGAAGGTTCATGTTAAGTCAATTTTATTACGAGATGTGGTGTATTTATTTGGGATAATTAAGACTGAATTCTGATCTGTTTAACCCTTTCCCTCATAGAGGATACCATGAAAAGACCTATGCAAACAGCATAAAACCAGATCAGCCTGCAAGTAACTTGCAGGCTGATCAGGTTTTATGCTGTTCGCTGCTCCTCAGTGGTCTGGAAATGAAGATTTTGTAATTAAATTTGGTAAGGTTTAACTGTGGTTTTCTGCAGATCAGGCTTTATGTGGTACCTACTGAGTGCGTCAAAATGAG
The DNA here is from genome assembly GCA_021229015.1 of Solen grandis. Taxonomy (NCBI): domain Eukaryota; kingdom Metazoa; phylum Mollusca; class Bivalvia; order Adapedonta; family Solenidae; genus Solen; species Solen grandis. The sequence continues at coordinate 13,089,540 of CM037779.1, forward strand.
TCTATATGAGGGAAAGGGTTAACTGTAAATAAATTTCAAAATTTCTACATAGATTTTCGTAAGATAAGATGGCCCATTCTCTCAGACATCTTTCTGTATGAATCATCTTTGTTTCAGCAATTGTGATAGAGTGACAAAAAAAAAGTCATTTGAGAAGAATAAAAACAAGAGGGCCAAGATGGCCCTTGGTCGCTCACCTGAGAAAGATGATTGCTTAAGAAATAAAGATGCTTGAGTGTAAAAGTGAAATCTGGCTTTTTTTATGGTGAAATGGGCATAACTCCTAAATTTACAAGTCAATATCAGTTATAACTGAACCCGATTGTGAGATTATGGTCATAAGCATTGTCATAAAGTTTGAAGATGATTGCTCAAAAGATGAAGATGCTAGAGTGTAAACAAAGTGATTTCTGGCATTTTTTTATATTAAAAGGGGCTTAACTCCTGACCTAATCAACTGATCTCAGTCATAATCAAACTCAATCGAGACCTTATGGTCATAAGCATTGCCATAAAGTTTGAAGATGATTGCTCAAAAGATGAAGATGCTAGAGTGCAAACAATGTGAAATCTGGCTTTTTTTTAATATTAAAAGGGGCATAACTCTGACCTAATGTTCCGATATCAGCCATAATCGAACTTGGCCGAGATTTTATGGTCATAAACATTGATATAAAGTTTGAAGATAATTGCTCATGAAAGGAAGATGCTAGAGTGCAAACAATGTGAAATCTGGCTTTTTTTAATTTTAAAAGGGGCATAACTCCTGACCTAATGTTCCGATATCAGCCATAATCGAACTTGGCCGAGATTTTATGGTCATAAACATTGATATAAAGTTTTAAGATAATTGCTCATGAAATGAAGATGCTAGAGTGCAAACAATGTGAAATCTGGCTTTTTTTAATTTTAAAAGGGGCATAACTCCTGACCTAATGTTCCGATATCAGCCATAATCGAACTTGGCTGAGATTTTATGGTCATAAACATTGATATAAAGTTTTAAGATAATTGCTCATGAAATGAAGATGCTAGAGTGCAAACAATTTGAAATCTGGCTTTTTTTAATTTTAAAAGGGGCATAACTCCTGACCTAATGTTCCGATATCAGCCATAATCGAACTTGGCCGAGATTTTATGGTCATAAACATTGATATAAAGTTTGAAGATAATTGCTCATGAAATGAAGATGCTAGAGTGCAAACAATGTGAAATCTGGCTTTTTTGAATTTTAAAAGGGGCATAACTCCTGACCTAATGTTCCGATATCAGCCATAATCGAACTTGGCCGAGATTTTATGGTCATAAACATTGTTTTAAAGTTTGAAGATAATTGCTCATAAAATGAAGATGCTAGAGTGCAAACGAACAAATTGTGGACGACGGACGACGGACGGACGGACGGACGGACGACGGACATTCATCGATCCTAAAAGCTCATCCTGAGCACATGTGCTCAGGTGAGCTAAAAAGTCTGACCATTTGTTATAAAGAAAAGGCATTTTTAAGCCTTATTTCCAAGATTAACTCAGCATTTAATAGAAATTTCAAGTGTTAATTTGTGAAAAGCAAGATTATACCCTTATCACTGATTCAAAAGAGGCAAAACAATAAATTCAGATTCTTCAAATTGGCTTCAGTGAAAGACATTTTTTGTAATTTTCTGTATAATTATATAATCCTACATTATATAAAAGTATTATCCCTGCCCCTAGGAGACTCATTTTTCAAAGGTTCATAATAGTTTTAGCGATTAGAAAAGATGGTCATATGGGGACCATTAAATTTTAAGCATACTGGTAAACTCTAACTGCTGATTTCTGATTAGAATGATTTTGAAAATTTCAAGATAGATCATATATGAAGAGTAGACCAACCATCCAGAATGAGATATGCCTATTAGAATGCAGATGACATGTGATAGTATGGTAATATTCTTGCAACTTACCTCCTGGCCATCTCTCTTGTTCACCTTGAACACGTATTTGCTCAGGTACAAAGTGGCATCATTTTCTAGGGTTAGGTGCAGAGGAATGAGCCCTTGTTTCTGTTAACATCACAAATCATGAATCATTTGGGGTTTCCAAAAATTTAATACCAATAAATTTTTTCAATACTTTCCTTTTTATAATTATAAAGATAAAAAGTTTAAAACTTATTACTTCTACATAACCTATTTGTTGGGGTGTAAGGGGGGGAGGGGGTTAAAGCTTTTTAAGACTCAAAGTAATAATCTAACTCAAGAATGGTCAAGAAGGATAATTATCAGATGTAAAGACTTGCTTCCATATAGACATAAAAATAAAATTTGCTTGACCACTACCTATACACCTCTTGGGGTAACAAATTCTTTGAGTAATCAACATCTTTAAAGTTCTCAGCCCAGAGGCACAGTGAGCAAAATAATTCAGTCTGCACGCTTCAGTCAGACATATCAGGTTTTCCCCTGAATGGCCAGCAACTCTTGTAGATGATAGATATTAAGTGTCCTGCTAAAGTAAGCCAAGTTTTACCTTCCCTCTGTCTATAATTTTCAGGACTTCTGTGCGATTTGTTGTATCTGTTTCCACGGGAACGCCTGGTATATCCCCAAGATACTGTAAAAGAGATCATTTCCCTGAAGAAATTGTTAAAATCTTCACTAACAACAGTTTTTCATTCATTTGGAATTATTTCAACATGAGACACTGTATCAGGCATATATATACAAGTTGTATGATACAAAATCTTGTCACATTATCCTTACATCTGTCTAAACAGTCCTGTAAAAACCCATATACATCAGTGTCAAACAACTGAGCTATTCATGTAGAGACTGGGGTCCAAATCCAAATGGTAGGTGACAATTGCTTCAGCAATTGGTAACAGTCTGGCACAAAATTTTCTGTGTTCATTAGATATTAATCAGCCCTCCGGTACATCGGATTTAAAAATAAGATGCCCTAGCACTAGGATGCTAAAATGGCCTGGGGAAGACCCTGCATTCCCACTCACCCAGTTACATTATCCAAACACAGAGTGAACCAGTCCTGAAACTACTCTTATTAAATGAGCACCAAGTAAAAGTACCAGTACTTTATTCTTTTAAGAGTTGCTTGCTAACACATCTTACATTAAAACA
>CM037779.1:13092760-13142760 GCA_021229015.1 Solen grandis
TACATGTAGCTACTCTTTACATTATGAAACAGTTTACCTTCTTTATACACACTATGGAACAGTTTACCTTCTCATCACATGTAGCTACTCTTTACATTATGGAACAGTTATCTACATGTAGCTCTCTTTACATTATGAACAGTTTACCTTCTTTATACACACTAGCTACACTTAACACTATGGAACAGTTTACCTCCACATCTACATGTAGCTACACTTAACACTATGGAACAGTTTACCCTCAAAGCTACATGTAGCTACACTTTACACTATGGAACAGTTAACCTTCTATATACATATTATGGAACTGTTTACCTCAACAGCTACATGTAGCTACACTTTAACACTATGGAACAGTATACCTTCTTTCTACATGTAGTTACTTATTACACTATGAACACCTTACCTTCTATATATTCATTTTGGAAAAGTTTACCTTCTATTCTACATACACCTCCACAGCTACATGTAGCTAACTTTACACTAAAGAAGAGTTTACCTTCTCTTCATAGTTATAAACCAGCTTTAGTCTTTCAAGATAGCAAAGGCCTTTAAAATATTTGAATTAAATAATAGTTAAACCAATTTTATACATAGATTGTTGTTTCGACATAGGTATTAAGTATTAATACTTCAAAGAAAGTCTTATTCTTGTTCAGGTCCCCAATACTTAACAATGGATTGGCCTTTTTTGTAATATCCTAAGAAATGGGAATCATGTCATATTACTCATAATTATAATTATCTTGTTTTCTATACTACTGAGCAAGTTACATGCTTTTTTTTACCTACTCATATCTTTTCAAAATGTGTGCTGTGAAGCACCATGTGTGGTGTGCTTGTATTGTTGAAGTAAATCTATATTTGATCCATGCACCTTTGCAGTTTTTTAACAGTGAAATTTCTAACCCCAACTTTCCAATTCATGGCTAGGTGAACTGCTTACAAAATTTTTTTTTATTTTGTGTAAATCATCTAACTGCTGACTATGATCCAAATGTAGCCATTGGATAGCATCTTGGTCAATTTGGATACATCTGTAAACACTTGAAAATTCCATAACATACAAAATAACTTACTCTATTCAAACTCTTATTTTGTAACAACCATTTTGTTATGAACTATTTATCATTCCACTAACCTACAAAGTGTGCTATTTACCTGTAATCATGCTCCCAATAACTGGCAGGTTGTGGGTTTGATCTCGGGCCATGAAATACCCCATGTCATTTAATTTTATTATGTTACTTGTATACCTCTCTTGTGCTTGGTGATATGTGTTAAATGAAGATCCAGGAAAGGTGGGCCCAGTTTCAGGACAATGTGACTGGGAATGTTATCATGCCACGTGTCTATGACATGATACCACACAGACAGGACCATATCTGCCTCATGTAAAGTCAAAGGGAGGTAAAACAAACCAAGTACAAATATAGAGGCAGCAAAGAGATAAGAAGTCAACATCATGGTATGTTTCATAATTTTACTTGATTGTCATTCATTTACAAGTTAACTACACATAACAACAAAATACAATGTGGATCACAAATGGGAAAACCAAATATTGAAACAAATTATTCATCTAAGTACCGGCACTGAACAGAATAAAGAAGTGATGGACTTAAGAAAACAGATACGCCTAAATCAATGAATTCTGTTGACATCTCTCTAAAAAAAAAAAGGACCTAGTAAATTACAGAGAACAAAAAAAAAATTAAAGTTAACTCTAAAGAGCAAATATACAAAATAATATATCAATTAAGACTGATACAAACAGCATAAAACCTGATCAGCCTTTAGTTAAAATTTGATCATATAGGTGACAAAAAGCTCAGCCAAACATTTGTAATTGTTCTCTTTTTCATCCATCTTTTTTGTGTGGGAAAAGAAAAAACTATCAATGATTTTTCATACTGTGATCTATATTTTCAGTTTGCAGGACTGATTAATCGTGTTTCAATGACAATATTTCTGGAACTACGATTCTAAGCTGAGAATTAAATAATTTCAATGTATCAAACTCCATTGGCTAAGACCTTCAACAGGTATAATCCATAGGATTTTGAAATAGTGTGAAAAGAAACTGTGTCCACCAGTGCCTATCAATATTATTAAATAAAAAAGAGAAAATAGAAAATTAGAATTTAATATGTTTATAAACAAATAAAATTTTCTAAAGCATATGAACAATCCTAGAATTGTGAGTTACTGTTTTAAGGGATAATTCCTTAATCATAAATACTTCGACTATTTGAGTTTGCCATCGCTTCGACAGTATTTCAGTCATATAGCGACGTCCAAAATGCACGGAGGCATCTGGCCGGATAGAACCACCAACCTACCGCAAGCCAGCTGGAAGGCTTCCTCACATGAAAATCCGAATGACCCTGCCTGGATTCGAACCCACACAGTGAGGGGCTGAGTGAGAGTTAAACTGACTTAACCCTTTCGGCCACAGAGGCCCCCTAATCATAAATAAGATTAGCTTTTAATCAAATTACACTCTTTAATTAGTATATAATTAAATGACTATTTTTTATTACTATGACATAGAGTTTTTCTAAGTGAGCACACCCAATATGGTCATGTGATCAAATATATTTATAGTAATGGCTAACCATGTGACCAAATTCATCCAATCACACAGCTTTAAGTACACTCTAGCACTGTTTAACATAAATTAAGCACATTTAGTCTTCATCTGATTATGATGTATGTCTTAGTCTTCATCAAATTTGGCATTTAATACTGATACAAGTGGAACCTTACAAATTACAACATAAACTTAACAACAAAATAGAACAATTTTCACCACTAACGTTTGATTAAAATCACCCATTTCACAAGCAAATAAAATCAACCAATGACTCACGTTAACTCACTTTAAAGATAGCCATTTAAATATAATTAAGGCAATATGACACATTAAGACTTGGAATTGATATTCAATTACTATATTACATAATTTAAAAGTTCCCAGGTGTTTGCAATCAAAGATTGCAAACCTTCAAATAAACTACCCTCCCCAAAGACACTTTTCTGCTTGCTCCAGTGTTACTTTTTCAAATATATATATATGAACTTATTGTGTTTGGGGTATTTTTTCATTCAAGGGTTTGTTGGTTCTGACTGGATACATTCATATAAACAAATAATACATGTACCTGCAATGGCTGCCCAGGTTTTATTAACAAAATGTGGTGGAAGATGCTTTAGTAGAAGTGTGTGTGGGGGGGGGGGGGGGGTGGTTTAAATTAAGTGATACAGTATTCTTACAGTTTTGATCTTAGAAGCAAAGATCCATGGCATTCCAAATAGAGTCATTTTAAGAGCATAATGATTTATGAATCAGTTTAAAGGATTATTAGTTTGATTAGAAGGAAAACTTTCATTTATTTTAAAGGTTTGCTAATAAATCTGATTTAGATCCCTAGAACAGCAGTTTTATATTCTATGTCAATGAAGTAAGTAATGTCTTGGAATAATGAAAAAAAAAATCTTTTGGCATTTTCTGATCATGCAGAACATAAAAACATAAAAATATATTTAAAAATTCAGTTCATCTTGCTGTGAGCTGATTAAGAATATATGCAAGATATTATTATGTTTAAAACCCATGCATGTGGCATTGAGTTATTCGAACAAATTAAAGCTACTTGACATATTCATGTGAATCAATTAATTCTACAGTAAACAACATGCTCAATTAACAAACAATATAAATAAAATGGCACAACAATATTCATCCTTTACTCATTTTAAAGGTTCTTTCTAGAAAAAGAAATGGGGCATTAATATAACACTCCATTTATATTTTACTGTTATTTCTGTTCTCAGAAAAAAATCACAATTTCTTGAAAATTTGACAATTCTACTTTTATGTAGTATTTAATTTATTACAAGGATAAATGAGTCTCATTTCAAATTTTCATATTAAATTGATACAGAAGCAAAAATATATTAAACTTCAAACAGAACTTTAAAGAAATGCTGATCCAATGGTATTACATTTCAATAAAATAATAAACTTAATGTTATATATATATATATGGCTCAAAACACAGGTAACTCTCAATCACTGACTAAATAAAATCAGTTAATAAATCAATACTAGAGATATCTATAAAAGTGATTCCCCTGCTAGCTGTTATAGGCTTCTAAGAAGATGTTTTTTTTCTGTGTGAGTAAAACAAGAAGTAACGCAACATGTAACTTCGCATGAAAATATGTTGTATACGTAATTTCACAGATGTAAAATAGTTTAATTCTTTTGACTTTTTTTTTCTTGTGTGTAAATACAATATTATTAGTGACAATATTGGACACTATATGCTTCCTATCATTTTTGGTGAAATGGGCCACTGGACAGAGCAATACTTACATGCCTACATAGCCTCAATTCACTTAGTGAAGCAGGGGCATTTCATATCTATAGGAAAGCTAGGGTAATGTGAAGACTACAATATAACAATATGGCAAATAAATAGCTAAAAACAAGCAAAAGTGAACAACCCTACGTAATCTGTAACATAATTACATATATGAACAATGAACATCCAATTTAATGCTGTTTTCACCAAATCAACAAAAACATACATAATTCTGTTACTTTGTACAACAAGAACAAATTTATTAATTACGATTCAAACAAAATTACAACAGATTAAAAAGGGAAAAATAAAACCTTGAAAAACATCATTCACCTTTTATCCTCCATTTCTTTTAAATTTATAAGGTATCAAATTCTTTTTAAGCTCACTTATTCAAACAAATAAAATAATTATTTGACACAATTCTGAGTGTAAGGACTATGAAAAGTCTTCAAGTATTACTAGACTTAAATGAAATAATCGATAATTACACAGAAACTTTAAAACAACAACTTAAAAGATGATAAAATGATCAGTTTCTCAAAAATATCTTTTTTAAAAGGAAACAAATTCAACACCAGCAAGAGGAAAACACAATACCAAAAATATGTAACAGTTATAATGCTAGCATCTTCCGAATGCAAAATGGCATGCAAAGGAATCAAGAAAAATTTTTTTGTACAAATCATGTTGTAGTAAAATATCGTCAGTGACATTACGTTTTCAAATCAATCACACGCTTTCTTTCTGAATTGTTCTTTCAAACTTTAAGTAACTGCATTATACAAGGTGGTTAACATCAGAATTTTTATTTTTTTATTAAAAAAAACCTGAAAATGTTCTTCCTTCATTTTAAGAAGTAATCACAAACAAACAAAAAAGCTTCCCAATAAAAATCGTCCAAATTACATTTTCCTTACTCTTTATAACTAAAAAAGATTGGAAGAATGATATTGAGGGCTCAGCGCAAAATGGTCGTAACTTGTTCTTTATTACATATAAGTTACGACTGTTTAACGCTGAGCCCTCGATATACGATTTGGTCCTCTACATCGGAAGTAAAATACAACTAGCATTTATATAAAAGATCACATTGTTTTAAAAATATTATCACCACTTTTCATGTACACCAGTTTAATTTATTATTTCAAATATTCCATCAGATTAAAATGATCAGGAAAATTACTAGTGTTGTTAATGTAGATTTTTCTTTTTCATTGATTTTCTTTTCAAATATTGCCCAGTGTACTGATAACTACATAATATTCAAGTAAATTTCTGTATTCGCTGCTAGGTGAATTTGCAGATTTTGAAAAAAGACAAATCCATCAAAAGTAATCAGTGAATAAAGTGGGGCCCCTTGGTGAGGTCAATAATCTTGTGTATGCTACATTTCAGCTGTTTAACCCTTTCCCTCATATAGACTCATTTTGACGCACTCAATAGGTACCACATAAAGCCTGATCTGCAGAAAACCACAGTTAAACCTTACCAAATTTAATTGTAAAATCCTCATTACCAGACCACTGAGGAGCAGCGAACAGCATAAAACCGGATCAGCCTGCGAGTAACTCTGGTTTTATGTTGTTCGCATAGATCTTTTCATGGTATCCCCTATGAGGGAAAGGGTTAACTTTCAAAGTCTGTATAAATCAATATATTTCTAAATGCAGAGACGCACAATAAAATAAGCATTAACATTTCATCCTTCAATGAAACTAGAGATGCCAGACATTCTCTCTTCACAATCCATTATGAACTTTGTCCATAAATGACTAATAAGTTTGTTCAAACTATGCCAAAAATAACATGTGAATCATCCTGAACAGAATTCCACTTTTAGTGGATTTATTTAAAACAATCGATGAATATAATGACACTCAAAATGTGTGGAAATACATTTCAATTCATTAGCTGCAATCAAATGGATGAACAAATTGACGGGAAATGTTTCACAGTATTTTATATCTTTACCATCATATACTTGAATGCTTGACTGTATTCTTTCCACTATTCTGACAAAATAGTAAAATTAATTAACACGACGGATTATCTCGGATGCATCCAGAGATCTGAAGTCATGAAATGTTCTTCTCGCTGGCTTTCACCATGCTCGACAGTACAGTGTGGTCCTTCTTATGAGTTTCCATGGCGACAGTCTCTTCTTTTGATGTTTCTGCCATAGTAACCGAATCATCACAATCCTTTTTGCCACTACTTTCAATCTCACTTTCAGCAACAGACTCAGCCGATGCCTTTTGTCCCACTTCAGCGTGCACATCCCCATTCATCAACTTTGTGACCTTCGGCCTTGGTTCATCTTCTTCAAGGTCACTCTGACGTTTCCCATTCTCGACCCGACTACTGCTACCAGATGTATGACACTTTGAACATCCCTCAGAATTGCTGTCAGTATTTTCTCCACTGTTTACTCTCACAACATTTATCAATTCCGATTCGTTTCTGACGATCCACTTATTTTTCCCAACAGATATAATTTCAAGCTCCTTATCAAATAAGTACAGCATTTCTTTTGTGTACGGAATCTTACTACCGTTACTTGTTGGAGAAGACCTATGGCCATTTTCTTTCTTGTTCTCTGTGAGTCTTTCTGGACTTGTTTTGATATGATTTTGATTATTTGGTGAAAGCTGCAAATGCTGTTGTAAAACTGTCTTTTCAACAATGCCCTTTGGCTTGGCAAGTACCTCCTTTAAACGATCAGCTTTGACTTTCAAACCATCAGAGGTTGTTTCCTTAACGCTGGAGAGATCTAACGGTGACCCTGAACTGCGGATATCCACACATCCTGGGCTGTGGCTGGGCGGCCTAACAATTGGCCAAGATGGGGCTGCAAACCCCAGCAACTGTCCTGTTACAGACTTTGGCGTTGCCGTGGAATAGCGTGGCACATTAACAGTTGGTGGGGACACCGCAACAGGCAAGGGCGTTGAGCTCATGAGGGCTCCTAGTCCTCTGTCTGGCAAGTTATAGTTGTAGCCTGTAGCCAATTTGTCCAGTGATGAGGGAGGGATGTTAAATGCTGGGTGAGGAGCTTTGTGGGTGATCTTACTTGACGATGATTTTTTCCGCTCATGACCATGAAGAGAGGCTACGCTATTCGGTGAACCTGACGAAGACATGCTGCCGTTGCTCTGGGCTGAACTGGGCCGTGGGATAACTATTTCGCTGGCATGGATCTTCTGTGTCCCTGGGGAGGTGCTCCCGGGAGAGCCGGATGCAGATCCAGATTTTCTTCTGTTTTCCGGGGAACCGTGCCTTACCTCAGCATTTTCTGATTTTTCAATCTTTACTTTCGCCAGTTCGCCTGCTCTGTTAGCAGCTGCTGTGTGAGCCGTGATTAAATTTGATATAACACTGTGTAGTGTAGACTTCTGGTCAGCTTTCTGACTGGTGGTTTCTTTCTTTGTGAACACTTCATCGCTGTCCGATGACGATTTCAAACTCCCCCTCTCCGAACTTTTGTTACAGCTATCGACCGATGCAACAAGAGTGGCTCTACCCTCCTCCATCTGAAGAATGACTCCATCGCCCATTGTGAGATCAGGAATTGAACCAGGAGAATGAATTTGCATCATGGCCTGACTCAGAGGTGACTTGGCACCAGACGACACGTTAACTACCGGACTGTGACTTGTTGCCATTGACAATGGTGATGAGGTAACTTGTGAAACAGTCGGCTGCGCTAACATTAATCGCTGCAGAGCCTCAGTATCGAGCTGTATTTGTCGATTATCGAGGGGCAAATTGTCCAAGGTCTGAAAATATAGACGCAACAGGTCTTAGTTCATCATCCTTATTCACCTTTAAATATAAAAATTTTAGCGTTTGTCAAGAGTTTTCCCTACTCTTCTAAAACTTATCATGACTGTTCACTTTTTTTTTTTTCATGATTTCTTTAGAATATTTCTCTTGCTACATGGCAGAAACTGGTCCTTGATCACTCTTTCTTCTGTTTCCTCCTTCTAATTTTAAAACTTTTGGACTTGGGGTAACAAAAATCTGCCAAAAATGGAGAGAAAAAGCAAAACTTGAGCAGTGCTTGCTTAAGTTGCAGCAATTCATATAATTGAATTTATAAACCATGCATGGTCTTTGTTTTTCCATTATGCAAAAAAAAGAAAAAGGTGAAACGAGATACAATTAATAAATACTTTATCCAGATTATAAATCTATTTTAAATATGATTATAATAATACAGAATCACCAAGCTTCTACATTCCTCATAAAGCATGCACTTTTTCCTCTGATGTGCATATCACACTAAGATAAGGGAAAGAACTCTAATGGAAAGGACTGGCAACATGAAAATAGGTTATCTCCCTGGAGAAACAAAATATTCTACATACATGCAGAATTATTTATTCATTTTTTTTTTATCCTTTTTTTTCAAATCATTATAATGACATTGTGCCTTATGACAATGTTTGTCTTTTTTTTTTGGTTGTTTTTTTGTTTGTTTTGTTTTTCTAAATACAAATATTTCTACATATCCAAGAGTTGATAATTTTCTTAATTTTTGTTTCAAAAACTTAAGGCCAGTTTTAAGACCAACTATCAGTCACCATGTATCAATCAACGCCCTATTTGAAAACAAGCTTTCCTGGACAGCTGTCTTAAAAAATTTCATAGACACAAGAAAGGAAAAAGGAGAACTCCAGACAATGGTAAGTTTACCAAACTTATCTAATTTAAATAGATTATGAAAATTTGTTAAAATAATAAATTTTTGATAGCAAAATATTTTGCTTGCATTCTATGATTTTCTTACCATGCATTCTGCATCATAGATACAAAACATTTGCCTTAGATGTAATGTTTTAATTTCAATGCAATAAATGGAAATTGCTATTAAAATTGAATTAGTGGTTACATACTTTCCTTATTGTAGCTCATATGTTTTTAGCCAAGCGAATCCTAAACTTATGCTATGAAAATTGCAAAGAAATTCACAGCAGGTGACCAGTAGGGCAAGCAATAGTTTCCATGGTGACTGGTAAATTCTACTGGAAACCTACCTCCTCTTGATCGTATGATGGGCCCAATCCTTCTCCACTTGACGAGCCGTCCTGACTTCGCCGATGAAGGATAGCCTTGTCCCTAATGATCCGGTTGATCGAGCTAATGCTAGGAATATTCTTCTCGTTACAGATGCCTTCCTCAAGCAACCTGAAATAGACCAGATACATGTGCAGGCTGATCAGGTTTGTAAATGTGCGCCAGCTGATAGAGTTAAGATTTTATCCATTTAGCCTACTGAGGTTTAACCTTTACCTCAGTTTGTTTCATAAAGAAATGATGCATATTCATCAGGTCATTAATTTGTACAGGAATATTCATGAGGTTAAGGTCTAATTCCAATTCCAGAAAACAGGGTTTTTTGATGAGGCACAAATTTGTGCGTTTTGACACAATCTAAGATGAAATGACCCAAAAATTTCATACCAATGCGCTGCCATCAATGATGTAATTTTAAATATTCGCTTGAAACTTTCATTTTTGTTTTGAAAAAAAATAAATTAATATTAAAAAATAGCATGCTTAGAATAACAGACTACTGTAATCAGTCAAGTATAGTGTGCACTCCAATTTTTGCAAGCTTATCAGATTGTAAGCTTCCTTTAAAAGACTTCTCATAAAACAACAACTAATTATCATACATAGTAATAAATATTTAAACTATTTACTAAGCATGTCCCCTTAAAATTTCAAATGACCCCCAAATTCTAACTTTTAGGGGACACTTGACCCCAAAATAAAAAAAAAGTCAATATTAAACCCTGCAGAAAAGAAATACAGACCAAACTAGATCATTTTTAGGATGGGACACGACAAAGTCTTTCACAAAACAGTCCACTCTAAAACTGGTTTGATGAGGTTGTAACCCAAGATCATTAACCCTATAACTCATGAATATTCATATACACATTTGTAACCTGATGTATGAATATTCATATACACATTTGTAACCTGATGTATGAATATTCATATACACATTTTTAACCTGATGTATGAATATTCATATACACATTTGTAACCTGATGTATGAATATTCATATACACATTTGTAACCTGATGTATGAATATTCATGCCGGAACTGTTTGATCTGTTTAAAAACCATATCAACTTTTTAATTTACCTATTTTACTATTTCTTTATTTTATTTCTATAAATTTCTTCTCTCACTGTACACGCCATGGGAAAATAACATCAGTATACCACACTTTTCATCTACCAATAGAATTCACATCCCTCCAAAACAACTCACATATCTCACACTACTTTTTATTCTATGAAATCAATTAAATTCAGCAGATACAACTATCAAACCTTACAATCACACTGACAAAAATAAAATTTGCGTCAGAAATATCATATTAAATCTGTCTAGAATCACGTAGTAAACACTTACCAAAATATCATTTTATGGTACAGAGAGATAAAATGTTCACGCCCCATTACCCTATTCATGACAAACGATTCGTGACTGATACAAGCCGGTGACTTTAAAAGGCTTTTCACTCGAGAGAGATCTTGCCACAATCAGATTCAAATGCTGTTACTGTGACGATGGAAGATGGATATCACTGAGTGTTAAATTGACTATGTCGTACTGCTTGCAATTTTATAGGCTTGAAAACCTGAGGTAATGTGGGCATCACTTGAAATATTGCCACAAATCCCTTAAATGACTGCTTTATTATTATTATTATAACGTATTGTTATGAAAAAACATCCAAAACTACATTATAATCACCCAAATTTTTCGCTTATTGATTGTTCATTGTCAAATAAATAAAACATAAATGTGCCATATAATATTTCAGCATTATGTCTCTTTAAACGCTAAATGGTATGTAGCAAAGCTCTTTGAAAAGAGTTTGTTTTACTTTACTGCACTGAAAGTAAACTTGAATGTGTGAGTTTGCAATTTGAACACAGTTTTTCAATATCTTTGAACACAAGGCCTTTTGCCTAAAATGAAATAATATTGATTAGAGATGATAATAATTGTCTTTTTAACTACTCAGATTGTTCATTTTGTTTTAGACAAAGTGCAATCAAACTGAAAGACATATATTCTGCTTAACCTTTTTCCTAATGAATATTCATTTGCAAATTTATGATTGGATGAATATTAATTGCTTGATCTTTAAATGCTTTATGAAATAATGGATTTTTCATTGCCACGAATGATTTTGTAGAAACTGAGATACAATATTGTATGGGAGCTGTCTGATCAGGGTCTGATCTGTTTAACTATGCATCAAAATGATTATAAGTCTATATAAAGTAAAGTGTTAAGCAGATCAACCGGGCTGATAGCTTAGGTTAATTTACAAAATTAATAAGGGCCACTTAGGTAATTTACAAAATTAAAAATTATTTGCCCGAGAAAGGAGCCAAATTCAAAATATGCAAGTCAGTCTCAGCCATTTGCCCATTTAAATCATTTATTATAATGTTCGTATTTGCAGAAAAAAACAACATTCACATCCCCAATGAAAATAAGTCCCCCACAAAAATTCATGATTTTACAACATAGTATAATCTGCTATTCAACAAACTTCTAAACTATACTTAATAGTTTGCAGAACACCAATGCCCTTGGTTATTTACCAAACAATCAGAAGTTCATATATATATTTCAATTTGCACAATTCAACAAAAAATGACATTAGCTTTCTACAAATTTATCCTTTTCAAATTTTAGTGCTAAAAAAATCAGATTTTGGATTTGAGAAAAACTTAATTCCAATATATTTATAGAAATGCAAGCTTATTAAATACTATGGGGCCAATAATCACTGAGTATCCAATGAAAGGCCGTCTTACTTTTGACGAATTTCCCATGCAAACATCTGAGGATTCTGGGATTTATACAGCCTCACTTTGGATACGACATCGGATGTGGTGACTTTTGGTTTGCTTCCACCTATCTGACCCGGATTGATGCTACCTGTCTTTCGGTACCTGAAAAGTTTAAATATAGATATACATTACTGTAAAAGCTCCATATAGGCAGCAATGTTTAACACACAGATAAACAACTCTTTTATGAATTTTCACCCACAAGGCGTCATCATTTTTTTTTTGGGGGGGGGGGGGGTCAAAATTGCAATTATGTAGTGCTGGTGTAATTCTTTGTGACTTTTGATAAAGCCCTGTTGACAAAAATTCATTGAAAAAAAAAAGTTTGTGAAAACGATAAGTAAAGTAAGGATTTGCTTATTTTCATACATAGAGATTATATATTTTTGGTGATTCTTTATTTGCTTTGTTTTGGAGATAAATCCATGAGAACTACTGTGTGTATTTATGCCTGAAATTACATTCAACACAGATTCAAAAATATTTAATGTTAACAAAAATAAGTGATTGAGGGACGACCGCGAAACTGGTTCTTCGCTTTCTATTTCTATATACATGTACGAGTAATTTTTTGGTCAGCCCCTGACTGACATAGTTTGTTTATTTGTTGGGTTTAACATCCCACCAACAATTTTTCAGTCATTTGGAGACGATGTCTACTTGAGACAGATATAGAGCTGCCACACTGCAGTATCACGCCGTAGACAAGTGGCATTATACCACACCCAGTCACATTATCCTGACACCGGGCCAATCAGTCCTGGAACTATCCTTATATGCTGAGCGCAAAGCAAGGGAGTTATACCAGTACCATTTTTTTACGACTTTGGTATGTCATGGCCAGGGATCGATTCCCTACGACCTGACTGATATTGAGAGAATTTCCTCATTATCCCATCTGAACATATGAGAAACCAGATCAGACAGAAAGCAGCTGACCTTGTACAGAAATAAGCCTGTCCTTGTCCTGAAATGTCTGTCGATGATTTGTGTAAAAAAGAGGCTACTGAAAGCAAGGTCCACCCACATTGCTACTTGCAGGCTTATCTAGTTTTGAACTGTTGTGTAGGTCATTTTCCTTGTTTATCTCAGGTAGTGGAGACAGGAGCCCCTAGACACAAGACTAGCTAGAAAGTGTAAATTTGACAGGCCTTCTATAATCTTAATTATCATTCATTCCTTTATTCTTCTGATCTGTTTTGATTTCTGAAATGTTTAATGTAGTGTAAATCACCATGATGGTGATCACCATCCTCATTCTCCCCCTCCTTCTCCTCCTCCTCCTCATCATCATCATCACTGTGGAATGATCACTCTCAGTATTACAAGAAACAATAAACTGAAGCTATCATCAACAACAACAGAACCTACAAATGTAGTAGTAGCAGCAGTTTGTAACACACAGAATTTTACTATCAAAACACAGAGACCGGGAACCAGAGCACAGACTAAATACCAAACACTCCCATCAACTTAACAGGGCACCAGCGATAAATGCCAAGCTTAACTTGTATCTTTATGGCATAAAAAAAATGTAGTGAAATTCATGACCCCCTGGCTATAAGGCCATATACACGCTATACAAATGTCATGTTGAACGCAACGACCAGTTTTTCAGAGGAAGTACTCCCTACTAAGCAAGCCTGTTTCTGCCGTGCAAACCTCTAATTACTATCTTCATGCTCTCTCATGTGGAACAGAAGAAAACAAGCATATCAGGCCGCTAATCACATCTTGCGTTGACTAGCCATGCATCACGTGCCAAGATCCGACTTCACAATAAGCGAGCCGAGAAAACTTGGGGCCTGGCCAATCTGCTCAGTCAGTGTGTCAGACATCTATCTCCACACTACAGCAACGCCTTTCCAGTTGGGCAACAGTTACCACATTCAGGCCTGAGTTTTCCGTTTCATTGTACAATCCAGATCGCTGTTGCTGAAAGCCCTCACATGTTTATGTTCCGTGTTTCAATTAATGCTTTTCTCAACCCTCTACAAACCTCCTATCAAATTACATCTACGTCCTCTAAAATCACTTTTCATCCCGCAAAAAATACCATTCTTTCTTTTTCCACTTGACACACAATGGTTACGTCTGACTGGTCTTCAACAAAAAATCTTCATACTACAATTACTGCCTTCCTCTCCGACCCTCCTATTACCTTGCAAAACACCATTTCACTAATAATCATTGTCTAATATATCTCAAAAATGATTCACACTGTCATGTTCATAATCACTTGTTTATATATTTATAATCTTACCTTAGTTTCTGTTTTAAAATCATTTTTTCAACACTTGTGCAAACGGAGTATAAACTCTGGATTTTTTTATCTGTCTGCACAGCATATGAAGAAATCCTACACAACACTGCAACAGTTTTCGTCCAATCTTTCATCTTATACTTACAACCGTGTGGTGAACAAAAGACGTTGGTTAAGAGGTGCTATTGAGGGGCAATGGACCATGTCATATACTGGGGGAAGTTTATAAGGCCTGAGTTAAGCCAACTTAATCAAAACAAATAGTTGCTAGCACTGAAGAGATCTAACATACAAAGATTATAATGGAGCTCAAATAGCGAGTGAATACATGAATGAATAAATTATTGAATGATCTTTTTTCTTCTTTTCTTTATTTTAATTATTAATATTTTATCTATTTATTTGCATATTTTCTGATATGAGATCTGTAAACAATGAAAAGCATTGAGGTGAGGAGTTAAGAGAATACAGGACAGGTGCTCATAACACCACCAGCACCAGCATCATCATCATCATCATACTTAATTCAGCTGCCATCATTACATCAAACATCATCACAACAATCATCACAACATCAACACCAGCAACAACATCACCAGCAACATCATCATCAACAACATCATCACCAGCAACAACAAAACCAGCAACATCATCATCATCAACATCATCAACAGCAATATCATCATCATCATCATCATTCACCACCATCATCACTCATCTTCATTATTACATTATGCAACCTCATCCCCATCATATAATTATCTGTTACTATGATTAACACCATCAGCAGCAGAAATAATTACCTTAAAATCAGTGAACTTTTCACTTGATGCTATCTGTCATACCTTGCACCTTCCCATAAACAATATAATCACTATTTCCTCCTTCAGTGCATTCCCTATTTCACCCTACTTTAACTGTATGACTTAAAATGCAGCCTTCTGTAAAAGCTGCCCTTAAATACACTTGCTTATTCAACAGCCAGTCCAAGGCAATTAAAAAATTCTAACAGATCTAAAGAAAACAATTTTAAAGCCATTTTGTTGTATAAAGAGTGAGGAATTCCTAGCACATGAAAAGGAGCCAGTCATGTGTGAGAGAAGGCATTTGTGGAGTTGAATATGATTGTAGTTTTCCATGAAACTTGTCCAACATTTGAATATAAGCTTTGTCAGGTGACTGAATACATGTCACACATGACTGGCTTAGTGTGTCGTATCATCACTCTTCAAACAAACAACCCCAGGGACCACACAAAGGGAGTTGCCCTGGATAAAGTGAAGCATCACTAATGAAGACAGTTGCCATGGATAAAGTGAAGCATCACTCATGAAAACAGTTGCCATGGATACTGAAGCATCACCTCATGGACACATTTACCATGAGTAATGAAGCATCACTCTTGGAGGCAGTTGCCATGGGTGATGAAATATAAGTCATGGAGACAGTTGCCAAAGGTGATGAAACATCACTCATGGAGACCGTTGCCATGGATATCAATACATGTAGTTTATTCTGCATCCATGAAATCTCAAACCTTCAGATGATGATGACAAATGATCATACTGCAAAAATGTACACAAATCCTCAAAATGTCTAACAGTATGTTCCAAGGGGCATGCTAATCCTTCATTACTTCATATTTAATTAAGTTCCTAACTTTTCAAGACTTTCCACTAGTAAGACCTTATTTTGCTACTCTCAAACGATTACCTATAAACAATGGGTTACCTTCACAGAAGATTGATGAGTCAATCATTTCATATTTGAATGTCACTCTAAGATCTACAAAAGCTATCAATATTAGGCTATCATCTCCCCCTGCAAAGCGTTATCATACTTGTGACCTTGACCTAGAGCAATTCAATTTATGTTAAGGTCATAGCAACAAAGAATCCTGACAGTAACCAAGGATCTTCAGTCTTTCTTCTTCAGAATTATCCGTTATCTAAAACCTAAGCCTGTCATGAATAATTTTGCATATGTAATCTAAAATCAGTTAAATTATGTGTGTATACCATGATAATGTCTATCACATTACCATCTTAAACTATTTATGACTTTTGGTGTTTTTGACTTTTGGTGTTTTTGCCGTTACGCATACTGATTTAGGTAAATTATGCTTGTCCATACATCAATGAATTCTAAACCTTCTAAATCCTATGAAAATAAAAAAAATGTGGAAAATATTTAAAATTGTCTAACATAATATAATAATTGATTCCTGTCACTTCATTTAGAATTTTTGAAGAAAAATAGCCAAAGTATATGAGCAAACAGCAAAGACCCTGATCAGCATTTAATGAGCAGTCTGATCTGGGTCAACCCTGTTTGCCAAGATATTACAACACAGCCATATAAGGTAAAGGTTTAGACCTCTCTGGAACACCTGTGTCACCTGCTGAAGTGTGACAGAAAAAGTGTGATGGACGAACGAACAGACAGACGACAGAAAAAAGTCCCATTATGTTACCTCTGCTTACAGCAGTTGACATAAACTAGGAATGTATCCAGAGGACAGACATGCCCCACCCGTTGCATTTTCTAAAACAAAGGCCAACACCCAGGAGTGCAAGTCATGTCCTGAGTAATATATCCATGAAGTTTAAAGTCTGTAGCACAAATATCTTCAGAGTTACCTGTGTCACAATTTTGGGATAGACGGAAGGACAAAGGCAAATCTATATGCCTCACTTTTTGGGGGTGGGGAATACCCAGGTGCACAAGTTCATGTCCTAAATAATATATTCATGAAGTTTCAAGTCTGTAGTACAAATATCATTTCCTTTTCTTCTTTTATTTCAAAAGTACAGGTAAATTATGACTTTTTCAGCCTGAAGATAGAGATAAAACATTCACACTAACAAAATCCTGAGTGCACCCTTTCTTTTGCAACTGAGTATAAATGTCACAAGCTAACTACCTTACAGAAATACATGAGGCTGCTTTTACCACATTCATAAATTCTCCGACAGACAAACCATAGCAAAGTTAACGGTATCCCTAAGGGGGATCCAGATTATGCGTTTACGCACGAACGAGCACATGTCAAGGCAATTATAATGTCTCAGTCCAGGTATTTGGTGTTTCACGACAGGCATCATGTTGATCGCTTACACAGAAGAGACCTTGACTAAACTACCTGAATTCTCCAATGCAATCTCCCAATGATAAGATAAGCATTATTAGATGGGGGGTGCTTGTCAATTTCTATACTCTTCTTCCTGAGCAGAGAAATTTTAATTTGCAATGATCCTATAGATGAGGATGGTGTATATAACATTCATTTATCATCCCCAAGAAACATGGTTATCAACTAAATTTAAGCTAAATGATATAAGCAAAACTAAAATATGCAGGCACTTTTTCCTTTACGGATGAAACCATCTGCAATATTTTATGCTAATGCAAGTAGCTTTCCCACAATGATTTTGCATTCCTTTGATTAAAACAGCTTTAGTGCAATGGAGCATAAAAACTCATTAAAATCTTATCAAAATAGGGCTAACTCCATCATCATCATCATAATCATTGAATGTCAATCTAATCATATATGTAAACACTAGGCTCAATATCATCATCATCATCATCATCATTTTTAATAGTATCATTTAATTAAACATAACAGCATGCAATTAAAATCATCATCATAACACCATCTACAACTTTGTCGTCACCATTTCATTAACCCTTTCCCTCATAGAGGACACCATGAAAAGACCTATGTGAAAAACATAAAACCAGATCAGCCTGTGAGTAACTCGCAGGCTGATCAGGTTTTATGCTGTTCGCTGCTCCTCAGTGGTCTGGAAATGAGGACTTTATAATTAATTTGGTAAGGTTTAACTGTGGTTTTCTGCAGATCAGGCTTTATGTGGTACCTACTGAGTGCGTCAAAATGAGTCTATATGAGGGAAAGGGTTAAACATAATTACATGCAATAAAATCATCATCAGCAGCAGCATTTATTATTCCTTGCATAATCAAGCAGACATTTATGATATCCCAACAGTCCACATTTTTAGGTCTTATGTCTGGCATAAAGTGCAGAATCAAAAACAAAATTCCTTTTAAGGGAAACCCATTTCTTCAGTTCTTTATAGAAAATTATCAAAACAACAATTTCGAAAGGAATAGTGGAAAACAAAGGCTGTATCATATTTCTGCAATTATTCATATTTATTACAATAAAAAGTAATAGCAAGCCTTTTTCTCATATCATATAGAGGGTAATTGTTGGTTTCAGTAAAATATCATTTTTTAATTCACTGAGCGAGGAGGAAATTATTATATTCACGAGTGGCACAGAGAGCCACTTTGAACAATATTAGTATGTTAAGATTGTTGACTGTACCCTCAACCTTTCAGTTAAAGGGTTTCTGCTCTGACAATGATGTATACTGTATAACAACTGTGTAACACTGACTGGCAAGTCAAAAGCCTGGGGCTCGTTTCACTAAACTTTGCACGAACAAAAATCTTCGTAAGTGTAAATTCATAGACGTAAAATAGTATTTTTCCTGTGAATTTTTCTTTACAAAAAGTATTGTATTTGTGTATTGTAATATATTGGGTCATCTTTCTTCATGTTTTATATTGAAAATAAACCATTAGTAGATACCATGTAGAACAAATGACTTATGACTAAGATCAAATTTGTTTGTTCGAAGTTTAGTGAAACGGGCCCCTGGGGTCCACAGTCCATGCCGAGTTATACTGACATTGTATGGCAGTTGATCTGCAATGCACTTGCACAGTTTTCTTACCTGTTCAAGATTTTGCTGACACATCCATGAGACACCTGCAGTTGCCGACTGATCTCGCACGGTCGGATACCTTGTAATGCAAGCTGCAAAATCTGGACACGCAGGTGGTCAGGTAGTGGACGGCCATTTGTGAATTCACGGCCATACTGGTTGATGTTCCTAACTGTGTTGAAAAACAATTTTTCTTTTATGTAATATGTCACTTTTTTTCTTCTTTTTTTTGCACCTGGAAATCTAGGATTGTCATGAAAGCCTTTTGCTATCTTGGGGTTTTGAATCACATCAGGGAAGAATTAACAGATCTAGATCTTTAATATCAATATAAGCGGCAGAACCTTTTTTTAAATTTAGATTCATTCTATAGATATTTAATTTTAATTCTGCTGATTTTTCAACTCTGAACTATGGTACAACAGTACTACTTAACGTGGCCAGATCAATATTCTGGACTATCTATCGCCCCAGAACATCCCCAATTCAGTACATATACAAATGAACCATCAAATTGTGCAGTTCAATCATTCTTTCAAATCTGAGCCCTCATCTCATACAGTTAAAAAGTTTCTGGACAGTTTCAATATACTCACTGTTCTCTGCCTCAGTCTTAATGGCTGCCTTCTTCAATTCCTCTTCTTTATCCACATCAACGAGTGTTAAACCATTAGATGGCGAGAAATTCACAACTAGTCCATTCTCCTCATTTTCTGAGATCACTAGAGCGTCTTTGTCTTTTGTTTCCATGGGAACTGAGTTTTGACCTTCACCCTCATTCTCCTTTGAAAGGTCAAGGACATTTACCAGCTGTTGCTGCTGCTGAAGAGCTTGGCCCTTGAAGATAAATAAGATGTTTAAATCTATACTGTTTGATTTCAATTCAACAGCTATGTTGTCTTATAAGCACTTATGGCACATTAAAGTCTTACTAACAGAACTACTGTCAGACACAAGTCCACAGATGTAGAGTCTTGACAGATATATTGCTACCTCACAGCATTACCACCCTATAGACAAGCGGCATGATACCACACCCTGTCACACTATCCTGACATTTCGCCAACCAGTCCTAGAAACACCCTTCTGTGAAAGGGAGATATACCAAAGCCATTTTTTATAATTTTGATATGTCAATGAAAGGGACCAAACCCACAACCTTCCAGTTATGACTATTAGCACTCAACCACCAGGGACCGACTATCTATTTGGGCTTAATTTACATGTTGTTGTATGTAAATCTAGAAGCTAATGTGCTACAATATATAGTTTACTGTGTGGCATTTTGGGATGTGACTAAATCAGCATGACTGTAATTTTCATTCTCCCCGACTTAACATAAATTATACAATCATACAGAAATGAGCAAAAGCTTGTTGATTCAGTAAAGTGAATTCAAGACACAAGGAAGAGAATCAGCCCAAAACAGCAGTTTGCACATGCACCTGTTCTAAATTTTGCTGATAAACAGGGTGAACACAAATATGAGATGCAAAATTTTCCTTCTTCTTTGTTGTTTAGCAACCTCAGCATAATTATTTACTTTAAATATAGTAATGCAGGACATAAGACCGGATATAGTCTCTCAGAGTATTTTCAATTATAAAGAAATTAGGAATCTATATTTCTCTAGTGTTCAACAAAATTTGCAGCGTTCCTGACTATACAGTACAGCTCCCTCATAGTATTGTATTTTGGAGCAATGTCAAGTAAAATAGTGTAAAAAGACATAATTTGAGTGGTAAAGGACTTAAAAAACGAGTGAATGGCAACTTTCTTTCTTATGTTACTACAAGTTTTATTGAAACTTTGAAATTTTTAAGCTGTGGCCAAGATCTCTATGAAAAGCATGGATATGTATCAAAACTTAAAACCCAAGCAAAATACATAAAATTATATTCAATATCCATGGTAAAAGTTGGAAAATATATCCTGACAGCTATGTTCTTAATTTTCATCCCATATGTTTTTTGTTTTTTTTTATATAAAAGTCTCTTCCTTCTGAATAGGTTGGATCAATCAATTTCAGTCTAAGGGGTTACACAATAGCCTTTCTCTTTAAATAGTCAAGACAATGATATATCACGCATGACCTGTGTTTGTTTGTTTGTTTGGTTTTACATCCCACCGACAGCGTTTCAGTCATTTGGAGACGATGCCTACTTAAGACAAATATAGTGCTGTCACACTGCAGTATCATGCCGTAAACATGTGGCATGATACCACACCCAGTCACATAATCCTGACACCAGGCCAACCAGTCCTGCAACTACCCTTATATGCTGAGCGCCAAGCAAGGGAGCTATAACAGTACCATTTTTTATGATTTTGGTATGTAGCGGCCGGGGATCAAACCCACAACTTCCCGTTCCCGAGGCCGATGCTCTTACCACTTAGCCACTGGGGATGGTATCTGTGTTTGTTCTCAGATCAAAGTGCAGAAGGTTTTGACATTAGCATTTATTTGCTCCGAAATTTGACACTCTTTTTAGAAATTCAAATCTGCTAGTGTTTATTTCTAGTGAACACCACCTTACAATGAAACACCTTAGACATAGGAAGTTAATATAAGAGCAAACTGCAGCTTGAACAAATTGAATATTTAAAATTGGATAAGATAAATTACGGCCTGCATTACACTGTTCATAAAAGGAACAAAAATTTATTTTCATCACAACTGACTGCTCCCAAGCAAAACGGGTCTCAGTTTAAAGTCTTAACTTTCCATTTCCCCTTAAGGGTTGTCTTCCCCTGATATACTCTCCAATGCCCTGTGAACTATGACATTTTCCCTCAAGTAACTAAGGTTGCATAACATACCTCCGATTAAACCACACCCCAACCCCTTTCCTTACCACATTGCTCAAAAATGCTAGTTTTTATACAAATTTTAAGTACTAAATTATTGTTTGTTTGTTTACTGGGTTTAACGTCCCGCCAACTGTATTTCAGTCATCTAAAGAATATGTCTACTTGAGACAGATATTATAGTGCTGCCACACTGTAGTATCACGCTGTAGACATGTGGCATGATACCACACCCAGTCACATTATCCTGACACTGGGCCAACCAGTCCTAGAACTACCCTTATTTTCTGAGCACCAACCACAAACTATACCAGTACCATTTATTGTATTTTGGAATGTTTCTTCTAGATTAAGTAAAAAATTTATTTTAAGTACACAGTACCAGTGTGGATGCCTATCTCTGCCTAATTAAAAGTTTGAAAAGGGTCAGCCCTTTCTACCCCCCACCCCTGAGCTTAAATGGGTTATACCTTATTTCATTTTACATCAATTTCTCCTCTCAAATAGCACCTCTGACTGTCGCTTTATGGTCCAATTACCTTGAATGATTTCCACGATGTTTAAATATCTCTATGGTTATATGAATTACTTTGTTTGCATACCAAATGAATTTCTCTCTCATGATATTAATCTTTACAGCAAAATGGCCTTAAATGAAATTCAATGGTCCAATGAATCTCCCTTTCTTTTACTATGTTACTATGTTAACTTGATGTACGTAGACTCAGATCCAACCTACTTCCCTTCAAATAAATCTTAGTGCAGTTGCACTAGGTTTTAACCTTTCCTCTTTACAATGCTATTTTTATCCCCTAACTACAAATAGAAATTAATTTAAGTTTCACATAAATAACACATATTAATGTAAGCCATTCTTTTTTTCGACAAAATTAATACAAATAGAGCATTCACAGTTAAGTAAGCACATATCAACCATGATGTTTTGTGTTCAATTTGAGACTAAAACCTCTATTCTCTTCTAAATGAATAAAAATCTTGAACCAATGTTCGTTTGTTAGATTCATTGTACTATAATTTAAAAGCATTTCAGATGTTTTAAAGCATATTATTAACTGACATGAGTCAAACTTCATGGTTCCTTGGTTAAACCAGTACTTTGCACCTGGAAAGATCATTTTTAACTTCTTACTTTTGATGCATTGGAATTTTGACGCATTAGAAAACAAAGCAGACCTGCTCCTACCATATAAAATTGAAACTCAGATTCTACAAAGTCTGCAGAGAAAAAATCTCTTTTAATGTTTGGTCAATTAATATTCATTATGTCATTAATTTGTGCATGAATATTCATGTGGTAAAGGGTTAAGATTCTCACCACAAAAAGGGGTTCAAACCTCCACCCTTCAGATCTGTAACCATGTATACTATCTCTGGACCAAGTGACCCTGACCTATCCTTACTATTCAATATTAACCCTTTACCTCATGAATATTCATGAGCAAATTTATGACTTGATGAAAATCAATATACATTGTACTGAAATTCGAACAGTGTATAAAACAATGTTTTTTTTCCTTTTCTATGTGGACTGATTCTGATCAAACAGAGAATACCCTGATCAGACAGCTCCTAAAGGAATCTTGTTTGTTGATTAAAGTCAAGTTCTTGAATATTCTATAGTACAGGTATGTTACAATGTGTTTCTACATGTAGTACTTTGTGCTAATGTATTGTTTATGCAATTCAAGCCCGTGGTTCTATTAACAAAGCATATTATGTTTCAATAGAAATCAAAAACTCCTAACACCTAACTTTTTCTGACATTTTCACCAAGTCTGATCTATAAAACTTTGTCTCACCTGCAGCATGGATTGTTGGAGATGAAGAAGATTGATATACTGTTGCTGAAGCAACAGCTGGTAGTTAGGTGGCAACACCATTGTTCCTGATGGGGTCATGACCTGTGTACCTGTTCCCATTGGGGTTGCTATGGTGATGGTGGATCCATCAGCAGAAGTCAAGGTCAAAGGTTGTTGGGCTGTAGTTGCACTATCTGATTTGCTACTGGATTTGACACTTCCTTGAGAGTTGTCTCCCCTTGATATACTCTCCACTGCAGAAGGCATTTCTGGTTCAGTAACGGCTGCTCCAGCCTCATTCTCAGGCACTTCCTGTTTGATAATGATCTGAGTGGCCATGTTTTTCCCAGTATCGCATGTCAAGTGTGCACTGCGACCATGTCAACTACATGGTATGTGTTACCAATATTTGAGCTGACAATACCTGAAATGAGAAAATGCATGTTGTATTACATAGATTAGACAGTTAAAACATAACAATATGCATTACTTAACCCAATGTTATATGTAACATCAGGTTTCTCACAAACTCTTCTAATTTGGAGTCTTGAACAATCATTTTCTAATTATTATGGCCATATTTTTAAACCTTGTGGTCAAGGATAACATGTGGGTCCTGTTTTTGCTGAAGAGACAGCATTGGAGGATACACTGGTATGATACAAGGTAGTCCGGATGCAATACACTAGTTCATTTTGCCAATTGACCCCTTGGTTCTTTTACATGCCATATGTACAGCACTAATAGTCAAGGGAGACAAGTTCCAGGGTAAAACCAGTACTGAGTACTCTGAGTTCCCATAGCAACCAAATTTTGCTGAGTGCCAGGCAAGGGTGCATCTGGTACCAATTTTAGATGTCTTTGGTTTCATGTGGTAACCAGAGGAAGTGCCCCAGCTTGGATTTGAACCCCAGGCCTCTCGAACACAAAGCAGACACTCTACCACTGAGCTATTGTGCTGGTCAAATTCTAATTTTGGAGAAACAGACTCATGTTTTCCATAGCATGAGCTCCAATATTGATATATCAGAAAAATCCAAACTATTTGGCAACTACAGCTGTCAGAATCCCTGATCTCTTTTACTACTGGTTTGAATGACTACCTGTATTTCATTATTATGCCTAGTTGATTATAATATTTGTGGTTTTTAAGGCTCTGGAACTGTAATGGTGACCTTCCAAAATCCTAAAAATGATATTATTTCCTGAATCTTTACTATAATACACACCGTATGGTGAATTTTTATTTAAATTTACCGTTTATAACTAAAGTTATTGACATATTTATGTATTTTCCCTTAATGTTCAGAAATAGTCGAAATAATACAAGGGTAAAAAATAAAAAAGTACACTTTTTTTATAAACAACTGTTTTATGTTCATATTTTAACCCAGTTTCCTGTTTTACAACAACTAAATATTAATTAAAATCAATAGAATTGAGCTTTGGACAAATATTTTTCAAGATATAGAGTTTTATATACATATACTCACAAAATTTTAGTTTTTCTGTCATGTAAGGTTTTTTAAAATTTTAATAATAACTCTACATAATTTGAGATTCAATAGAAGTTTTACCGTTCCAAAAGAAAATAATAGCAAGTTATATAAGGTGACTATAATGAAACTCCAAGCGAAAAATGACGTCAAAATAGTCAATATTAATTAAATAGTAAATCTTTAAATAAAAAAATCATCTATATATGATACAAAAATGAGTTTTAAACTTCAAAAACACAAATATATCACAGAATACATGGTTAACCTTGTTCTTTTGAACAATATATGAATGCAACGGAGCTGAACATTCAGTATATACATGTAATATCATAAACTCTGCCTGCAGGTCCAATGGTCCAAGATGTGTCTGTTAATAACATACATGAATATCACATTTACTACAAATGGTGTAAAGGGCCATGTGAAGGCTTTCTTAAATCTCCATATTTTTCATCTCAGTTTAATTTGTATTTATTATTACCCAACTACGTATCGGAAAACCCCACCAAATGATAGGAAATTACTAAAAATAGAATAAACCGGAAATCGACGATAATTAACGATTACGGATCATTCGGCAAACACGGACATTTCCGAGTGTCGGTGTTTGCCGAAGTTCATTACAGTTCCAGAGCCTTAAGTCCCACCAACAGAGAAAACTAGACCTGGCTACAAGCATTGACCAATCACATACAACCTTAGCATGGATTTATCTTTATGTCTTCTGATTAACAGTCAATTAAGTGAGAAGAAAAACAAGTCACACCTGCTCTGTTTCTAAATTTCCTCAATTATGGAGAGAAAAATCCTCAAATTGTTGCATCATAATATACCTGTTTAACTATATGCAAGTAAATATACACACAATATCAGTTTTAATTAAGTACATATTATTTCAAGCTTTGCTTCTGTGTTATGTGTTCTGGATTTACTTTTTCTGTTCTTTAACCCTTTACTTCATGTAGACTCATTTTGACACATCAGCAAACAGAGAAGACCTACATCTGATCCCAGCCAGTCTGACCAGTAGCTGTCTGACCAGTCTGATCACTGTCTGTCAGACCAGTAGCTGTCTAACCAGTAGCTGTCTGACCAGTAGCTGTCTGACCAGTCTGATCACTGTCTGTCTGACCAGTAACTGTCGGACCAGTAGCTGTCTGACCAGTAGCTGTCTAACCAGTAGCTGTCTGACCAGTAACTGTCTGACCAGTAGCTGTCTGACCAGTAGCTGTCTGACCAGTTGCTGTCTGACTAGTAGCTTTCTGACCAGTCTGACCAGTAGCTGTTAGACCAGAAGCTGTCTGACCAGTCTGACCAGTAGCTGTTAGACCAGTAGCTGTCTGACCAGTCTGACCAGTAGCTGTCTGACCAGTCTGACCAGTAGCTGTCGACTAGTAGCTTTCTGACCAGTCTGACCAGTAGCTGTTAGACCAGTAGCTGTCTGACCAGTCTGACCAGTAGCTGTCTGACCAGTAGCTGTCTGACCAGTCTGACCAGTAGCTGTCTGACCAGTAGCTGTCTGACCAGTAGCTGTCTGACCAGGAGCTGTCTGACCAGGAGCTGTCTGACCAGTAACTGTCTGACCAGGAGCTGTCTGACCAGTAACTGTCTGACCAGGAGCTGTCTGACCAGTAGCTGTCTGACCAGGAGCTGTCTGACTAGTAACTGTCTGACCTAGGAGCTGTCTGACCAGGAGCTGTCTGACCAGTAACTGTCTGACCAGGAGCTGTCTGACCAGGAGCTGTCTGACTAGTAACTGTCTGACCTAGGAGCTGTCTGACCAGGAGCTGTCTGACCAGTAACTGT
Source organism: Solen grandis (assembly GCA_021229015.1). Classification (NCBI taxonomy): domain Eukaryota; kingdom Metazoa; phylum Mollusca; class Bivalvia; order Adapedonta; family Solenidae; genus Solen; species Solen grandis. The sequence continues at coordinate 13,119,978 of CM037779.1, forward strand.
CTGACCAGGAGCTGTCTGACCAGGAGCTGTCTGACCAGGAGCTGTCTGACTAGCAGCTGTCGGACCAGTAGCTGTCTGACCAGTCTGACCAGGAATAGCTGTCTGACCAGAGTTAACTGACTAGGAGTTGTCTGATTAGAGTCTCCTCTGTTTTGGCATACATTACTGCAGATCAGATTCTACACAGTCTGCATGGCAAAGACAATAATTATCCACTGTTTGACATATACCATTTAGAGAGCAGTAAATTAATATTAATCATAAAGTTATAAATTAGTACATGAAGGTAAAGTCCTTAAATATTAAAAGGGCACAATAATTCAGTGGTAGTATACTTGACTAAGGATTAAAAGGCTGCAGGTTTGAACCCAGCTTGTGATGATAATTGTTCCAAGACCTTCCATGAGGTATGACTGAACCTGAACCCTGGAACTGTTGACAGCAACTCTATCAGTCCATGTTGCAATTCAAATATTTAAGTTTTTAAAACAAATTATAATCTAAACTTGCCTCCTGGTCTCCCAATAAACAAATATAATGGGAAGTAAAATGTGTTTGCAGTGTAACACGCACAAAGTTTAAGGATGTACATCAGAAATAAACAAGTTTGGCCATTGGCTGGCTCAGTCCATTATGAATCCCCTCTCAAGAGTCCTCATTTGTGACCTTCCTTACTCATGAATAAAGATATTAATAACCCTTTGAAATGCATATTCTATTATCCCTGCTATAAAGAGTTGATTCAAACTTATCATTTCCTGATTTAACTGTACATGGCTGTTTTCTGATACTGTTTGCATGACTTGAATAAAAAATAAAATATTATGTCAACAAGTTACAGTCGAGAATTAATTAAAATTAATGTATATACTAGATGACTTTTGGAACAGAGACAGGCAGAGTGAGAGAGAGAAAGAGAGAGAGAGAAGAGAGAGAGAGAGAAGAGAGAGAGAGAGAGAGAGAGAGAGAGCAAGAGAGCAAGATCATGATATATATTCTTTATAGATAAAGAGAAAAAACAGGAGCAAGACACATATTAATTTTCAAAATGAGGAGAGAGAGATTGAGAGCAGATTATTTTTTTTATCCATATACAGACAGAAAGAAAAGTATAAATAAGAAAATTAGATATAAAAGGAACAGGACAGAAACATGAAAAAGTTACTGCTCTGACATCTCCGTTATACCTATCTAAAATTTTCTCACTTTCTCTTTTCTTTCTTTTCTCTATCCATGATATGTGATTACACTCAGTAACAAAACACACAACCTCTTTCTATAAATACTGTTAATATACCAAAAACCACATACGGCCAAAAATACTGATAACATACCTGCAATATCCAAACAATTAATTAATCCAAATCATTATTAATATACTTACACATTCACACACACACAATCACAATGACCTCAGAATTACTGATAAGGATGATAGGTTTGGTCCCACCAAGAGACAAATTTTGCACAGGATAACTGTCCCTATAAAAATAAAACACAATAACGCTGATAACGCAGCCTGATAAAAAAGATAAGTGTGTATCATTCACTTCAGGATTAAACACACACAGTTTTTCGGCCTCAACTTGCTCCAAGCGTTATATCTCGTATAGATAATGAAGTGGCTTAGCTGTCGCGCTACACTTGAGTTCACTCTAGCATGACATACCTCTGAAGAAGCGGATTGAAGACAGCCACAGCTGAAGGCAAAGTCCACAGGGGAGGAACTCGGTCATCTGTGTTACCTGTCTAACGGATTCCCCCTGTGTGAAATGCATGTCATTCACTGGGTCTATACACAGTTTTGTGTTGTAATGAAAAATCATGGTTATTATCTTTTTTATCCCCCCCCCCCCCCCCCCCCCCGAAGAAAGTCTCTGTGTCAGAGTCATTATACAGGATTGACTGATGAAAATGTTTTCTAAGATAAATATGTTACAGACCTTTACAATGTTATTAAGGTTTGTCACATGTATTGATATATTCTATGGGTACGACTTTTGTAACTTTTGTATTCTGTAGCTAATCATTATGTATCCAAGCAACAAGATGCATTTGTTTCCATGGTTACAGTAAGTTTAAAAAAAATTACTGGTATGATGGTTTTTCTGCCATGTTAACCATTAGTATTTTATTTTTGGTTTTATAGATCTTTTGCTAAAAAAATATAACTTTCATAAAAAAAAAAATTAAAAAAAAGAAAGAAGAAAAAAATCATGATTATTTTTCAATTTTCCCTCTGCTATTATCTTGAAGCAATCATACAAATTCATTACTCTATTCCAGCAGAAAATTAAATTGTCAGTTTTTAAAATGATGGGTGGAGTTCTAAAAAAAAAAGAAAAAGATCAGTAGATATCTATACTATAACTAATTAAATATCAAGAAAGTAAGACTTCCATCAATTTTGTAAATAAAAAAAACAACAACTGACATTTAATAACAGATAATTTCGAACATTTAACTTTTTTTCTTCATCTCTTTACAGTCTGCTGTTCATAAGACAAAGATCTAAACTAAACGCCAGTTTTTATGAATTACGTAGAGCTCTAAGATTCCTTCTAAGACAAATAGCATTTTACATTATTTCACTCTTAATTTTTCCCTGTGAAAATGATGTAATAATGAAAGAAATGAAAGAGCACTGTCAAACAACTTTTTGATCTTTGCTTTTAATTCAGTCATAATTTTCAAATTTTATATATGGATCTTCCTAACATTGAACCTGCCTGCTCTCTCTCTCTCTCTCTCTCTCTCGAGTAAAAATATTCATGAATTGCTTGTCTAATCATTTTAAGTCAAGCACAAGAGTAACAAAACTTTTCTGAATACATGTAGCACCAAAAACAGATATATTACATTTCACCTTATTACGAATATATATTTCTCACCAAATGTCCATCTGTATGCCCTGCAAACACAAAGCGTCCTTATACTCAAGTTATTCCATTACTTCATTTTCTTACACTGAAGTAAAAATGAGGAAAAATGTGAGTTGATTAATCCGCCCAAACGCCTCTGCAGCTCGCAATTAATTTAGCTCATAACACGTTAAACAAGAGGCCCATGATGGCCCTAAATCGCTCACCTGAGATAAATAGGTTGACCCAAGGAACATCTGTACCAATTTATTTTAAAATCTGGCCAGTAGTTTTGAAGAAGATGATTTTTAAAGTTTTCATATTTTTTTTCTTTTTGTTGCCATGGCAACAAGAGTTCTATATGGATCAAGTTTATTTTAGGAACTTTTCCATTCCTGCCAAATTTAATCAAATTCTTTCCAGTGGTTTCAGAGGAAATGTTGATTAAAGTTTTCCCTATATACATATAAGGCAAATAAGCCCCGCCCCTGCCGGCCATGTTTTTTACGGATCGGAAAATTTTTAGCAACTTTGGTAGAGGTTGACCCAAGGAACACCTGTACCAATTTATTTTAAAATCTGGCCAGTAGTTTTGAAGAAGATGAATTTTAAAGTTTTCATATTTTTTTTTCTTTTTGTTGCCATGGCAACCAGAGTTCTACATGGATCAAGTTTATTTTAGCAACTTTGGTGAAGGTTGACCCAAGGATCATCCCTGCCAAGTTTAATCAAATTCTGTCCAGTGGTTTCAGAGGAGATGTTGTTTAAAGGTTTCTCTATATACATATAAGGCAAATAAGCCCCGCCCCTGGCGGCCATGTTTTTTTACGGATCGGAATAATTTTAGCAACTTTGGTAGAGGTTCACCCAAGGAACATCTGTACCAATTTATTTTAAAATCTGGCCAGAAGTTTTGAAGGAGATGATTTTTAAAGTTTTCAAATTATTTTTCTTTTTGTTGCCATGGCAACCAGAGTTCTTCATGGATCAACTTTATTTTAGCAACTTTTGTAGAGCCTCACCCAAGGAACATTCCTGCCAAGTTTCATTAAATTCTGTCCAGTGGTTTCAGAGGAGATGTCGTTTAAAGCAAATTGTTGACGACGGACGACGGACGACTGACGACGGACGACGCACGACGACGGACGCCGGACGAAGGGCGATCACAAAAGCTCACCATGAGCACTTTGTGCTCAGGTGAGCTAAAAAGGGTTTCCATCTAGATACCCTTCATTGCATTTTTCCCCATGATGTCACACATGACTGGTTCTCCAACACTGAATAATGCATTTGGAACCCCTCAGCTGCCTTCATTGTTAACTACATGTACAGAGTAAATCCTCATTTGTGTCTCCTCCGCTCTTTATTTTATGCAATACTGATATGATAATTTGTTAAAAACAGCATACTGACTCTTATTTTTCATGCTATTTCCTCAATTTTTCTTTTCACAATTGGATACACTCGACTGTTTTCCAGACACTATGACGAAGATTATCTGCAACACACCAAAAATTAATTGCCCGTAGCCCTCAAAAGCATTGCACCGTTTAATTTGACCTTTCCGTGTGATTCTTTGACTTTTTGAAATCACCTTAATTCATTTGGTGACCTATGTCATAGGCAGAGAATCGTTTAACCATAACCTCGACACCTTTACATAATTTGACCCTTTACCTCATGAATATTCATGTGCAAATTTATTTTAATTTCATGAATATAAATTGACTGAACTTAAAATTGCATATGAAATAACGGAATTTCACTTGCAACACAAAAACTGAGCTACAATATTATAAGAGCAAACAGAGGAGGCTGGGCCTATAGGAGCAGTGTGATCTGGGTTTGCTCTGTTCGCTTAAATGTCAAAATGAGTGTACATGACGTAAAAGGTTAAGAAACTGCTTTCCTTATTAAGTTTCCAGTCCCCTACATGCTCTCCATTAGTACAGGACAAAAACTAGAAAAGTGGGAAATCACAGAAAAGAAGGAATTACTAAAAGGTATACCCTAACTATAGAAATGTGTCCAGAGGGCACAGATGCCCCCACCCGTAGCATTTTCCAAAACAAAGGCCAACATCAAAGTGGGCAAGTCATGTCCTGAGTAATATATCCATGAAGTTTAAAGTTTGTAGAAAAATTCCTTCAGAGTTACCTGTGTCACAGTTTTGGGATGGACGGACAAAGGCAAATCTATATGCCTCACTTTTTGGAGGGCCAGGGCATAAAAATGCACTGGCAAAGAGAGCACAGCAATAATCTTTTCTTACAAATTTATAGAAAATAACATCATTTTTTATATTCTAACAATAACAACAATATTTTTCCTAAACAAAAGCCAATAACTCTGTCAACTTCAACAAAGGTTTGATAATACCCAGGTGCACAAGTGCTGAATAATATATCCATGAAGTATCAAGTCTGTAGTACAAATTCTTTCGGAGTTATGCATGTCAAAAGTTCTGGGACATACGGACGGACAAAGACAAATCTATAATAATTGCCCCCCTTCCCCCATTTTTGGTGGAGGCATAAAAAATAGTCTTAGAAAGTCTAGATGACCGGGTTATTTTTGCTCCACAATCAATTGCAGGACTCCTTTTTCTTCCCCTGACCCTCCTTCTCCCCTGGTCAGAGGGTACAGAAGTTGCCCGTCCAGACACATGGGTTTTCTCCAGGCTCTTCAGTTTCCTCCCACAATAATGACCACATAAGCTGCCACCAGAGCCATCGAGAATGATTAATATAAGTTATGATAACTTGTTTTGTAATCAATGTAAAATAAATAAGGTTTAAACTTTTAAACTCCTCTCTCTCTCTATATATATATATCAGTTCATGATGCAGCTTACACTCTTTGTCTTTCTTCTTCTATCTCTCTCTTTCTCTCTCTGAGTCTCTTTTGTCACAAACTTTCTCTCTGTCTGTCTGTCTGTCTCTCTCTGTGTCTCTCTCCTAATTCAAACTCCCTACCAAACTGTCACTTATCAATAAAACTCATTAATTACATTAAGAACAATTAACTTTCTTTATATTGTCTCAATATTTCATACCCTCCCCTCTAAACACAATGTATGCTGGTACCAGGCATCCTGTACCTCCTGATCTCCCACCGTAAACTCTCTATTATGCTGGTTCCCATTATTACTGATAGTGATTAACAAGTACCCTCCTCTTTTATTACAGGATTTAGAAATGAATACATTTCCTTGAAATAAAAAGATTGTAGAAATTATTCACTTTTGTATGTTTGTGCTTAATCATCCCACCAACAATATTTCAGTCATTTGGGGACAAGAGACAAACAGGGCTATCCTTAGTCAATGAAACTCACGGGTCAAAATGTTTCAAAATTGTTAACAGAACAATATTTGGATCTCCTTATTGCAGTGTAAATTTGACCCTGATCACTCTCAATTTCAAGGGTCAAAACCATGATTCCTAAGTGAAAGGAGAGAGCCCTTAGCCCTTAGCAATATACAGCCATATCACATAGTGTACAAATGGCATAATAGATCCATATATGCTCAGTTCAATAGCAGATTCCCCTAGCACTCAGGCCTACCCTTACCCTTCTTGCATGAAATTGGCCAGGAAATAAAGGCGATCTTTTAAATTAACATTCAGCATTCTGGTAAAAAATTTTGCACAATTTGGATAGAGAGATTTTGAAGCAATTATTGTGACAGGGCAATTCATTAAAGGATAAGCATCATCAGGACCTTCGGCTTAAGGTTTATGGATTTACTCATTTATCTCTGTGCCTGAACCTTACTTTACATTGTTGTCACATAATTATATCAGTAAAAATGACCAAAGTACTGTCACATGGACCTACAATCTAAGGTAACGTAAGTCCCCAGTTGACTCAAATCATCATCATTACCAATTTTAACATCATCATCATCATCATCATCATCATCATGAACAAAATGGCAACTCCTTAACCCTTTCCCTCATACAGACTAATTTTGACGCACTCACTAGGTACCACATAAAGCCTGATCTGCAGAAAACCACAGTTAAACCTTACCAAATTTAATTATAAAGTCCCCATTTCCAGACCACTGAGGAGCAGCGAACAGCATAAAACCTGATCAGCCTGCGAGTGACTCGCAGGCTGATCTGGTTTTATGTTGTTCGCATAGGTCTTTTCATGGTATCCTCTATGAGGGAAAGGGATTATCTCTTGCTGATATATTTGTTTGAAAGTTACTACCCACATGCACAAAATACTGGTCCATCTCAGGAATCATGTAAAAAAAATAAAAAATATAAGGAAAAAAAAAATCATGTTTCCAAATTTATGTTAAGATTTTGATCCAGTCACACTAAACGCTGAAGGAAAGCTACCTTGGTAACAATACAAGCTGCCTTGAATTATATAATTATTAAAAAAATGAAATTACCTGCAGTTCACTCCAGGTTTTCAATGTTCTCGTATAATTCAAAATAGAAAATCATAAAAGATAAATGTACATAAATTATGCACTCATTCAACGTTCTCTTTCCCAAAGGGCTGATTATTTCTATCATGAAGCCTGAATAAAAGATACGGCAGCAGTAAAATCATTAGACCTCACAGCAAACGCTGTTAAGCCTAACGCAAGTTCCGCTTCATACTCCGTTTATTTATTGATTGAGTTTACAATGTGAAATTTGAATCATTAGAGACTTCAGACTGGTTGCATGATAAAGCATGCATTGCCACAGTTATGCATCAAATGGTGTATGACAGTCTAGCTTTACTGATAGCCTGAGATAAATTGAAAATTTTTGTTGTCATCAGTAATGGATTATAAATGAACGATAATTTGTTTTTTGTGATATTGGGGCCTGATTGATCTTAATACTTGAAATGGGTTGAACGAGAGCTAAACGCTCGGATTACCTCGGATGATGTGATTTTTTTTTCTTAATAAACAGGTACAGCTTAACTGTGATTTGATGGTGATGTTTATATTTTATTTTGTGCAATTAACCCTTTCCCTCATAGAGGAAACCATGAAAAGACCTATGCGAACAACATAAAACCAGATCAGCCTCGCAGGCTGATCAGGTTTTATGCTGTTCGCTGCTCCTCAGTGGTCTGGAAATGGGGACTTTATAATTAAATTTGGTACGGTTTAACTGTGGTTTTCTGCAGATCAGGTTTTTCATGGTACCTACTGAGTGCGTCAAAATGAGTCTATATGAGGGAAAGGGTTATAGTCACTTTAATGAACAATAATTACAGATTTTAAATAATTGAAAGTTGTAAACTGAGATTCAAAATGTCTTATCTCAACTCTTTACAGAGTCATACTGAAGTGTTTTAACCCTTTACCTCATGAATATTCATATACAAATCTATGACTTCATGAATATTAATTGACTGAACTTAAAATGAAAAAATGTTTTTTGGGTTTTTTGGGCCACATAGAAACTGAGCTATAGTATTGTATGAGCAAACAGAGGATTATACTGATCAGACTGCTCCTATATATATATATATATATATATGTTGTCTGATTTTGGACTGGTCTGTTTGCCTATGCATAAAAAATGTGTCTTTATGAAGTGAAGGGATAACAGGTTTCCTGGGTGACTCATGCGTTTAATAAGGCTTCAAACGTCTTTCTTGGGTAATGGGTTAACATTGCAACTATTGACAAAGAAAGGAAAGTCCTAAGCCATTGCAATATTTAAAGAAAAGCCAGAATAAGCAGTCAGGCGAGACACATGACATCTCATAAGAATGTGGGCTTCAAATTTAACAGTCAAATCATTATCAGTGATATGAATTTTGAGCCTTCATAACACGTAGCTAACCCAACATACTCATGTTTTTTGTTGTTTTTTTTGTTTTTTTTACTGAGTATGATTGCATGCAATGTTAAAACTTTCTATTAATACAGATGGGGTAGATTTTAAGGTAATCCATCCATCACTGAATTATGAACATGGTCCCTCAAATGCTTATAAAGACTTAAGTGCAGATGCAAGCATCCACTGACTTATAATAAAGGCTTGCATTTACCACAAAATTTCAAACATGACACTTGATGGACCATGATCACAATTTAACCCTTTCTCTCATAGAGGAAACCATGAAAAGACCTATGCGAACAACATAAAACCAGATCAGCCTGTGATTCACTCGCAGGCTGATCAGGTTTTATGCTGATCGCTGCTCCTCAGTGGTCTGGAAATGAGGACTTTATAATTAAATTTGGTAAGGTTTAAGTGTGGTTTTCTGCAGATCAGGCTTTATGTGGTACCTATTGAGAGCGTCAAAATGAGTCTATATGAGGGAAAGGTTTAAAGATGGATGGATTACCTTAAGTTTCTCAGATATATAACACAATCACAATACGCCACAGTACTGCAAGATCAGACTGCAAGACTTTCCTCTTTCTTTCTTTCCTCCAAACTTGAATTTATCACTTTAAACTTTCAAAATATTGTATAAAATCCCCTCTAACCATAATTGTTCCTTATCTAGCTTAATACGTACGTATAGGGGTCATAGTCCCCTTCCTTCTTTTAAAACAGGAAAAGAAAATATGTTAGGCATTGATGGAGATTAGGTAATATAGAGAATGTATAGTACTGATATATTTAGCATCCCCATCATCGCAATCAGCAGAATAAACATCATTGCATTGAAGAGCGTACTTATAATTACTCTCTTCCAGTTATATGGAGATCATGTAACAGACTTTAATATACTGAAGATGTTTATACATGTATATTTTGGCACGAAACAGACCTTAATGTGCCTCAAAGAACAACTATATGTTTATCAAAGAAACTGTAATTCAGTCCTAATACCTAATTAATATTTAGTGAATTCAAAGCATATATTTCAGATAGTTGTCATCTCAACAAACAAGTGATCGTAAGTATGGGCATTTTCTACCAATGAAAATTGCTCAAATATTTATTTAACCCTTTCCCTCATAGAGGACACCATGAAAAGACCTATACGAACAGCATAAAACCAGATCAGCCTGCAAGTCACTCGCAGGCTGATCAGGTTTTATGCTGTTCGCTGCTCCTCAGTGGTCTGGAAATGAGGATTTTGTAATTAAATTTGGTAAGGTTTAAGTGTGGTTTTCTGCAGAACAGGCTTTATGTGGTACCTACTGAGTGCGTCAAAATGAGTCTATATGAGGGAAAGGGTTAATCCTATCTTGAGCTTTTATTAATAAGCCAAAAGTGAGTTTAGACAGCTACGCAGAAAGAAAATGGAGGGGTCACTTTGAGCAGATTGCACAAGCACCATTACTTGAAGATGGTACCCTTCATTTATAATACAGAAACCAGTCAGCCCTGAAATGCTTGACTGAACTCCCCAGTTTTATGAGCTGTATAATCATAAAGGAGCACAATGGCTTTAATTACTATGGGGAATTTATCACTGTGATCTCTTTCCACATAATTTATATTTTATCACTGGAACAAGTCTGAGGCATCTAACCAAAGCCAAACACAATCAATTAGACGCGATGAAAATATGGAGGCAACATAAAACTGTGACAGAGACAGAATATTGAGTTTGTATTGCTTTAGTGCATTCTACACGTAAACTGGTAGTATGTAATGAAAATATGAAGTCTTTTAGCAAAATTTACTCATGTATATGCAAGTCAAAATCAGGTCGATTTTGGAGACAAGATCTAGCTTTTTTTGCTGTTTATTTCTCAGTGGTGCAGAAAACATGTTGAGTCCCTAATTTTGAATTCTTTTATGCTGGTTACAGATGAATGATCAATATGTGATATAGGCTTGTTTTATTACATGGTATGCAACATGCAAAATTTCATTATAATGATGCTGACCCAGAGACTAATTGAGCTGTCAATCATTTCAGGCAAAAAGGGTTTTTCATCTTGAAATGTACTGAAGCATGTCATTCTGAGTAACTGAGAAAATTAGGGGTATAAAATCCTACACGCCATGGTAAATGAAATAAGTCATACACACAGGCAGATTAGGTGCAGCAACGTATAATAGGCAATTTTCAGGATAACTGTTTGAAAAAAACAACAACAAAAAACACTTATCGCATTGTTTTGGAATTTGTGCCTTTATGCATTTTGACAGATTGAAAGTTATCCATACATCAAAGCGACCAATCGTAAAGTGAACCGTTTTATTTACATGGCATAAAATTACTGTTAGACTGTTACATTAAGGAGGGGTAGGATAAAGGTGACACATTCTCATGACATGGCATTACTCAACCGTGTCCCACCATTCTAAATAACACTGGGGACCAATGTCACCTGTCAAAATTCTCCAAACTAACAGACATTACATAACATTTGCCACTGTCAAGTTTCTCCTTTACATCATGAGGCGTGTAAAATTAACTTATTTATTTATTCAGTTTCTCATGATTATTTTATCATTAAAAAAATACCAGAACCAAAACTAATAAGAACAAAAGCAATAACCTGGCATTGTTTATTATGGTTTCGTATAGTCTTTATAGCATATTATCGTATTAATTGGCTTTTCAGAGCTCGTATACCAATAAATTTCACTTCTTGGTGACAGAAAAAACAACAACTGAAAAACTGTACATCATCATTTAACCCTTTCCCTCATAGAGGAAACCATGAAAAGACCTATGCGAACAGCATAAAACCAGATCAGCCTGCGAGTCACTCGCAGGCTGATCAGGTTTTATGCTGTTCACTGCTCCTCAGTGGTCTGGAAATGAGGGTTTTGTAATTAAATTTGGTAAGGTTTAACTGTGGTTTTCTGCAGATCAGTCTTTATGTGATACCTATTGAGGGCGTCAAAATGAGTATATATGAGGGAAAGGGGTATGGCACACGCCCGCTATAAACTTGAATTTTCTGGAAAGTGTGCCTAACCTGTCAGTGTATACAGTAGTAGAGAGCAATTGGAAAACAAGACATTTCATTTCATTGTTCTATTTTCGCCATTTTACCATGTTCAATTTGGGATGGGCATATGATCATTTTAGGGAATTTACACCCCTTGAATGGAATACTTACTATTATATAAATATCTGTTATCACTCAAGTCCAAATGTGTCTGTAACAATATTTTCTGTGGAAGATGTTGTCACTTGAAGATATGGTTTCCAACTGAAATAAAAAAAAAAAAAAAAAAAATAAAACATGCTCATGAGTAAAACCATAATTCGTTGTTTACTGCAATGTTAATAGTTATACCTTAATTGTTTAATTACTACAGAGTAATCACCTGGAAGTAGACAAGACACCACATTTGTTATTTATTTGTTAATGTCCCACCCAACTGGATTTCCATATTTGAGACAAATTATTAACAGTGCTGCCACACTGCAGTATCATATCGTAGACATGTGGCATGATACCACACCCAGCCACATTATCCTGATACCCAGCCAAACAGTCCTGAAACTACCCTTTTATACTCCCCGCCACATTATCCTGATACCCAGCCAAACAGTCCTGAAACTACCCTTTTTTACTGAGAACCAAGCAAAGATACCACACCCAGCCACATTATCCTGATACCCAGCCAAACAGTCCTGAAACTACCCTTTTATACTGAGAACCAAGCAAAGGGAGCTATACTAGCATCATTTTTACACCTTTGGTATGTTGTGGCCAGGGATCGAATCCTGTGTGTCATGCGAAATTAATTCTTGCTCAAAAACCAAGACTTGAACCAATGACCTTAGGAGTCATGTAAATGTCACCTCTTATCCATTGAAATATCATTTTCCAAAGTATTTATTGTATTAGTTTAATTAACAGGTATGCTGACTATACAAAGCTCTCTCTCTTCTTCAGAAGGAACAATGCCTCTAGGAGGAATTTCTTGTGTTGTTTTCCCTGTTGTGGGAATTTAAGGCAATTTTTGCTGCACATACATACAATAATTAAATTAATAAAATGGACAAAATAGTTCCTGTTGTGCAGCTTTATTGGACAAAACTGAAATGGAAATCAAATGGTATACAGCACAACAATCGACTACTTAACCTTTGGCATTCTCGTTGTTTAAGGCGAGCACTTACAATGTTTGATATTGAATGGGGAATTTTGCTTGGAAATGGCGGAAAATACTTTTTGGCTAGGGGAATGGTACTTAATATCAGCCCTAAAAAATGGATATTGAGAGCCCTGTTATATGATGCAACTTGTAGCACAAGCAACAATTAATAATTATAATTACTGCGGTACAATTGATTTTTATTGGAATTAAATTAACAACACTTAAATTATCCATAACTGTGAATAAGATGCAATTAACTCCCCACCCCTTTGCTCCATAATCCTTAAAAAACATTAAAAAAAAAAAGAACCATTAATAATTACAAATAACAATATATAGCTATCCTTATTCACCACGATATTTAGAAATCCCGAAGGACTAAGGTAATAACACTGCCATCATAACAAGGAACAATAAATATTGGTGATAATTTTCCAGCTCATCAGACATGGCTTTGAGAAGCAGAACGTCACACTTGTATCAAACCATCAAAATCAATCAAGATTTATACTCTGTGCTATCAATACATTAGTGAGTTATAATCTAGTCCGTAATTCTATAAAACGATTCAAATTATCAGCTTAGGTACATGGCAATGTGTTAGTCAGTCTCGGTCCACTGGGCGACAAAGCCAACGCAAGGTGGCATTAAGCAAGTTAAATAGCGGAACAATGTTATACATCGGGCATTAAGTGTGTTTGCATTGTGACGATAAATAAAGGCCCCAGTGGTAAAATCATACGGGGGTAGTCAGGCGTTGCAAGAACCGCTAAAGCAAACGTCCTGTTTCGTTTCTGATGGCTTCCCTTCGACAAACCCTGCCTGTTCTGTACTTTCACCCCTGACATGGTCTTTTGTTCGAAATAAGTTGCAGAAAATATGCCTCCATTTAAGTGCGACAGGTTTCGTAAATCATCTGACACTAGCAAGGACTACCCAGTGCTGAGGTCTAACTTCGCACTTTAAACTTTGAACAAAGAAGTACTTTTTTCCTTAAAAACATTTTCTCGATTTTCTTTTGTGCATAATTAGAGGTCGCCAAATGCACGACGTTAGCAGCAATGACCCATGAATATCTCAATGAACTGATCGTTTTTTGTTGTTTTTTTGTCGTATGAAAGTATGAAAGGAATGCATTATTTTAGAAGGGTTCTGAACATCACTATTCTGTCTGACTAACCCTAATTTAAAATAACTCTTTTTCACAATCTCATTTCTCCCTTAGTCTCTTTTTTTCTCTCATTCTAAAAACTGTAATATCCAGGGAATCAATAATAATAATAATTATCCAATCAAACTTGTTTTTTACTCCTTTAGTTTCTGTTACAACAAATATAGTTATACATTTTCAAGATGTACTTAATATAGCATAAAATCACATAACAGAATGAAATATTATTTAATATAATGTTCAATAAGGAGGAACAATGGGAAGACTGTGTCACTTGCTGAAGCGTGATGGAAAAATTGTGAAGGACAGGCGAGCGGAAAGACAGACTGACAGTCTGATAGGAAAAGTGTTCCCTATGATGTGCCACCTCTGCTTACAGCAGGTGACACGAAAAGGGGGAGATAAATTAGGTCAAAATTGACCTAAGAGTTATGACCCTTGATGGGAATGCAGCCCTTGTGATAGTGAAAAAGTATAAGAAGTTTGATGACATATGGTTTAATGGTTTATAATATAGATGTTATGGCCAAGGTTTAAGGTTTTCATCACCATGACAATGTCAACGATGGCACCAGAGTGATGACAATACCCTAATTTTTTCTCTTTGAAAAACCGACAAGCTAAAAATAACTAGATCAATAACTTATTATTAGTATACAGAGCATATCTTCTTAGTGCTAGTACAGCTAGGATCTGCATTTATTTAGTTTCATAACAAAATTTTAACCAATGAAATGCTGTAAAGCATGACAATATAAAATGATCCAATGGAAGATTATAATGAGTTTTGCATACTCAATTAATTTTTTGTTTTTTCTTCAACCCAAAAAGAACATCAAAATAGTTTAGATAAACATATATTATATCCCATCTTATCACACTGAAATTAATTAAAACAGCACAAACTCTGTTCAACCAAAGTAAGCAAATATATTCTCAACAAGGGATCACACCCAGGATGCATTGGTGAAATTAGCCATCGCATAATAATAAATACACTATCTGGACCTTTTTTTTATTCTAAGAACGTATGATATGCATGACTAAATACAGCATCAGGAACCCATGAGTGCTCATTCTGTCACTTCATTCATTGCCCATGGGATTATTAGTTAGCATTGGCTCGTTATCGATTATTTGAAAAGCCGCGCCACCATTTGTAGCCCCATTAGGTAGTGGGGATTTTTGACCAATAGAAACACTCATACTTACGGTAGCGCAGAATGACATAATCACTGTGAGAAGTGTGTTACTGACTTACAGATTTTAATCTCCAACTGAAGAGTACACATTTGTGTATGCAGCATTTTTATTTGTTGACGTACCTCTTATGAATATCCTTACAATGATAAAGTGCTAGCCAAGTATCTCACGGCTGACAGATGAAATAGCTAGGCAGCCGTGGGTATCCGACGATGGACTACATAATACATTCTGATTCTGACTGACAGTGAGGCAGATTTACATACCGGTAATATTAAAAAGCTTACTGAAGAAATTATCTGAACCCTTAAGTTCATGATAGTCCCAATCTGATGCCTTGGCAACCAAAGCATTGACCCTCAAGGTCACAGACTGCTCCTTCCTGGTGCTGTCTGATCAGGTTCTCCTTGATTTTCTCATAAAATATTGTTGCCATGACATTACACATGAATGGAAAATTACCTCATAAAATGATTCATTTTAAATTAAGCATATTCATCAAGTCATAAATCTGTACATGAATATTCATGAAATAAATGGTTATGATAACTTTTTAATAAGGAAGTGTATAAATATCTACAGTCAACTCCCGTTACATCGGCATCCGATACAACGGCAAATTCGGGATCCGGCAATAAAAGTCATGTTACGGATTTCTTTGTTCTTTATTTCTCCCGTTACAACGGCAAATTCGGTTTCCGGCACCGGCAGCAATTTTCGGCAAACCAATCTCCCTTTTATTATATAATCACCTCCGTTATATCGGTAGCCAAACCGACGGCTGATGATCATTGCCGATTATCGCCAGAGGCGTGTATATAGTCCCTAGCTGGTACACTACCTGTTTGTTGTGTATGCAGTTGTTAATTCGCAAGTTGACACGGTATTTACACGGATGATCACAGATGAGCGTTTGTTTACATGTGCCGCATTTCTTAGTGGAGATTTTCATTGTTTGAGAGAGTAATAAAATGGGAAGCCACTCCAGTGTACTTGTGAACAACGGGCCTTTAATTAGACTGAAAACCGTTGTTAGAGATTTAAATAGGTGTTGTCGTCTGTTTTTGTTTCTTTTATACGCGTAAAAACATGCTTTTGATCAAACCTATAGCTGCATTGTTTGCAGATGATATCGATAAGTGGTATTAACTAATGAGGTAATAAGTTGGTTTGTTTATGACACGGATTTCAACATGCCGTTCTTTACCAAATAAGTCGAGTTTCAATCAGCGAGTTGTCAGTTTGTAATGATTTTCAACAAAAGTTAACTGTACCTACCAATCAGAAAATGAAGGGAGAATTTCTTGAAGCGCGATAGATAAAGATATCCAATCATTAAACGCTTTTTATAATTGCTGATAATTTTGGTTCGGTTTTATATTCTTACTTGTATCCTTATTTTCAGCGAAGCCTAAGATTTAATGTAACAGTTTGTGTGAATTGAATCATTATTTTATTATGAAAACACGTACGTCAAAAAGAGTGTAATGTGGGAAATCCAATTGCTTATGTTTCTGCTTGATGATGTCAATGTGTGAATTATTGATAACATAAATTAGATTCGAAAAAAAAAAGTGAAATAAAGATGAAAAAAATCTACTTAAAAATAATTAAAAAAATTATTTATCTCAATTGTGTTTGTTGTTGTTCATTCTGTCTAATCCCTTTACGATATAATTATCTTCGTAAAGCTATTATACCTAACCGGAAGTTGTATATACATGTAGCGTTTACACATTTACAGAGTAGGATAAACAAAGAATACGCATTTAGTTTTACAGGTAAAAACCCCGTTTATTTACCAATCACACACATACTCACACATGTTACATAAAATACGAATACTATTTATTCATATGCATCAAAAAACGAATTAAAACCTTATCTTTTATAGTTTATAAAATATCCTTTTACCGAAAGTAACGATAAGGTTGAGTGGGTGGGATAAGTAAAATGGGAAATTTGGGTTTGCTCATTACATCGGCAAATTCGATATACCGGCAAAATTGAGATTTACGAACACTGCCGGTATAACGGGAGTTGACTGTATATTGTTGGGTGAGAGTGTAACTAGGCTGAGTGCACAATATATGCACAGTTTTGCTCTCACCCTTAACCCTTTCCCTCATATAGACTCATTTTGACGCACTCAGTAGGTACCACATAAAGCCTGATCTGCAGAAAACCACAGTTAAACCTTACCAAATTTAATTACAAAATCCTCATTTCCAGACCACTGAGGAGCAGCGAACAGCATAAAACCTGATAGCCTGCGATTAACTCGCAGGCTGGTCTGGTTTTATGCTGTTCGCATTGGTCTTTTCATGGTTTCCTCTATGAGGGAAAGGGTTAAATTATGTAGATAATGGGTTAAGATTAAAGGAAGTAATAACATTATGTGTGAAGTTTACTTAATGCACCAATACATCAATACATCAATACAACTCAAACCTTACCAAATTTAATTGTAAAATCCTCATTACCAGACCACTGAGGAGCAGCAAACAGCATAAAACCTGATCAGCCTACGAGTTACTCGCAGGCTGATCTGGTTTTATGCTGTTAGCATAGGTCTTTTCATGGTGTCCTCTATGAGGGAAAGGGTTAAAAATGATTTTATAAGAAGTAAATTAGGGGGCGTTCAAGCAGGGTTCCATGGGATTTAAGTTGATACAAACCTGAATAATTTCTAACATTCAGTGGCAGACTATAAAACCAATACTTTCCATTTCTACAAACTTATATCATGTTACAGCGATTAAGAATTTTTTCTTAATTTAAATATAAAAAACACATTATATAAATGGATCGATCATATATCATTAAATATGTGGATCACACAGAAGGATTTTGAAAAGTGGAGTTTTTTTTACAAAGACTTGCAGAGAAGTAAGACTGGGTCCTTTAATATAGTCAATTAAGAAGTACTAAACAAAGTGCTTAAGTCCCCTAAATTATAATTTAGTGAGAATCCTATAAATCTTTACCAAATGGAAAATAATCCCCCGATGAAAATCAAGCAGAATCAACACACACGTGGAAAAACTGAAAAGAGAGGTGTGTCTTATTGTAATGGCATCATCACGGTAACAGTATGACACTACAAGACTATCAGCCCTCCAGTAACTTAAGACACCATGAGCCAATTAGGGACAAATATGGCCACCAGTGTGTTTGACACAGAATAACAGAATATGTAGACACATAGTGGTCACAGGTGGCTACCATTGTCATTAGCAGCTTCCCTCATCACCACGGCAACCGTATCAATTATTGAGCCAGTCGTCATGCCAACGGTGTACGCCGGTCACACTTCACACTAGGTTTGTTGGCGGGAGTGATGGTAAAGTGTGCAGAAAATCAATGAACGAGAAAACTTTGTGTCGCATCATCAGAAACTGGGCCTTGAAGGGAAGCTGACAAAAATCTTTCCTAATATTTTCTCATCTCCAGAAATTGATTAATAATGAAAATAATGTAAAGTGTGTGTTTCTCAAAGAAAAAGAAACAAGCAAATTTAAAACAGTTTAAAATCTTTAAAAAAAAAAATGAAATATATAGTTATATAAATTGTATTCTTTTTAATAATTCATAAATTCTTTATGCTATGCATATAACATATACATTTATGACATGCATATTTTATTCGGTCTCCTTTAAATTCATTTTCTGCGTAAGTTCACCTGTACATCTCAATTACAACTGTTACTTACTCTATTACATATTTTATAAAGAAACATAGTATTCTACTGATTTGTCTAATTACTAAATTAATAATGAACACTGATAATCTAAAAACAAGATCTAACACTAAATTAATTCAATAACTGTTTTCCCCCACTAAAATCATTTATAACGAAATGTCATAAAAATTTCGATCAAATGAAAACTAGAACCTGATTTTTATTCAAAGCAATATCAAAAATTCTTTTCAGTCAAAAACCCATCTCCAGGTTCAGCCCACTTCCTATCATCCCATGTTCTCAAATACTTAAGAATGATCTCATACTCAAATCCATATTGAATTGAGTAAAAGTATGAATATAATGCCTTTAGTATCATTTTGATTTTCAAGAACACAGAGCCATGTATTTAATGAGATATTTTGACAGCTTGTACACACTAGAGAGACAGAAAATAAGGTTAAGAAAAAGAGAAACAGGAAGAGGAAGAGAGAGATTGAAAGGCATATAGGTCAGATAAATGAGACAGAACAGGAATGGAAAGACAGCACAGCAAAGGAATCAGAAAGCAAATTTAAAAACAAAAAGAGATGACAAAAAGTCAGATAAGAAAATCAAGCCTAGCTGACATTGGATAAGTAAGAATGAGACAGAGTGAGAGAGAGAGAGAGAGAGAAAGAAAGAGAGGGGGGATGAAAAATGGAGATGGAGAATAAACAGAAAGAGAGAGAGTGAAAAAGAATAATACAAAGATAGACAAAAGAATTGGGACACAGAGGTGGACACTCACAGTCAGACCCATTCAAGAAATACAGATTGGAATAGAGGGAGGGGGAGAGACAGACAGACAGATAGACAGACAGGGAGAAAAAAGAAACAGAGAAAGAATTGTCAGAGTGACAGACCAACAGATACAGATCTTTATCAGTGTGTGCAATTATGCAATATGTTCAGAATATAAATTGATATGGAAATAAATCCTTACACTGCCTGTAGTTGATAATGCAACCTAAATTGAGTTGTTTCAATCAAACACGCACTCACTTGAGAGCATGCAGAAAACGAACTATTTAACGACATCCTATCTTCGTGGGTCACTGCAGTCACTTTTTAAACTTTCTTTTCCTATTTTCAGATATCTTGCCTGCATCATTTCATCGCAATTATGAAATCATGCAGAAAGAGCATTTGCAATTTTTTGACAAGGCTAATGTTTTGAAGATGATTAATCTGACTTACTATGCACCATGAATACATAATTAAAAGATAATTGTAAAACACCATTTACCCAACAGATGGTTTTGAGGTGTTGTGTGTGTGTGTGTGGGGATATTTATTCACTTGTATACAGTCATGTGTGCATGCAACCAACTGTGTATGCACAGCACCTACATATATACAATTTAAAACCTGATCAGACTAAATTAAATTCTTAACTCGTTACCTCATTTACACTTTTGACGCCTAGGCAAACACGACTGAGCCATATCAGTTGTATGATCAGGGTCTTCTCTGTTTGCTCTTACAATATTGTAGCTCTGATTCCTACACAGTCTCACAATATTGTAAATATCTCTTATAGTTCATGATAAGGAAAAAAAGTACATGATTCATTGTAAAGGTGAGCCATAAAGAAGAGATTTATAAGTGAGAGAGTGAAAAACGAGAAAGAAAAAAACACGCAATCATATCTGGCAAATAAAGATACCAGTTAAACTAAACAAGTGAAGAAGAGTGTACAGAGAGAGAGTAGTTTAACACTGATTTGAGGGTAAATATGATACTCCTTCCAAGTGAGATTACTAAGCTTTCGTTATGTTCATGAAAATAATAAATAAGCTATTTTTCATTCTTCTTATTTAGAAATAAGGATAGACAGAAAAAGAACAGAGAAATGAGATCAATACACAACTGCTATAAGCATGCCAGGAACTGATGTAAGAGAGAAACTAAATTGCATGACACAAGAATGTGTAAACTGACAAAATAGATAACAAAAAATTCATAAAAAAGTACACAACTGACACAAACAAGCACATTTGTATAGCTAGTTCAGTCAGAGAGAAAAACAGACAGACAAACAAGGCATGAGCAATCAGTCACATAACGACAGACATGCATATGATTGTGACGGCGGAATGCATGGCTTACCTTGAAGGCATGTCGAACAGGTTTAAACCGCAAATGTGTGTGACTGTACGCCTTTCACATAAACCTTCCTCCGGGCACCATACACACATATAACACTGATTCCAAGCGTGAAATAAGAGCACTGATAAGTCAGCCTTGTGCAAAATTGCCTGCCGTGGTATTGACCAAAATGTCACGCTCAGTGGGTTTATATAAATACACAACTGAGCGCAATAACGGTGCATCTAGCCAGGCGTTGCCTGCCCACTTATCACGGTTTGTACTCTCATCACGGCCTTATCGCTGTCACTGATATGGCATAAGCTGCCAACAATGATTACACAGACCACTGATGATACACTTGTATGCCTCTGACCCCCCTGTCTCTCTAAACCCTGGCTACAAAGACCACGGTTCACTTTGCCGGCTAATTAAATGGCTAGCTCATTAGTAAGTGAACTTGGGGAAAGTCAGGCTTAATTAACTATCCAAGTTTTAAGCCATTTTCCTCCAAGGTATGCAGTACCTCAGATAAGCAAGATCAGACTAAAATCCATATTCATTATCCAGTTTTCACAATGTTACAGCCATTCCTCTTCCAAAATAGTCACCAATATTAAGCAAGTTACAGGTGAAAAAGTAGATTCCCTTCTTAATTTAATCTTGGTATGTTAACAGAATAAAACCGTAAGTTCTGGATTAATATCCTCCGCACGAAAGTGGTAAAGCTCAAGACCTACCTAGATGCGACATACTGGTCCAACCAAAGATCCATCAAGATGAAATGTATAAATATAAAGAAACATATTTCCATAGTCCTTGTGTTTAAGCATTAAAGGCAAGCAAGACAAAATGCACAATAGGAAAAAAGACCTATATAGATGTACATAAGTATGAAAAATACACTTGTAAAAAAAATATCCTTCTTCTTAACCCTTTCCCTCATATAAATCATTGGCCTCAATAGTATCACACAGACCTGATCTGCAAAAACACAGTTACTTACAATTTATACAAATCCTATTCCAACCACGAGGAAGCGAAGCATAAAACTGTCAGCTGCGAGTTACTCAGGCTGATCTGTTTATCTTCGATAGGTCTTCATGGTTTCTCTAAGGAAAGGTTAATGTATTGACTTAGATATCTCAAAGCTGATTCAAGAAGCCAGTTTAGGTATTCTAATGGACATCAATACTGTCAGGTTGTATTAGCAGTATAAACCTTTATAAACCTTGGTAACAGCCACCTGTGAACAAAGACCCTGTCAATTAATTAAGAGACTGGATTGCCCCAGCACTGATTTTTTATATAATTCAATCTCTGAATAACAAACCCCTCCAGATAAAGGACACGTTTTAATTTTTCTCAAGTGGCCTTTGTCCACAGGCTTAACAGTATATGCAACTGAGTAATACAAGAGTGTCTGTATGTATGATCTATTTATAGTAACTGAAATGAACATGATTCTTTTGCTAGCTGATTAAGATTTGATTTTAACGCTATTTGTCTGAGGGGATTACATAGATTATAATGTGTATGTGGCGCTATCTGCAGAACAAACACAAACACAACTGCATGACCTCAATTCTCCAAACCTAACGCATGATTTGGCATGATAAATGTCGAATACAAGTTACTACAGTGAACAGCAAGCACTTAAAATCTGGAGGAAAAAATACAGCGTATATACAGGTCATGGTCAAGTATCAACTGACCTAAAACATAGTTATC
>CM037779.1:13142860-13192860 GCA_021229015.1 Solen grandis
TACAGGTCCCGCCCCACCTCCCGCCTATATGCCACCTCAAGGTTCGTCCTGTTGATACATTGCTTCGCATAGGCGTAATACGATTAAAAAAAGGTTACTTGTTTTCACTCAACCGACCGACCCTATTTTTTGTACCGACTCTAGACTTTTTTCGTAGTTTTCGGGCTATTACGATTGAAAAACGCTGTTTTTCGTCAATTCCTTTTAAAAGTAAGGTAAAAATGGAAAAAAAAAGTTAAAAAAGTTTGGCCTACCTACCGACCCTATTTTTTTCGGTGATAGTGGAAACAAACAACTTTTTTTCGCCTTATTGACATGTAACAAAACTTTTAGAGAGAGTTTTCTTTCAGTCCAAATATGTCCAAAACAGACCACAGTAGTAGACAATGCATTATCATCTTCTATGTTATATGTGTTAATAAAAAAATAAAATCTCATAAATATAACCGGTCAGTTCTTCGTGACGGTAAGGAAGTAGTTCGATCTCTTACCATAGTAACTAACGCAGTCCAGTTCATCTAAGCCTTCTATGGTCTGCATGGTTATTCTCTTATAAATGTTGATCAGATTGCACATTTTAGTATGTTGGATGGATGTCAAGATACTCTAATTGTTTACATTTTGCAATGGCGAGTATTCCCGAAGACAGGCTGTAATCGGAAATCATTTGAATCTGAAAAAAAAAACCCCGTCGTCCAATCACAATTTGTTTATCTGCTACGTCATCAATTTATGCACAGAGACATACGGAATGTCTAAAGGAAATTGACGAAGTTATGCGCAATATGCAAATAGGTTATTTTTGTAAACAATTTAATGATCTTAAGTAAAAATTTCTTATTTAACATTGTCGTCAACGACTATGTGCACATTGCATCTGTAGCAAAACTATAGCACATACTTTGTTTTTCTGTCCGAAGAATATACACTACTTATGGAGGGCTCTTTACATTCAAATGTTCTCTTAGTCCTTTACCTTATGAATGTATGACATGATGAAAACAAGTGTGGATCCTGCCATTTATCTCGTGGGTGGGGGTGGGGTGGGGTCCGTACCTAATTTACCATACGGGGAGATTTTCTAGGGAGGGTCCATCGGTTTTCCAGGAAGGGAGTCAGGAGGTTTTTTTCTTCTTTAATCTTACTATAAAAGCCAAATCCCAGAAGGGTGTGTGTGTGTGTGTGGAGGGGGGTCATGACCCCCTAAGCAACCTCTGAATCCTTACATGGAATATCAATTAACTTACTTTTAAATGCCAAATGAAACCGTGGAGTCGTCTTAATCGTGTTTTTTAGCTACAATACATGTATTGCATTTGCATGACACATGGTACACCCCGATGACACCGAGCCAAGAGCCAATTTCATAAGTTGCATTAATGTTAAATGTTAGTCATAATGTGTATGTGTGTGTGTTTTTTTATGAATGATTACTATTTGTACCTTTAAAGGGAAATAACTGCGTAGAACGCAGTGGTTATCTTCCCTAATATTTTAAGAAAATTTGTTTACTACTTTTTTTTCAGGTGCAGTGAATCCAAACCACGCAGGCTACGATCAGAAGAGGAGTGGTCACACAGCCAACCCAGTGTAGACTCGCTTATAGACTTGCACAACTCTACGTAACCGAAGTCCCTACATCTGTTTAGCCAAATAAAAAAAAATAGTTCCGTTTCTGGTCTCCCAACTGACCCTCTTTTTTAACGACCAACCCTAAATTTTATTTTACTTTTCAGGTTTTAAAAAATCTTTCCGCTTTTATTACTTTTCGTTTCATTAAAAAAAATCCTACCTACCTACCCTCTTTTTTTTGCCGGAAACCAGAAACGGAACTATTTTTTTGCCTTATGTCAAAACTTTAAACTTTGTAAGCATCAACCTATATCAGACTTTTTGTGATTCGAATTCCACGATTTTGATGAATATATCGATTTATTAAAATTATGATAGTGTGCTTTTGTGCTGCAGTATGGGGAATGTAAATATGTTTTTGTAAAAGGTTGTTCATATATTTGGGCCATGGCTTGCCACCATTCCATGGTATACATACTGAAAAATGGACCTTGTACTTATTTTCAGGTTATCATTAAACGTTTCAATGAAACAAAAAAAATCAATAAAAAAAATCAGAAATATTTATAGATAAACGTTTTAGCATACTGGGTTTATTATTTCTTTCCAGTACATTTCACAGATTTCAAATAAGGAGAAGAGCTTCCACCTAATTGAATTACGAAAGACTTACATTTATGTGCAGAAGGGTCTATCCTCGCCGTCTTTGACCAAAATCATTACCAGATTCGACTGTCATCTGAGTGAATAGAAGTCATTTCTTGTTCGAGTGTTTGTCATGCTGCATCTCAAGATATTTAATCATGTGATTGATAAAAATGTAGTATGTAGATGATTCCCAGGTCCTCATTATGCCCCCCCCCCCACCTCCCTAAAGATTTGTTCTTGCTTACCGGTGATCATAAAAGGGACTTTTAAGCTGGAATATTGTTTCATGTAACGTCAGTGGGCTTAAATGTGCAAACATGTATATAGCTTGTGTTCTTTTCCTAACATTCATTGTGTTATTTCGAACTATATTTGGACTTGAATCGATATTGCGAACATGAAAATAGACGATAGATCTACACAGTCCCAGGAAATTCGGGACTTTTCCATCGTTTTTTCCCTCGTGTGTTGTATTTTGTACAAGCAGTTTTGAGATCAGTATCCATGTTATACTACACAATTTCATGAATATAATCCACTCATATTTTATTTCAGGAAGATTTTTTTTTTGAAATATAGCAAAATTTACATAACAAAAAGTCGTGTACATAGCGTTTTTCTTTAATATCTTATTTTCTTTGTTCACACTTTCTCTCTTTTAACATAAATATAGATCTAGTATGAAAACTAACATATGTTAATAGATTTTCATCTTGAATTAGGATAACTTATTTGGAATAAACTAAAAAAAAAATGATTTTGGCATCAGATAATGAGGTCACATATGCGCATTTATTCCATTCCATGGTCTTTATAATATTCCCTAAATCCATCTATTTTGACTAGACATATTTATAATTGAACTTCAGAGCAATTTTCTAAATTGAGCATTCCAAGTCACTTAATATAAGTATATAAGGCGAAAAAAATTGTTTCCACTAACATCTCCGAAAAAATAGGATCGGTAGGTGGGCTAAACTTTTTTTTTCGATTTTTCCTAATTTTTGAGAGGAATTGACCAAAGACAGCGTTTTGAAACCGCAATAGCCCAAATGCTATACGAAAAAAAAAGTTTAGGCTCGGTACAAGTATAGGGTCAGTTGAGTTAGTGGAAACAAGTAGCCTTTTACTATATTGAGTTTGTATGCTTTACTTTTTGTAATAAACAGTTTTACTACATATGCGTAAATAGATATTTTTTATTATATCCAAATGTACATCATCACAAGATTCATCGTGTGACTGGCCTAGGAAGTTGTGAGAGGGGGGCCATCTTAAACAAAAGGGGAGGGGGGGGGGGGGTAAGGTTTCCAAAACGAAAATATATTTAAAGGTTCACACTTTTCAAACTTGTATTTTGTAATAGCTTATTTCTAAATCTCAATGTTTCGACATGGTTTTCATCTAGAAAACAAATAAATTTCCCAAGAAAAAGGCTATTTTTACATGATTCTGGTCATCTTCCGACTTGGACAAATCGGCAAGCCGCTTGCACTGTCACTGCCTACAGCTTTTTTTACTACCCCTTTACCTGTTCTCCTGGATCCGGCTCTACTAGAAGCCATCTGGCGGTAAAATACGAGGTGCGAAATATCCGCCAGTTACATTCTTGATCGCATTATGACAATTCCATCTTTCGTTATTGTATTTGAAGAACTGTTTTCTAATTTTAATTTTCACGTGTCGTGTCTTTTTTAAAATAATGAAAAATGATAAAAGTTAATTCTTTCCGATTAACACGAACGTTTTCAATCTGAAATGTAAATAATAAATAAAAAATAAGCCCATGAAAACTACAATGTAGAATTTACTTTTAAGAAAATGTAACATACGAACATTAACTTTTAACGTGAATCTCGATCGTTAAAAGTGTATATTTAAAGTAACAATTTCAATTTTGAAAATGTAATAAGCATTTTGCAAATGTAATAAAACATTTTGAAAATGCAATGCGCATTCATTTTGTAAATGTAATAAGAGTTTTGAAAATGCAACAATGTAATATGGAATCCTCAATTAGGGAAAGAAATGAACTGGCTGATATCCCCACCCATAGGATTCACCCAAAAAGGAATTCTTAGTGGCGAAGCCATAATTTACCCATGCATGCACGCATCCAGAAAGTGTGGGGGGATTATCCCCCATGGCTATGAAGTTTAAAAGTCCAGTAATATAATGTTTTGACATCAAATTGCGCCCCCCCCCCTTCAATGTACTGTGATTTTCAGAGATGGCCCCCACTCACCCACGTACGGTGAATTTCATATTTGAAATGGACATGTTAATTATCCCGGAACCCCCCACCCCGAGACAAATTGCTGGATCCTCGAATATCATGTCTCCAGTTTATAGATTGAAAACACATAAATTGTTTTACACACTGCCAGCCAGTCTATAAATAGAGACTGTTACGTCACTAGCTTGCACAAGTCTCTATACTCGACCGTATGATTCACCCAAAAACTGCGAATTGTGCTTCCACACAAATAGACCCAAGTTCTATTAAATTATGACCAAACGTTAGTAACATGAACATACTTAAATAATACTAAATGAGCCTTTATCATTGTCGACACATCATATTGTAATTTTAACACTTCTATAGTAGGCTTAGCAAAACATATAAATAAGAATTACTATCCTACTTTCACTTTCACATTAATTTTTGTATAAACGCTGTGGTTTACACATTGCACTGCAAGCATTTATTGTTGCGCAAGCGCGTTTGAAAGATCCACGCGAGTCTGTGGGAGGAGAAAAAGATGGGAAACTTTACGTAAGTGAACATTTGACATATGGTATTGTGTGATGGTAAAAGTTTATCAAGATTCTAAGTATTATTATTGTTCATGTAGTTATTAAAACTTGTACATGAGGTCTTTATTGCATATCATAGGCATCCGACCCGCTCGTAACCCAATCCCTTTATTCATATACTATATGACGCCTGTGTTGCATATTTAAGATCTGGCTATGTCTCTTAAATCTTACATTGATTGTTTTGATTATTCTATGTTTCAAAGTCAACGAAACTAGAACTAGTACTGGTTTTTCTTCAATAAAATGTCTTTATTTTAGCTATTTCGAAACGAGAATTTGATCTACACGTATTTAAAATCAGACATAAAAATAGAAAAGTTTAATTTGTATACATATTGCGCATGCGTCTAGACTTAAGGTAGCGACATTGGGTAATAACGGTAAAATGCATCAAAATGGGTTTTTAACGGAATAAAATACTTCACACCTTCTTCTAATGATCTGTGAAAACATAAATCCAATATCTCACTTTAAAATATGCGATTTATGCCCCTGAATAACCAGACGCCATATAGCCGAAAAAGCAGTCCACTATTTCGAACACGTGACGTCGAGTAGGCGGAGCTTTCAGAGGCGCCGTGTAGGGAAATCAGTTTATACGCTAGGAAGATATTAGTTTGTCGTTTGTCAAATATCTATCAGTTACTATAGCAGCAGGTTAATGTTTATTATCACCTGAAGTAAATATGGGAAATAAAAGAAATCTTTTCAATAGTGTTTAATATACTCAACATCTTAAAGTAGTTGTCCTTTTATTTGAATATCGAAATGAACTTCATTTTTATCATTACACTTTATCAGTACAATTGTTTCCACGTGGTCTCTTAGAGACCCAAATAGTAACAAATTAGAGGCCCGTTAGTTGTCAACATGTAGCCAGTTACACTGGGGACAGGAAGTCTATTACGTAATATACTAGGTGACAGCTCGGGCCCCGAGTCCAGTAAACTGTGTGATATATGACCAAACGGCACACGGTAATAAAAGCACACGTGCAGTACACACAGGAAACCAGTTTTCAGGGGACACTGATTAACCCGACCCAGACAAATCAAGTCATAATCTATATAGACAATATTTTTAAACACAAAGTTTTTGTATAGTAGTAAACAAAACTTTATATATGCCAATTCGTTTCAATAAGGTTATTTTCAGTTAAAAGTATCCCTCGCAATGGCTTTATTTTTATAAGCTTTTATTTGTAATTATATTTACACATACAATTAAAAAAAAAACCATTATAATTACTAATTTTAAGAAATCAATCTATTGTTATAGAAGTTTACAGTTTTGGTATATTGGGGTTCGTATATTGCATGTTAGCAGGAAAAGAAACCGTTTATATGTAAGAAATGATGAGACAGTGTTGATAAATAAGCAAACCAATCAAAAGTCCGATAAAACCCATACTTTTTGGGATTTGGAGTTTTTGAGGGGATAAAAGGTTAGTTACATATTTAAAGAACAGGTCTTAATTTTATTACATTGTTTAATATAAGTTTTTTGGTAATTAAGTATTTTTAAATTACTGTGTTGTAAATTATTTGAATTCTAGGAATAATCTTTTTGGAATTCATTGTAGCAATGATAGAATTGTCAGAATTTACATAATTTGCAACTTTTCATTTATGTACACTATCTTTAATACTTCCAGCACAGTACTTTAGCTGACTTCTTTAATACAAGTGAGACCGAGCCAAAAGCGTTGTTTACCACCATCTGAAATTACTGTAATTAGTAATCTATGAACTAACTACTGCTTACTCTACTGAAACACAACTACTCAACTGATCACCATCACTCATAAATATGATATAGTGAACATTATACAGTAAGTAAATGTCTAAAACTTCAAATGTTATGGATTACTGTCCCCGCCAACCTTGAAATTGTGTCCTCACAATTAGAAACAGTATTTCAAAGATAATTCATAGTAATTTCTTGTTATCTTTCACAGATTTCACCAATGCCTATATTTACACAAATTAAAAGATAAAAAAATCATTACTGTAAAATACTATTGATCATTCTCTTTGCAACTTCAACATCCATATCATTTAAAATACCAGATGAAATTAAAGTATTCAAAGCCTCAAATCTAGAGTCTGTTGGTCTTGTAACCATGCTCTTCATACAATAATCTCCATACCTAACTGGCAACTTTCTCTCTCTAGTTGATCTTCTAGGAACTGTTAATGGTGCATATGGTGTTTTAATTTCAGACGTTAAGTTGGGTATGCATTTAGAACTTTTCCCCTCAGAAACACATTGTCCTACTTTTTCACTATCTTTAGCATCTTTAGCACTCTGCCCAGTCTCAACACTCTCTTCCCCAAGCATATTCCCATTATTTCCCACTTCAGCTCTTTCCATTTCAATCTCCCCATCTTCTACTTCACCAACATGTCTACCCTCTTAATTCTCACTGTCAATAAATCTAATCTCACTTACTCCGTTTAAATCTGACAACTCTCTACCATGAGTAGAGATATTCTCATTCATTTCAGACTGTCTTTCTTTCCTATTTCTAACAAACTCGCTTGCTTCACGACGACTTCCTACAGGACTTCTAGTCAACCCCAACTCCATAGGCATGCTCTGTCTCTCATTTCGCCGAGGAGGTCTCACAGGATGTTGGGCGTCCCCTGTTCTTGCTACAGTGACAAGATCACCTGCTTCTTTATCTGAATCTGTAGTGACGTCACTGTCCTCTTTTATCTCCAGCTGGTCTTTCTCTTTATTTACCTCATTATCGTCTTCTACATCCAATTCTTCTCTTTCTTCACCCTTATCTGACTCCTCTTCTTTTTCCTAATTACCCTGTTTGTCAACCAGGAATAAATGATTCCTGTGTAAAGTTTTAACTTTACGACTGTCCTCTCCTCTAACTTTGAAAACAGGAATATCATCACTAACTTGCTCTATGACGTCAAATACCTCTTCTTCAAATTTATCTGCTATCTTATGATGTCCTTTATGTGCTAAGATTTTCACCAGTACTTTGTCACCTATATGTATCCTGACAGCTTTGGCTTTCCTATCGTAATATTTTTCTATTTACTTTTTGCCTGTTGGATATACTTTTCAACTATACCTTGAGTCTTAACTATTCTCTCTTACAACGAACTCACATACTCCCTTGTGTCTTTACTCACTATTTCTTCCTCCTCATAAGCTTTATCAAACCTTTCTTCTACAGGCAACTTTGGTTTTCTCCCAAACATTAATTCATAAAGGGAAAAGTGAGTCGACTCGTGAGGAGTACCATTGTAAGAAAAAACAAAAACATTGATGTACCTCACCCAGTCATTCCTTTGGTTATTTTTAAGCGTGACTAACATGTCCAAAATAGTGCGATTGAATCTCTCCGGACCTGAGTTGCATTGTGGGTGAAAAGGTGTTGTATGACTTTTGCGAATATTTGTTATCTTACAAAGCTCTCTTATTATTTCTGACACAAAATAATTCGGTCCCTGGTCCGAATGTAACCTTGCTGGTATACCATAATGGACAATAAAATTATGAAAAATCGCCTCTGCTGTAGTTTTAGCAGTTTTTTTTTGTGGGGACTGCCATGGCAAACTTGGTAAAATGGTCAGTTATAATTAAAATATTTGAAATTCCACCCTTTGAAGTTTCCAAGGTCAAAAAATCTAAACACACTAACTCTAAGGGGTAGGTTGTATGAATATTCACTTATGGGGCTCTTTGATTGGTACTACTCTTCCTTCTAAGACATCTGTCACATTTTCTCACCCAATTATCAACATCAGTTGACATGCCAGGCCAATAAAATCGTAGCTTCAACAACTTAAGCGTCCTATCTTTACCTGGGTGACCTACATCATTGTGCACCCCTCTTAAAACTTCCTCTCTATAGCATGTGGGTAGTACTAACTGCTTAACTTTTTGATCATTTTCTACTATCTTCTTAAATAATATGCCTCTCTGTATAACAAAATGCTTAAACTGTTTTTTCATTATCAAATCTGCTTGATTCAAACTGCCACTTGGTACATTTTGATCAATGGTTGCAATTCGCCATCTATCAATTAACTTGTCCTCTCTTTGCTTTCTCATTATTTCTCTCATTTCAACCTGAGCAAAGGCTTGTCCATAATCATCTGTGGCATCTATGATATTGATACTATCTGGAATCACCTCTATACAAGGGCTATATGCAATATTACCACAGATAGCCTTTACTGTATCAGTATCCATCTCTGTCATATCTTGTCTAATCCTAATATTGGCCCGAGGATACCTGCAGAGACCATCAGTATCAGCATTTTTAACTCCACTTCTATACTTGATTTTAAAAGTATACTGACTGAGAGCTGATGCCCATCTTTGACCAGTAGCATCTAACTTGACTGATGTTAAAACATAAGTTAATGGATTATTGTCAGTCAAAACCAAAACTTCATTGTTTATAAGATAGTCTGAAAACTTTTCGGTGATAGACCACTTTAAAGCCAAAAATTCTAATTTGTAAGCAGAATAATTTTGCTCTGATTTATTTAACGATCTACTAACATATGCAATGACCTTTTTATGTTCACCTTGCTTTTGATAGAGTACTGCACCTAAGCCCTTAGAAGAAGCGACGGTGTGTAACTCAAAAGGTAAACTAAAATCGGGGTAAGCAGGGATAGGGGGAGTGGTCATTTTTTTTCAAATTCAAAAATGCGTTCTCCTCAATATCTGTCCATCTCCATTCTTTCATTTTTTTTTTTAGTACCACGTTTAGAAACAGTAGGAGGCAATAAATCAGTCAAGGGTCTAGAAATTTTGCTGAAATCTTTGATGAAAGGCCTTTAGTAACCTGTAAAGGCTAAGAAACTTCTTAATTCATCTGAATTTGATGGGGTCGGCCAATTAACAACTTTATCTATTTAGTAGGTTCAGTCTCAACACCTTCACCACTTACCACATGGCTAAAAAATGAAACCTTTGGCTGAAAAAATGACACTTTTCAGGTGCTAATTTCAAATTGGCCTCATGCAACCTCTCAAAAACCTTTCCTAAATTTTCCAAATGTTCTTCTAATGTTTTGCTAAGATAATCAGATCATCAATGTATACAACACATATTTTCGAATGTAAATCTCCTAAGCATTCTTGCATTAATCTTTGGTATGTAGCAGGGCTGTTGGTTGAACTAAAGGGAAGCTTATTAAATTCCCATAAACCATAAGGCCCTAAAATAAAAGCAGTACGATCTTTATGACTTTCTTCAATTTCCACCTGATAATAACCTGATTTCATGTCAAGGGTATTTGGCACTACCTAAACAATCAAAATTCTCTTCTATCCGTGGTAAAGCAAATGAATCCTTAATAGTCCTTTGATTTAACTGTCTAAAATCCACACACATTCTAAGTTTACCATTTTTCTTCCTTACTAAGACAAAAGGTGATGCACATGGAGACTTTTATGGTTTGATTATACCAGCAGTATGCAACTGTTGTAAATGTTCTCTTACTTCATTATCATAGTAGGGGGGATTCTTCAAGGACGTTGCTTAATGGGGTTTCATCCAATAATTCTATTTTTTTGTTTTACCCTCTTACATGACCAATATCTATATCACTTGCTGCAAAAATCTCTCTGTGCTTATACAAAAGTTTTCTTAAGATTTCCTTCTGCTCTGAATCTAAAATACTATCATCTTCATCTATAATGTTATCTATGATCACTTTCCTCTTACCATCTGTAGCTGTTTCAGTTTCATCTTCATCTCCTCCTTGATCTAATATTTCATTTGTCACGCTTACTGGTTGTAATTCGCACAAGACCGACTTTGGAGGTATACAAACTTTGTTAGTAGTAATGTTAGATACAGTAACAATACACTCTTGTGTTTTCTCATTATCATATATCAACATACTAGGAGTCAAATCAATAAAGCCTGGAAGAACAGAATCTTTGGTTTCATGTAATATTGCATAAGTTTGTGGATAAAACATGTTTATCAATGTAATCATTAATATTCTTAGTTTCATTTGGTTTCAAAATCACATTCTGTAACATACTGCTTCTCACAATCCCAATTCTATCCTGGTTCTTCTCAAGAGTTTTTGTCCGTATTAGTATTGTTCTGAAACTTAAATACCAGGCAGTATGTAATTTAGCCCTCTGTAAGAATTGTTATCCAAAATTTGTTTTACACTTCTCTAACAAAGTACTTAAGATATTTGTGCCTAATATAACTGGAGTTTTCTTTGAATAATTTGTATCAGGTGCTATCAGAAATATGCATGGCTGAATGGTAGAGTTTTCAAGACCATCATCAATTTGTATATCAACTTCGATACAACTCAAATATGGAAGTGACTTCCAACTGCACATTCAATATTCATGACATTGTTAAGAGATTCTATTTGTATATGAGATAGATTGCTCTTATAGAAACTTTCAGACATCAGACTTACACAGGAACCAATATCAAGAAGTGCTATTGTAGGCTTTTTCTCAATCGAAATCTGAACTTCATTTAAATCACCAACCAATGAGGGATCTGTTTTCATGCGGTTGCTCGGATACGATCCCCTTAGCCGAGCACCTGTTAGTTTGGGCAATTTGTCTGAACATGGCCCTTTTGATTACATCTGTAACATGTTGGAGTAAATGTTCTTCCTGCAGTTGATCTAACTGGCCTATACTCACCTCTATCAACATACTGAACCTCTTGAGGTACCTTTGGCCTGAAAATCCTCTATCCCTAAATGTAGTCCCTCTCTGTCAAAAGTTCCTTTGACTATACCCACATCCTCTTCGCTCATCTCTGCTTGCATGTGAACTCCATCTCTCTTCTTCCTCTGGGATGGTCTTCTCTCTCTGCTTTTCCAGTTTATCAATCCTGCTGTGGAGATCCCGTAGCATGTCTTTTACCTCCGACAGCTCACTCTTCCTGGTTCCTTGGCTATCTGTTGGCACTGCTGATTTACTAACCGTCCTCCTGTCTACATCCAGCTCATCTTTCATGTCAGCCTCTATCCTCCTCAACTCTAATTTAAACCTGTCATAATCTTTAATGTTATCATGCTGGTAAGTTGTCATGTGTCTAATATCTTTTCTTAAACCTTGAAAAAAACACCCTTTAAGATATCAACCTCTTTCCTATAAATTCCCCCAAGCAATACTGCTTTATCAAAATATTCCTCTAATCTTGCAGCATAAATAGTAACAGACTCTCCTGGTTGTTGGACACAGCTATAAAATTTCTTCATAATGGTTTCCTTAATTTCAATATTGCCATAAGTGCTTTCTAGTTTACGCAATATTTTACGGACACTTACCCTAGTACCTAACCTCCTGATAATCTCAGCAACTTCACCTTTGGCTGCCTTTCTAATACCATGTAAAATTTGTTC
The DNA here is from genome assembly GCA_021229015.1 of Solen grandis. NCBI lineage: Eukaryota > Metazoa > Mollusca > Bivalvia > Adapedonta > Solenidae > Solen > Solen grandis. Next base: position 13,155,276 of record CM037779.1, read on the forward strand.
TTCTGTAAATATACCATCCTAAACATATTGTCCTCATCGTATTGAATTGTCAACACTATATTGTCAACATCATATTGTCCTCATTGTTTTGAATGGTCAACATCATATTGTCAACATCATATTGTCCTCATTGCTTTTGAATGGTCAACATCATATTGTCCTCATCGTATTGAATTGTCAACATCATATTGTTCTCATCATGTTGTCCTCATTGTATTGAATTGTCAACATCATAATGTCAATATCATATTGTCCTCATCATGTTGTCCTCATTGTATTGAATTGTCAACATCATATTGTTCTCATCATGTTGTCCTCATTGTATTGAATTTCCAACATCATATTGTTCTCATCATATTGTCCTCATCATGTTGTCCTCATTGTATTGAATTGTCAACATCATAATGTCAATATCATATTGTCCTCATCATGTTGTCCTCATTGTATTTAATTGTCAACATCATATTGTTCTCATCATGTTGTCCTCATTGTATTGAATTGTCTACATCATATTGTCAATATCATATTGTCCTCATCATATGTCCTCATCATATTATCCTCATCATATTGTCCTCATCGTATTGAATTGTCAACATCATAATGTCAATATCATATTGTCCTCATCATATTGAATTGTCAAAATCATATTGTCCTCATCGTATTGAATTGTCAAAATCATATTGTCAATATCATATCGTCCTCATCGTATTGAATTGTCAACATCATATTGTTCTCATCGTATTGAATTGTCAACATCATATTGTCCTCATCGTATTGAATTGTCAATATCATATTGTCCTCATCGTATTGAATTGTCAACATCATATCGTCCTCATCGTATTGAATTGTCAACATCATATTGTTCTCATCGTATTGAATTGTCAAAATCATATTGTCCTCATCGTATTGAATTGTCAAATCATATTGTCCTCATCGTATTGAATTGTCAATATCATATCGTCCTCATCGTATTGAATTGTCAACATCATATTGTTCTCATCGTATTGAATTGTCAAAATCATATTGTCCTCATCGTATTGAATTGTCAATATCATATGTCCTCATCGTATTGAATTGTCAAATCAATTGAATTGTCAAGATCATATTGTCCTCATCGTATTGAATTGTCAATATCATATCGTCCTCATCGTATTGAATTGTCAACATCATATTGTTCTCATCGTATTGAATTGTCAACATCATATTGTTCTCATCGTATTGAATTGTCAACATCATATTGTCAACATCATATTGTCCTCATCGTATTGAATTGTCAACATCATATTGTCCTCATCATATTGAATTGTCAGCATCATATTGATTAAATTGTCAATGTCGTATTTTTAAATTACATACATGTATCACGTTAAATTTTCAACTTTGTATTAGATTGTCAACATCATATGAAATCTCTAACATGCTCTTTTCTTTGCAGAATTATATTGATCATCGTCGTTCTGATACTAAAAGTAATCTTCTGGACAGTTTTCTTGTACCGATATTACAGACGCAAACAACAGAATGTGACAGTTGTCAGTCAACAAGTCATTATTAATGGTAGGGCCATTCCATTACTGTCTCATACTTTGAAATAACTTTGAATTTATTATGCAATTAAGTGTTTGCATTGGATGTTATATATAGAAACCTTGTAGATTGTTTGTGGATACCTCACTCACTTTTATGTGTTTTTTTTTTTTTTTTTTTTTTTATTTTGTTCATGGAATCTTAATCATATTTAATATGGTGTAGTAGTATAACTATTAAAAATAACCGTTCTGAATGTACGGTATTTTGCATATGAATTATAATAAGAATTTCAGGACAATTTACGCCCTAATTCTTAAGCTCAAAATCTACACAAACTTCAATATGGATCTTAATGTTGTTTCCTTCTTTCTGAAAAATGTTTGTAGCAACGTTAAATGTCGTACGTCGCAGAGCTGACACTTGCCGCTATATGTCGCAACATCAATGCTAAATGTCGCACCTCTATAAGGGCAATCTTCTGTAGTATTACTGACCTGGTTTGAGCTCCCGACGTATCCCATAACAGTGAGCTAGGGCTTACCGGGATGAACCGGTCACGACCGTAAAGGCCCAGTCTTTACTGTGCCCGTTTGAGATATGAAAAATGTTTGATTTGAGTAGATATAGAGTATATCTCACCGAAAAAAAAGAAGAAATTATATCGTTTTGAGGTTAGATACATTCTACATCTACGAAAGACAAGCACAATTTATATAAGATCAAGGAAACAACAACATATTAGGATTTCTTGGCATTTAGATAAAGACAATTCTGTTGTTTCACAGAAATGATTTGAATTTGATATCACAATTTGTTTATCTGCTACGTCACCAATTATGCACTCGTGATTCGTTAACGGAGACATAAGGAGTGTCTATGGAAAATTGACGAGGATATGCGGAATTTGCATATTTAGTTTATTATTGTAAACATTTGAATGAACTTTAGTAAAAGGTTTTTTCTTATTTATGCATTGTAGTAACGTTGTTGCTACAATGTTAAATATGTGCATGAATAATACAATCCTAAACACCTTTGTTTTGTTCCAGAGACTAACCCGAACCATGCCGGGTACAACCAACGTCAAGCTGAAAGACAAACCAGCCCACCGCCTTTTACAATCGTTCGGACGCAAGTATGGAAACACACACCACAACACAACTATTAAAATTACAAGGTGTCACAGAAAACATGTTTTATCAGTAACAAAACTATTTAAAAAGATTTAAGAAAAGAATAATTAAATAGATACATACATACAACAATTGATTAAAATTACAAGGTGTCACAGAAAACAGTAATCTCAAAGTCTATTGATATAAAAAAAACTGAACACCACATATAACCTTATTTTTGTTTATTTTTTTTTCAGGTGTAGTGTGAGCACAACTCCATTTTACGATGAGCACCATCAAATCGACACAGCCAATGTAAAACTCTCTGATAGAATCGTTCAACAAAGTGAAACAAAACAGTGCATTTCATTAAATTAAAACAGAAAGGCAATATAGGGCGCGCTTGATTCGCTGTTCGGAACAGAATGTGGCAATCAAATGCTCACACCAGTGAACCAAGTGAAATTGGAACATTGTTCTATCCAGAATGTTGACAGATTTTGACTACTTCGGAAGCTGCTGCCTTTTTGGCTTTAAATGATCAATCCGATGAAAAAAAAATAAAACCAAAATATGTCCTTTTCGTTATATGACTATGTTTTTATATAAGTGATTTACAAGTCCTGTTATATGACCCGTAATTGGTGAAATAAAATAGTCTATTCTATTCCAACATAGAAAATTTCCCTCCACAGGCCAGTACGATGCAAATATAATCAATGAAAATGGCAAAATGTATTGTGGAAAAGTTTATTGAACTAGTCATGTTAAAATATTTGCGCATCAATTCAAAGACGCGCAATAAACTTCAAAAACATGTTGTTGGACTAACTCTGCCGCCATTATCCGCCATATTGTTGTTCTCTATGCACCACCTCGGAAAATGGTGCAGAGAGAACATGTCCCGAACGTTACACCTTTATGCTCGATTGCCGTTCTATCTGTTCAGTTCACCCCAACTCTGCACCGAGAAGTGAATCAAGCGTGCCCATGATTTAACTAATTAAATTACCAAATTTATACATTAATGCAGTACGTAAAGGACTATTAATTGAATGATATGCGATTTTAGCACACGACGAACAAAAGCCTGTTATACACTGAGAAGATATAATTACAACTTGCATATCATCTCAATGCTTTCAAATTATTAGTGCATTTGTATGCATCATAGCATGTTATGAAGGGACCAAATATGACTATTAACTATATACATTTAGATTTATCAAATATTTTTCTTCATATCTTAACGGTAATAAAATGTTAATATCAAGGTTATGTTATAAATGAACATAGAAAGGCATATTGACATCAAAGTTTATTGTTTCTTGTCTTGTTTTCAGTAAGCACATTTATTGCAAAGTTTCCAGTAAGTAATTTGTGCCAATAGTGTAGCATACTATTTTGCCATAGTATTTAATAGTGTACTAAGCGTTCTTCATCTCCCTTTCAATTAGATAATGCATTTCTACCATTCACTTCTATTTTTCAATTTATGTTTCACTTTTGATATTAAACAGTTTTTGCTACATGTATACATGCCGTTTTAATTCCCCCCCCCCCCCCCGCGTGTATAATATCAATCAGCTAACCAACCCTAATCCACCTGAACGACAGTTTGAAGGCAGGGATTAACCCTTTATCTCGTGGATATTAATGTGCAAATTTTTGAGGTGATGGATACTTATTGACTAAACTTCAAAAAGCATAAAAGTAACAATGATCTTTATTTTTGAGTATAAACTCTTTACAAACCGACCTACATTATTGTATTTGCAAACACAGAAGACCCTGATCAGACAGCTTCTGAAGGTAGTTGTCTGACCTGGATCTCCTCTGATTGTCAAAACATGGCTATATGAAGTAAAGGGTTAAAGGGTTTTAATACAAATTTTGTCCTATTAAAGTGTCATGTTAAGGGAACATTAAAGAATCCCCAGTCAAATTCTTGACATTTCAGACATTGAAAATAATTATATTTTTATTTCTTGTGAACAGTTATGATGATCAATTATCCGCAGACAGTGGGGACTCGCCAATATTAACGATGGGCACATTTTTCATAGATATTTTGACACTAATTCCTGATGGGTGCCCTTCGGTAAGCTGCTGAAGTTGGTAACCTTGTTCGTTTATAGTATAGATTGAACATTGATAGTAAATGTTAAATTTATTTGAATGTGAATATTTTGATAACTCTGATGTAAATAGCGAATTCATATTAAAACCGCTATATTCAAAGCGCTTTGGTGTGTGTGTGTGTGGAAATTCGGCGGGGTGGGGGAGGGGCACCAAACAGGGTCCTGTCCTCAAGTACCTGTGATTTAGACATTATTTCACATGGATATCTTACCCACCGATTTTTTTTCTTGAAATATATACCGCACCAAAATCGAAACACAAGGTGAACTTTCTGGGTCCATAACTTATACATAGTAAAATGTTTTATATACTCAACAACTTTTCTAATTGGTTAGAATAGTTAAAAAATTGAAAAATATCAAAATCAAAGGGTGACCAATTAGAAAAGTTGTTGAGTTTAGAATAGTTAATATCAGTTTAACAATTATCTGTAATTAACAAAGCATCCAAATTTCATTAGATTCTAACCAGTTATTCACGAGTAACCGAAGCATCTTCCCCCCTCAATCACAAAATGAAATCGACTCACTTTTCAAAATCTGGAATGCCCCCCCCCCCCCCCTTCCTCATTTGTCCCGGCCCTGATTCTCCTATGCATGGACCCTTATTCCACTCATCCAACACAACAGTTATTTCGTCAAGAGTAGCGGGGTGTTCTGACACCTCCTTACCCTTTCAATTCTTCCTAAAGATGTTCACTTGGGGACAAATCTGGACAGTGGCCAGTCGATTGGGTTAAAGTTATGGTTTGCCAGAAAGTTTCGACAAAATCTTACTACTTGGGCCCGGGCATTATCATGCTGAAAGTTGCACATTTCAAACTGCAATTGTACAGCGAACCATGATAGCAAATGGTTAGATTTTACTATAAACAGCGGAAAAAGATGGGGATGACTTAACAGTATTGAGTGGTAATAAAAAAAAATGTGTTGAGCAACATGTTATCATTAAACTGAACTCGATTTTTTTCTTTTTATACACTAACTAAGTGGGGCACGGTTTATCAAGCGGCTGAGCAATTTTAGACACCACGTTAATTTCACAGTGACCTTAAAAAAATATGACCTATTTTCATAATTTTAGGCCAAATCATTTAATAGTAGTTGCACTTTATGTACCCTGCGTTTCCTTTTGGTTATATATATAATACATGTAGAGGCATTTAATGGCCAAACCAGGACTTAAAACGCAACCTAAAATGTTTTAAGTTGTATAATTACAAAACAGATAAACAGGGCCCGGTGATTAGACACTAAAGGTATTGGGGTAGCTCTAGAACTGCCCGGGCCTGATGTTAGAACGATTTAAGTATGCACTTAAAGTTAGCGTTGTAACACATAATGCATGTGTATTATATCTAGTGTTGTGAAGATAGGAAGAGATCAACTTCGCTTTTCACTAGAGTCCGCGAATCGCTTAAAAGAGAGGTAATTCTCCTCTTTTTGTAAACAATATTTATAGTGCCTTGAATTATTAAAAGGCAAGAGAATGAGTCATTACCACATATTTTAATCTAATACACGAGTAGCTGTATTTTGACCAATGGCTTTTACGTAAATTTATGTTTACCCGTAACACCGGAAATAGTGACACATGTTTTATTACAACCGCACATGTTTGAAGGTTATATCCAAGCATACGGGTGCACAGTAGACGATAAATGATAAAGGCGCTTTATCCGGACCAGTAGATTATATCGAGGGGTGAAAGCGAAACTATGCTAAGTGCATAAAAATATATTAGCCCTCAGCATAGTTTCGCTCTCACCCGTCGATATGTACACGCCCAGTTATGAAAATGTTACAGTTAGGCAATATTTTAATTTAAGAATCTATCTGTCCTTATAGAGGCAAATTATTGTCTGTGAAATCATTGACTTTCGTTGGTAACTAATTTGGTGAAAGGTTTTATCCGCGAGAATTAATCTCCATGAAAACCTTTCTCTATATAGATCTTATGTTTCCTTGACCATGATTCAACAAATAGAGAAAAGCAACGAAATTATCTTAAAACATAACCAACGAAAACTATTATCAACGGAAATCAATGTTTTTACAGTTTATGATTTCATTTTAATGATTTATCACAAGATTATGTTTTTTAATGAAACCAGCCGAACCAGCTGTCCTTATATGACTTCAATAACTATATATTTGAGCAAAATGCAATACAGGATACGGATTCTTCGACAATTTCAATTCCAGTCTATGTTATCGGCATCATAATGGCGTATACAATGTTTCATTGTTTAGGTAATTTTTCATTTGATTATAATCATTGTCATCAAATGCTTAAGAAGACTTCAGTGCAGATGGAAGCATTCATTGACATATAGTTATAGGCCCCTTTGGTCATAGATTTCAAAGGCTTGCATTTACTATAAGGTTCCTATGATCACTTGATGGACCATGATCATTATATAACGCTGGATGGATTTTTCAAAGTGTTACGCATGCGCGTGTGAAAAATTTACAACAGGTGTAACTATGTGGTTACGTTTAAAATCTACCTTTATAAACTTTCTACGCGAATCTCTACTTCGTTATAAGAGAGAAAGATGAAATCCTTGTAAGTTGATCTTTGCAGACATTGTATTTGACATTGACAAATGTTTATCTAGATTCTAGGTGTACCAAATGAATGCATTTATAGGAATCTGTAACAAATGTCAATTGCATATTAGATTTGGTCACCAATTCAAAATGATTTTTCATCTTACCTTCGTTGTTTTGATTCTTCTATGTTTCAAAGTCAATGATATTAGATCAGGTATTGGTTGCTTCGTCAGTGATATGTCTTTATTTTGTTTATTTAGAAATGATCGTTATCAAATCAGCCATGAAGTTATAGTTCATATACATATTGCATATGCGCCTTTACTGTATATTTTGCGGTTTTTTTGTCAAAGTCCTCGAAAGAGAAGTAATGCAGGTAAGGGGCCTACATTAGATATTGATATCATTTTTCAAAACCTCGTTATTCTAGAGCTGAAACAAATCATTAAACTAAATATAATGTCTAAACTAGCTTTCATCTCCTGTACTACTTTACTTTTATAATCAACATTAATAACTGTCGACTGCTATAACTGACATCTGAAAAATGGTAACAAATATCAGGTATTTCGAAGTAGAATATTTGTTTTATGTTAGTATCATGAATTTATTTTCCATAAAGTACATCGCATTCAATTTTCAACATCATGTTTTTTTTAAATAATTATTATAATTTTAATGGTCAACATCATATCGAATTTTCAACATATTCAGATTAGATACAAGCCTCGTTATAAATTAAGATATTGTTTTATAATGGCCTTTCAATTTGTCAATTCATGAGCTTATGCATAAATAACAACATTTCAACTACTTTTTTTGCTTGTATATTCAATATGGTTAAATTAATGATGGTTCCTTATCCTGAAATTTGATTTCTAATCCTTTTATGCATTTGGGCTTCTTTCAATGCCAAATGCTTATATATACACGCCCTTCAAAGTCTAACATTAAGTCCAGTATTTCTATATATCGATTTTAGGTGTTCACTGTATTCTGTGACATCTAAATGGATTGCAAATGTACCTACGAGACGAAAGGAGTCACAAGTGATACAATCCTGAACACTGGATTTCTGATATTTTCGACAGGATGACATTTTGATTCCGAAACCTAATAGTAAATCTAACAAAAATTAGAACGCAATAATTAAAGACAAAACCAGAGGTACAGGGATTATGCAGAATAAATGTATGTGAATGCATATGTTTTTACTTATTATCCCTTTTATTCCTCTTTTCCTTCATTCCAGAGACTTATCCGAACCATGCCGGGTACAACCAAGGTCAAGGTGAAGCTAAAAGACAGACCAACCCGCCCCCTTATACACCAGTCCCGACGCAAGGTATGGAGCACACACACACAGTTGAATGGTATTTAATCAATGAATAAAATAATAAAAATAAAAATAAAGGAAAGAATTATATAAAACATGCATGAATTGACTGATTGAAAGTACAAGATGGCACATAAAATAATGACCCCAACGTCAATTTATATATACAAATTGTACTTAAGAAAACTTAGCTGCACAAATTACATTATTAAAACTTGTATTCCAGTTTTCATGCAATAGAAAATATGTTTAAAGTTTTGCATGCATGCTAATATCCAGCTTACATCTCAATTACCATTCATAGTATTGACTTAAAAGTTTATGAATATGTAAGGGGCATCAACAACCAAGTAGGTAACTCTTAAGTGAATTTAATACAAATTGCGGCCTGTTTTAACTTAAAAGGATGCAAGGAACTTTCGTTCTTATATCACAGTAACCAGGTATAGGATTGATATAAAATATATCTAATATGTTTAGGGGTATCGTTATATCAATGTGGAATATGTTAAATTTTCCCTTTTAAACTTAGAAAATTTGGTTAAATATTTGCATGCAAGATATTAAGTTTGAACATATTTTATTATTCTCATTCATACAAACATAAAGGGTACAAACAATATGAATAGTGCCATAATTATGTAAAATAACTGCATTGAGGTGAAAGCAATATTCTTTATATAAAACTTTTCTCCAACAAATTAAATGACTAATATTACTGTATGTTTGTTTGACAATAGAAAACGTTTGATCAACTATTAAACTAAACATAAATTCAAAAGGAAATGACATAAACTGATATTAAGTCATGGTATCGTTTCGTTTGGAGAAAAAAAATTAACCCTTTCCCCCATATATACTCATATTGACGCCCTCAATAGGTATCACATAAAGCCTGATCTGCAGAAAACCACAGTTAAACCTTACCAAATTTAATTATAAAGTTCTCATTTCCAGACCACTGAGGAGCAGCGAACAACATAAAACCTGATCAGCCTGCGAGTTACTCGCAGGCTGATCTTGTTTTATGCTGTTCGCATAGGTCTTTTCATGGTGTCCTCTATGAGGGAAAGGGTTAAAAAAGGGAATATATTTGGATAAAAAATGGTAAAGAAGTAGGATGGAAGAAAAATCAGGTAATGAGAGAAATCGGGTACCTTTATCGTGACAATCGTTCAAATTTGAATTAAAGCGAGGCTGAGTTATGTTAATCTTTTAGTATCTCGAATAAATCTATGGACAAAGTCAAATATTTTACAGTTGGTTATATGATCTAAGTTGGGATTCCCAAAATAAGATAAAAGCTATACTTGTTTCGCAAGGAATTTCATGCTTGTATCTCAGGAACCAGGCATAGGATTGATTTGAAACTTCTTTTATCTGTTCAGTGGCATTATACCATAGAGTCAGAAGTTTTTGATTGAATACGATGCAGCATATGGCCATATTTTGACTTAAACGTTTTGGTTAAGTTTAGCATGTAATAGCAAATTTGGTAAGTTTTGTATGCAAGCTACCATCCACATTATATCTCCGATATCGTCTATGGTATTGACTTGCAAGTTAATGAGTGTGTCCAAAGGCATCAGAAAACCAAAGAGAAAAAAACTCTTTCAGTGAATTTAATACAAATTATGACTCTTGGTTATTTTCGTTTAAAGTTTTGCATGAACAGTGTTATTATGTTTATGTCACAGAAACTTCAGACTTCATAAACACATTCAGGGGTATCAGACTATCAAGGTATACCATTTTAAACACTTTAGTAAATTAAGTATAGCGGTGGAAGACGAATGACCATCAGAAAGAAATTGTAGGCCACTCATCACGGAGAATTGACCGACCCCAGTGGGGATCGAACAAAATATCCTTGGCTTCACAGCTAAGCGCAACCAAGGCCGGTTTGTTTATGTGAAACCCATTGTCCTTATTCTGTGTTCATATATATCTAGACGAACCCAAACAGTAAATAACATTCCCGAATTTCGTGGGACTTTTTCTAGTCATCATCGAAATTTAATGTCAATGAAATTTAATGCATTTACAGTATATGATTTCGGTTGGATAAATTATTACAAGATGATTTTTATATAGTTGTTGTCGGTATTAGGTAGTAATCATTGCCATCAAATGCTTAAAAAGACTTCAGTGCAGATGCAATCACTCTTAGACTCTTTTGCTCAAAGGCTTGTAATTTCTATAATATCAGCGCTTAAACTTCCTGGAATGACTAATAAAACACATCAAAATTGACAGTGTCTAACTGTTCAAATTTTACACACCTTTGTACACATATATTCACCAGCCCTTAAAAGTCCATAACATTACGTTTGTATCCCTGTTGTATCATAGCAAACAGAGAAAAATGAAACCATATCTGTAACGGTTGCGAACGTTATGTTTAACTGAACGCAGGGCAGGAAACAAAAATGTTTGCTTCGCATGTGAAAGAATTACAACAGCCTTGCGTTCATTTTGTCCATATTGTTAGCGTTTGCATCCGTTTTATCGTAGCGTATAGAATACAAGCAGGGAACAAATCCCTAATAGTTGCGAGCGTTATGGGTTACTGAACACAGCCCAGATATAAGGCGTGGTTACGTTTAAAATCTTCCTTGATAAAATTTTCCACCCGAATCTCTTGTTTGTTGGAAGAGAGAACGAGAACGATGGAATACAGGTAAGTTGATTTTTGGAAATATTGCTTTTGACATAATTACGATTCTGTACAATGGCAGACAGCTCACAATCAGCTATGAAATTGTCTTCGTGTCATTAATCATGATTTTCACGTAAACCTATATATAACATAAGATACACTTGAAAAGCGCATGGTAAATGACCCTAAGACAACTACATAGCTGTCTATACTTAACCCTTTCCCTCATATAGACTCATTTTGACGCACTCAATAGGTACCACATAAAGCCTGATCTGCAGAAAACCACAGTTAAACCTTACCAAATTTAATTACAAAATCCTCATTTCCAGACCACTGAGGAGTTACTCGCAGGCTGATCTGGTTTTATGCTGTTCGCATAGGTCTTTTCATGGTTTCCTCTATGAGGGAAAGGGTTAACACATGCTTTTTATATATGAAACGTTGTGGTTACGTTTAAAATCCACCATTATAAACTATCCACGCAAATCTCTTGTTTGTGGGGACAGAGAAAGATAGAATGCTTGTGAGTTGATCTTTGAAGATATTGTTTTTAACAAATGATATTGTATAATGACAAACGTTTATCGAGATTCTAGGTGCATTCGCAAAAACACTATATATGTAGTTATAGGAATCTGGTAAGAACCCATATTGCATATTAGATCTGGGCACGTTTTTAAAAAATAATTTTACTTAAATCTTACACCTTGATTGTTCAGATTATTCTATGTTTCAAAATCATCAATTCAAAAACTAGTATATGTACTAATTTTTTCGCCGATGTCTTTATTTTGCCTATTTAGAAATCTATTTAAAATCAATCATGAAAAAATGGAAACTTTTGATGTATATTCATATTGCGCATGCGTCTAGACTGAATATTTTGTCACATGACAATAAAGGTTTAAAAAGGTTGTGCTATTTAAATGTCAAAATACCTCGTTGCGGAAGTAAAACAGGGTAGAGGCCTGAATAAGATATTGATGTATAAGCTCGACAATATGAAACCCATTGCAGTCACCCTTTGTGCGGCGTTGCAGCTTTTGGCTAACGTTTTGCATGAAAGTTACTACTACCGAGCTTATATCTCAATAACTATTCATGGTATTGACATGAAAGTTTATTAATATGTTCAGGGGCTTCAGTCAACAAAGGTAGATAGATCTTGACTGAACTCAATGCCAATTATGGGGCTTATTTATCTTTGAAAAAAAAAGTTAAAGTTTTGCATGAACTAGAATATTTGGTTAAAGTTTTGCATGGCAGGTACTATCCAGTTTATATCTCAATAACCATCAAGGTCAGCCATGAAAAACGGAATCTTCTAGTTTATATGCATACTGTTTATGTGTTTATACTTAATATTTTGTCTTGTGACAATTAAGGTTGTAAAGGGGATCGATCAGCTGTGCTATTTATTTGTCCCATTCCTCGATGGGGGAAGTATGCTGGGTAGAGGCGTACTAGATCCAGTACTACTTTTTCGCCAATGAGATGTCTTTATTTTGTTTACGTAGAAACGATTAGATCTCTTTAAAATCAGCCATGAAAAAAATAAATAGAAACTCCTAGCCTATATGCAGTCGGGCATACTTCCTGTTCGGGAGCAAGGGGATGCACCTTTAGCGCTTCCCGATCAGGAAGTAAACGTCGAAAAAAAAATTGGTCTTTTTGATGTACCTCAGGAGAAATGGCCTGTGCATAAAAGGTTTTAAACCACAACCATTTGAAAATCAACTTTTGATTCAAAAAAGATACAGTTAAAACCCTACCCCGTCATTTCCTTTTAAAATGCTTTCATTCAAAATAATTGGAAATTAAAGTTAAGTAAAATTTTGAGATTTTCCAAAAAAGTAGCCGCTTCCCGTTAGAATACATTGCTTCCCAGTCTGGAAGTAAGTTAAATTATTTGGTAGTAGTTTGTTTGCAAGATGCAAAGTTAGCTATGACCAAGTTAGGTCAGTTTTAGACATGTGGCACAGAATTCAAGCATGAATAATATATGCTGTGGCACTGGAGCGAAATATACCTGTCAAAACCTGACCATACTTGTCAAACATTACAAAAATCGTCATTATCAAACTTAAATTTCATACTGTAAAGACTGTATGTCACATGTTGAACAACAATGCACAGAGTGTAATTCCACAAAACAATTGTACCGTCCCAGGTGGCCGAGTGATGAGAGCGTCCGCCTCGGGAGCGGGAGGTCGTAGGTTCGATCCCCAGCTGCGACATACCAAAGTCGTAAATATAGTACACATGTACTGTTATAGCTCCCTTGCTTAGCGCTCAGCATATATATAGGTAGTTGCAGGACTGGTTGGCCCGGTGTCAGGATAATAGGACTGGGTGTGGTATCATGACACATGACTACGGCGTGTAACTGAAGTGTGGCAGCACTATATCTGTCTCAAGTAGACATTGTCTTCAAATGACTGCAATGCTGTCGGTGGGATGTTAAACCCAAAATAAAAAATTGTTGAGCAGCTTTGGTAAGTGTACTGTTGACTCAAGCTCACAGACGGACGGAGAAGCCTGAAAGATATGCATACTGTACATGTGCATATATACTGAATAGTTTGTCAAATGACAAGTAATTAAGGATGTAAAGGGGATTAGCTGTGTTGTTTATTTGTCAAAATCATCGATTGGGACATTATGCAGGGTAGAGGCCTACATCAGATTTTGATGTCATTTTTCAAAACCTTGATATTTCAGAGCTGAAACAAATCATAAAAGTAAATATAATGTCGATATATTCTTTCATTTCAATCTTTTCTTTTACGTTTTATCGGTATTCACATTATATAACATTCGTCGACAACATTACAATTCACACTAAATATTTTCTTTTCGACTATCAATCAATATTAAATTATGCAAAATTATTGATTAAATTGTCAACATCATATTTAACAGATGTCCACATTATATTAAACTCTCCAAAATTGTAAACTTCATATTTATCAAATTGTCTTCATTACATTAAATTTCTTAACGCTACATTTAATTGTCAGTATCATATCATATACTGGCACTATTACTAATTTATATACTGTTTTGGAATGGCCCTTAATCTTAGTTGTCAGAACTTGTGAGCCTTTTCACAGTATATTGATTATTAAATTGTTACTGTAAACATACGCTTAAACTAAACGAACACATGTTTTGGTGCTCTCCATCGTGCTTTATTGTTTGCAGTACAGGAGTGATCATCGCTGCGGTGATGCTGAAAATACTCTTCTGGACAGCCGTCTGCTACGGATGTCAAAGACGCCGCTACCAGACTCAGACAGTTGTCAGGCAATTTGTCATTAAAGGTGGGACCATTGTATAACTGTCTTACTCGTAAATAACTTTGACTTCATCCTGCAATTAAGTGTTTGCATTGGATGTGAAATAGTGAAATTATTGTGGACTGTTTGGACTTTGCAATATATTATTCATGTGCGGATCCAGCAAGCCAACTATGAAATTCACAGTACGTGGGGGAGGATGAGGGCGGGGGTGCCTCCAACTACTCTTCATGGGAGTTTGTGCCTTCCTCTCCTCTTCTTTTCACCGTGTCTAGATTACTAAATTTACTCATTCCCAGTGGGTCATGCCCCCTCCCCCTCTTTAATGCATATTTTAACCATAAATACAAAATCCCATAGAAGGAGGTGGGGGTCATGCCCCTTTCTCTCCCCCTCTTTTCTGCAATTTTAAGCATAACAGACAAATCTCAGATGGGGACGGGTCCGGACCCCAGTACCCACCTCTGAATCCGCGCATGTTATTTCTGTAGTAAACTGAGCCTATCACTAAAAATGTTGATTTTCAATGCGCTACTCAAAACTTTATCAGTAGATAGGTACAGGTAATTATTCTTTAAACATAATAAGTAAATCTACAAGAAAGGAATAGAAAAATATCACCGGGGGATGCTGAAAATGAATAGGAACCCTTTTTGTGAATAGGTCACGAAACAACATACGCCTGCATGTAGCTTTTGTAGATATAAAAAATGTTTTGATGTCATATACAGAAATGCACTGTGGCTAAAATTGTACAGAAAAGGCATAAAAGGAAAGCTATTACGCATCATTAAGAGTACGTATAATAGCGTTAAATCATGTGTTTCGCACTGTGCTACTTTTTCCGATTTTAATGATTTTTCAATAGGATCACGCCAAGGAGAGGTTTTGCCGTCAATATTAGTGTCACTGTTCTTAGACGACTTGGAATTGTATTTACAAAATAAGTTTGATTCTGGATGGCAGATTGATGATAATGTCTTTATTTTACTCCTCTTTGCTGACGACATGGTATTGATAGGTAAATCTGCTGACTTACAGGATAATCCCATTTTTTACATTCTTATTGTTCACACTGGGGTTTAGAGGTAAATACATCAAAGACAAAAAATATGGTGTTCTACAAAAGGGGTAATTTGTTACAAAACGAAAAGTTGTAATATAACGGTAATGCTATTGAAACAGTAGATAATTCAATTAGGTACTCTTTTCCATTACACCGGAACTTTTGCACAGAATAATGTATACTTGATGGGAAGGGCTCTGAAAGCTCTCAATGTTTTCTTGACTAAATGTAAAAAAAATCCATTGAAACCAAATGTTCAGTGTCAGTTGTTCGATTTTTTTGTCGGTTCAATATTGAACTTTGCATCAGAAATTTTGGGGTATACAAAAGCTAAGGACAATGAAAGAATCCATCTTAAGTTTTGCAAACGTACATTAAATGTTTGAGCTAAATTATCACCAGCTGGGGTATATGGAGAACTTGCACGTTTTCCATTATGTAAACCGTTACTGTTGATTAATACGCTATTGATGTAAGGTAATCCATTCTGATAATATAATAATAAGGAAATTAAATGGGTCTAGAAGATTCATTAAATGGTTGTACAAATTGGGTTTCAAATATTCAAAAAATGTTTTAGTGATTATGGATTTTCAGATGTATTTGAGAATCCGGTTAATTATGATATTAAACCTTTTCGCATTGTATTCAAACAAAGAGCAAGAGATTGTTGTATCCAAGAATAGCACGGAATTGTTTCCTGTAGCCCAGTTCACTCTGAATATAAGAATTTCAAGGTTTCTTTTGAGTACGAGCCATATTTAAGTTTACTTCCTTATGATCTTAGATTCTTCGTTACAAGGTTTAGAATTTCAGCGCATTCACAGAATCCATACATGTAGATATAGTAATCAAACTATTCCAAGAAAATATATTGTTTCATCTCTCATACTGTTTGTGTTTGCCCAGCATATGCAGTAGTAAAGAAATTATATATAGATAAAATGTACTATGTGAGACCATCAGTGTTTAATTTAATTCTCTTTTAAATACAGATGAAACAAAAACTATATAAGTTACCTAAGTTTATTAAGCAATCTTTAAGTGTCTGAAGTGACATATTTAATGTTAAATTCATTTAATTTTTTAAAATTTATCATATTTTCAAAGTATTTATATTTCTTATATATTTACATATGTTAGTTAAATGCACACACCTTTCGTTGCTCTTTCTATATTGAAAATGAATTAATAACGTTATGTTATCATCATTGATCATGTGATTTTATGTTGTATGTTTTGTACTATTGACAAAATGCTTTGTATAAGTCAAATAAAAGGAATGTTTTATTCTGCAAACCAACATTTGGTGATGGCTTCATGTATTGATCACAATACCTCACCCACTGTTTTAAATAAGTATAGGAATGTATATCATATTTAGTACGGTATAGTAAAAGAAATTTTAAAATAATAATCATTCTGAAGATATTTTGTGTATGAATTGTGAAAAGAATTTCATTGCAGTTTACTCCTTAATTTTTAAGTCAATATGTATACATAAAATTCTTGAATATTGTTTTATTTATGCTGTTTCCTATTTTTTAAATTAACTTGCTTTGTTTCTTGAAATTAGATTTGATCCACAGGATGACATTTTGAATTCCAAAAATTAATGGTAAATCTCTTAACAATTATAACGCAATAATTTAGGGTTATTTTGAACACTTTGTTTTATATTCATATCCTTTTTATCCCCCCGTTTAGTTCCAGAAACTAACCCGAACCATGCCGGGTACAACCAAGGTCAAGGTCAAGCTAAAGGACAGACCAACCCGCCCCCTTATACACTAGTCCCGACGCAAGGTATGGTGCACACACACACACACATACACACACACATACAGAGTTGAATCGTGTTTTATCAATGAAAAAAATAATTAATTTTTTTTTTTTATATCAATACCATGGATAAATTGATTGAATTCAAAATATCCTAGAAAAACAATAATCTCAACGTTGGTTTTATAAAAAAGGGTACTATAGAAAACTGAGCTTCAAAAAAATAATCTTATTAAACTTTCTTTCAGAGCTCGACACTGACATTGTTTTTGTTTTGTTTTCAGGTGAAGTGTGAACACAACTCCATTTTACGATGAGTACCATCACATCGACCCAACGAATGTTAATTAACTGATAGAATTGTACATCCATATGAAATATCCCCTAGGTTTAAAAGGTCTTCCGTGATACCAACCTTACAAAAAACGGGAAAAAACCGATTGAACTAATCTACACGACGAGGTCATTTATATATAAGTGTACTTTCATAATGTTACTTGAAGAAAGTCAAAGCAAATGATTTTTAATTTTGCACAAACTATAGAACATATGAGTTGTACTTGGACCATATAAATATTTAACATTGATTATCAGGCTTGAATTCCACCAACAATACTTAGCACTAAGTAATTACTGATCATCTTGAATTCGGTTTAAACGCATCCCATAATCTCTGTTTTACTAAATATTTATGTACATGACTAGGTTGACATGATTTTTTCTACCAATTATTAAATTTGGGACCCTGGATAACATAATGGTAACGCGCCTCGTTTCTCACCACTGCGTCCAAATTCGATTCCTGGTCACGCGTGTGAGATTGTGCAGTGGTCGCCCGCTCAGACACGTGGGTTTTCTCCGGGCACTTCCAACAATAATGACTACATACGCTGCCACAGGAACCATCGAGAGTGACTAATATAATAACTTGTTAAATCGATGTCAAATAAATGAAATTTGAATTTCAATGATTAAAATATTTGTTATATATTCACTGGAGAATTAAGTAATACTTAGCACTATGTATGGTTGATGGTAATAGAGCCAGGTCATTTTTAAAGTTATCAATTCATCATTCACAAACATATATAAACAAAACATTAGCCAGCCAACAGTGCATTTAATTTTCATTAATTGAAAAGTAGAGAGGCACTTGAACAAAAAAAAAAATGCCAAAAAGATTATTCTTAAACACAAGACATACAGAAGCACCTGTCATTTATTAGATGTGAGTACCAAGTGAATGCTATAAGATTTTAGCACATGGCGAACAAAAAAAAATTTAATGGAATATTAATCCAAATGTGAATTTTGATTGTTTGCAAACATATATAGATGTTTAAGTTATATATGTTATATTCTTCTTTTGATTAGAGTTCATGTCGCAATATGTTTTTCTTTGTACTTCAAAGTACTAACATGAATAGGAATTGTTATCATTGGCAAAAGAGCACAACGTTCTCAAGGTGAGCTATTAGGATCCCCCTGCGCCCTCGTCCGTTGACGTCAACATTATGCTTTAAACGACATTTCTTGATCGAATTAATGAAACTTGGCAAAAATGATCCTTGGATGGCCCTCAACAAAAGTTGATAAAATAAACTTGATCATGCAGAATTCTGGTAGCCACGCCAACCATCAGACTTTTACTTTAAAAACTTCAAAAATCTTCTTCTCTGAAACCATTGCTCAGAATTTAATTTCCTTTGACACAAACGGCCATCTTATAGTTCTCTACCATAATTGCTAAAATAAAGTTGATCCCTTAAAAAATCAGGCCCCTATGGGGTTGCCTAGTTTCATTATGAATTTTATATAGAAGATTTCAAATTCTTCTTCTATGAAGCCAATGGTAAGAATTTAAATTCATTTGGAAGAAATGGTCATCTCATTGCTGTCTACCATAATTGCTAATATAAAGTTGATCCCTTGAAGAACGAGGACCCTACGGGGTCGGATTATTTCCTTATGTTCTCCATATAGAAGATTTCATTAAGTTTCTTCTATGAAACCAATGGTTAGAATTTAATTTATTTTGGCGTGTATGGTCACCTCATGGCTGTCTCAAATAATTGCTATAATAATGTTGATCCCTTGAAAAAAGGAAACTCCAAGGGGTCTGATAGTTCCCTTATATAACTCTAAATATAAAATATTAAAATTCTTATTCTATGAAACCAATGATAAAAATAAATTTATCTTGGCACAAATGGTCACCTCATGAATTTCTACCATAGTTGCTAAAATAAAGTTGATCCCATACAAATTGAGTCCCTAGGGGATCAGCCGTTTTCCTATTATACTCTATGCAGAAAATTTCATTTATTTTCTTTTACGAAGCCACTGGCCATAATTTAATTTCATTTTGCACAAATTGTCACCTCATGGGTGTCTACCATAATTGCTAAGATAAAGTTGATCCCTTAAGAAATGCGACCACTAAGGTATAGACTAGTTTCCTTATACATGTATACTCTGTACAGAATATTTAAAAAAAAAAATTTATGAAAGCAATTATAGAAATTTTATTTCTTTTGGCACAAATGGTCACCTCATGGCTGGGCTGTCTACCATTATTCAAAAAATAAATTTGATCCCCCGAAAAATTAGGCCTTCAAATTATTGACAAACTTAAGAATTTTTTGTATCTGAATCTTAAATTTGGTTGCTGCTGGAGGTAACCACGCAAGCTTATGTACTCTGGTGAGCGATCTAGGTCATATGACCATTTTGTTTATTGTGCAATTAATCTTAGATTTTTTTACATGATATGTGTTCATTTAAGAAGGTCGAATGATATTAGGACGAATCAAGGCAGAATTACAAAGAGAGACAAACTGCTTCTTCCTGTCATTTAGATAACGCATTTCATTTATTCCGCTTTAATTTCTCAATAAATGTTTCACTCTTGATATTAAAAAGGTTTTGCTACATACATGCATGTTGTTTCAAGTTTGATTTCCCTGTACAGCATTCACCGGTTGCCCAACCGCAGTTTCCATGTGAACGAAAGTTAGAAGGCATAGATTAAAAAATTTGATTCCCCTATTAACTTTAACCCTTTACTCATGAATATTCATGAACAATTTTTTATGGATAGTAATTGACGAAACTTCAAATAGTATATATAACAACTCTATATTTAGGATCGTAAACTGTTTAGAAACTGAGCTACACTATTGATCAGACCGTTATTGAAAGGAGTTGTCAAATCTGGAACTCCTATGATTGGCTGACTGACTGACTATTTGAGTTTACCGTCGCTTCGACAGTATTTCAGTCATATAGCGACGCCCAGCTAATTACAGGTTAAGGAAGACCCCGGATGCCCCCGTGCATCCACCGACCTACTGCAAGCCAGCTGGAAGGCTTCCTCACATGAAAATCCGAAAGACCCTACTATAGGAAGTAAAGGGTTTAAGTGTTTTAATACAAATCTTGTCGTTTCAAAATGTTATGTTGAGTTATCATTAGACATAGGAGTCTATTATGTTGTTTTGCTTTATCAGTACTAAGCCCCCAACCCCCCCACCCCCTAACCCATTCCCTTCCCTAAAAATACTTAATGGTAACTGTTTCAATTTCCAATTCGAAATTGTACACACAATAAGCTTACGGTCATTTAGACATGATTTCACATGCATATCTTACATGCTTATCTTACCAACCCATTTTTTTCTTGAAATAAACTGATACAAGAACTTGATATCATTATGTACAAAAAATAATCTTATCTCGTAACCTGGCAACTTGATATGCAACTTGAAGTGTTACCCACAATTTCTTGCATGTATTATTACAAAACAAGTTAAGAGGTCCGCGTGATTAAAAGCCAAGGATAATAAGTGTGGTTCTACAATCGGCTTGGTCCGATGTTAGAAGAAAATTAAGAATATTTGTAAATAAAACTATCATTGTTCACAGCAGTTGAAGGATTTGATTAAATAGTCCATCCGGTGGTGCAACTATTATCCTTCCCCATTGAATTTTTTTTAAATTAAACACCCACACCTTTAAACATGTGACAGCAATGAGTCATTTGTAATTGTTCGGCCGCTGGCTGTTTCATTTCCTGTCTAAACTTAAAGGTGAAGTTCATTAAACAGCTAAAGAAAACTATAGGTTTTGATTGGTCGACTTAAAAATTGAAAGTATTCCTCCGGAAAAGATATCAGGATGTTCGATTTGTATATACGTTACAAAAACCTCGACTTTTCGACAGAAATGGATATTAATATTCTAAACGTTCAAAACAATTAATTCAACACAAAAAACATATCTACATATTAACATTTATATTTCCCGGGATTATGACACTTTAGTACGCATTTCTGTAGTTAACTATGAACAGCGGTGGAAGACGAATGACCATTAATAAGAAATTGTAGGCCATTCATCATGGAAACCTGTCCGACCCCAGTGGATCAAACCAACAGCCTTCGGCGTCACAGTTAAGCGCAGCCAAGGCCGGTTTATTTATGTGAAACCCATAGTGCCTATTCTGTGCTCATATCTATTCAGACGAATCCAATAGTAAATAACATTCCCGAAAATTTCGGGCGGGGGTGCTTTTTCTAGTCATCAACGAAATTCGATGTCAAAGAATTTCAATTCATGTAGAGTATATGATTTTATTTCGGTTTGATAATTTATTACAAGATTATTGCTATATTCATGAAATCAGTCGAAAAAGATTTAACAATATGTTTGACCACAAAGCAATATGATACAGACTCATCGACAACTACATTTCCAAACTACTGTACTTTATAGAGTTGTTGTTGGCACTCATGTATAAATATTTAGGTAATCCATCCACCGTTAGGTACAATGTAATTATCATTGTCATCAAATGTTTAAAAAAAACTTCAGTGTAGATGCAAGCATCCATTGACTTGGAGTTATAGACTCTTTTTCTCAAAATCTACAAAGGCTAGTAATTTCTATAATATTAGCGCTTTGGTGGAATTTGATATTTTTAACATCCTAGAATGAATAATAAAACGCATCAAAATTGACAGGGTCAAATTGTTCAAATTTTACACACCGTTGCGCATGTATGTTCACCAGGAAACAAATAGGACTTCCAACAATTATTGCTACGCATGCGCGTGTGAATTACAACAGATTTAAGGTGTAAATACGTTAAAAATCTACCTTGATAATCTCTTGTTTGTGGAGAGAGAAAACGAGAACGATGGAATACTCGTAAGTTGAATTTTAGAGATATTGTTTCTGACATAAGATTTTGTCAAATGGGAGGCAGCTTACAATTAGCTATGAAATTGTCTTTGCGTCATTAACCACGATTAGGATGCACTTGAAAGGCGCTTGGCAAATGGTTTTTGACAACTCCATAGCTGATTGTAAGCGACCGGTTGCACACGGTTTGGCATACTGTACATACTGTACTGTACTGTACTGTAACGTTGTTGTTACGTTAAAATCTACCATTAAAAACTATCCATGCGAATCTGTGATGTGTGGGAAGAGATGGAATACTCGTAAGTTGATCTTTGGAGATATTGTTTTTAACAAATGATTTTGTATAATGACAAACGTTTATCGAGATTCTAGGTGCATTCACAAAAACACTATATATGTAGTTATAGGAATCTGGTAAGAGGTTCTTATTACATATTAGATCTGGGCACGTTTTTAAAAATAATTTTACTTAAATCTTACACCTTGATTGTTTAGATTATTCTATGTTTCAAAATCATCAATTAGATTATTCTATGTTTCAAAATCATCAATTCAAGAAAAAGTACTAGTTTTTACGCCGATGTCTTTATTTTGCCTATTTAGAAACGAATAGATCTATTTAAAATCAATCATGAAAAAATGGAAACTTTTGATGTATATTCATATTGCGCATGCGTCTAGACTGAATATTTTGTCACATGACAATAAAGGTTGAAAAAGGTTGTGCTGTTTACTTGTCAAAATACCTCGTTGCGGAAGTAAAACAGGATATAGGCCTGAATAAGATATTGATGTCGTTAGCTCGACAATATGAAAACCCATTGCAGTCACCCTTTGTGCGGCTTTGCAGCTTTTGGCTGAAGTTTTGCATGCAAGTTACTACCGAGCTTATATCTCAATAACTATTCATGGTATTAACATGAAAGTTTATTAATATGTTCAGGGGCTTCAGTTAACAAAGGTAGATAGATCTTGACTGAACTCAATGCCAATTATGGGGCCTATTTATCTTTGAAAAAAAAAAGTTAAAGTTTTGCATGCACTAGAAAATTTGGTTAAAGTTTTGCATGACAGGTACTATCCAGTTTATATCCAAAACCATCAAGGTCAGCCATAAAAAACGGAATCTTCTAGTTTATATGCATACTGTTTATACTTAATATTTTGTCACGTGACAATTAAGGTTGTAAAGGGGATCGATAAACTTTGCTGTTTATTTTACCCTTTCCTCGATGGGGGAAGTATGATGGGTAGAGGCTTACATTAGAATAGACACTGATGTCATTTTTCAAAGCCTTGTTATTCCAGAGCTGAAAGAAATCATAAAATGTAATATAACGTCTAAACTATCTTCCATTCCCATGGCACGTTATTTTGTTTTTCTTTAATTTTACAGGTATTTACATTAATAATTGTCGACATATACAATTCAAATCTATGGACTTATTTGGAAGCAGACTATTAGTCTTATATTAGTTACACGAATTAACTTTCCATAACGTACTTAACTGTCAACGTCACACTTAATTGTCAACATCTGATCACATTAAATTTTAGCATCATATGCAAGCATCATTTTGAATTGTAAAAACCACATTGATTAAATTGTCAACTTCATGTTTAACAGATTTTCTCATCATATTAAAATCTTCAATATTACATGAGATTGACAATTTCATATCAAATTGTCTTCATTACATTAAATTTCTAAACATTATATTAAATTGTCTGTATCATATCATATTTTTACATATTCATATTGATTGTCAACATCATATACAGGCCTCATTATAAATTGATATAATGTTTTGGAATGGCCCTTTATCTCAGTTGTCAGAACTTGTGAGCAGATACTTTTCACAGTATGCTGATTATGAAATTGATTGGTATTTTTAACATTTTATAATAAAATATGCTTAAACTAAACTAACGTATGTTACTGTCAAATAATTAATTTTCGTTGACATTAAGTTTCGTTGAATATGTAGTATGTATCTATGGGAATTTCGTGGCTACATTAATGGGGTCTATGTTCTAGCAAACGTTAGATCTGTATAAAGGACACTTTTTCGTGGTGATTAATATTTGTGGATAAAATCTACCACGAAATCAATGAAAATCAGTGTCTCACGAATATTAATGATTTCACAGTATGCTGCTTTCCACCCTGATTTATTGTTTACAGGGCAGGATTGATCATCGTCTTGGTGATACTCTTCTGGACAACCGTCTGCTACGGATGTCACAGACGCCGGAATAACACAGTTGTTAGGACACTAGTCATAAACGGTGGGACCATTTTATAACTGTATCTTACTCGTAAATAACTATGACTTCATCATGCAATTACGTGTTTGCATTGGATGTGAAATAAAGAAATTTTGTAGACTGTATTCTTACACGCATCCAGCAATTTGTCTCGGATGGGGATGGGATATGTTGACCAATTATGGGAAAATACCATGCCAAGCCAACTATGAAAATCACACCGTGGAATAGGGGCACCTATGAATATCACAGTACATAGGGGGGGGGGGGGGGGGGCTTCACAGAGGGTCTAACTACTCTTCAGGGGAGTTTGTGCCGTCCTTTCCTCTTCTTTTCACCGTGATTTGCTGTAAAACACTAGATTACTAGATTTTACGCATATTAGCCACGTCCCACTGGATGAGGATGTCACGCCCACCCAACGCCCACCCCCTCTTCTATGCATAATTAACCATAACAGTCAAATCCCAGGGGGGTCATGCCCATCCACCCTCTTTTCTGCACATTTTAAGCATTATAGCCAAATCCCCCGGTACTCCAGTCTGGATCCGCTTAATTTATTTCTGTAGTATACTGAGCCTATCATTGGATATGTTAATTTTCTAATGCACTACTCAAAACTTGGTACAGGTAATTATTCTTTTAACGTAAGTAAAACTACAAAATACGAATAGAACAATATCACCTTTGGGTGAGGGTCTGCAAATGAATAGGAACCTTTTTAGTGAATAGGTCACGCAAACTCCTGCATGTAGCTTTTATAGATTTGAAAAAGTGCTTTTGTTAGCAAATACAGAAATGCACTGTGGCTAAAATTGTACAGAAAAGGCATACATGGAAAACTATCACGCATCATTAAGAGTACGTATAATAGCGTTAAATCATGTGTTTCGCACTGTGCTACTTTTTTCCGATTTAATGATTGTTCAATAGAATCACGCCAAGGAGAGGTTTTGTCGTCAATCTTAGTGCCACTGTTCTTAGACGACTTGGAATTGTATTTACAAAATAAGTTTGATTCTGGATGGCAGATTGATGATAATGTCTTTATTTTACTCCCTCTTTGCTGACGACATGGTATTGATAGGTAAATCTGCTGACTTACAGGATAATCCCAATCTTTTACATTCTTATTGTTCACACTGTGGTTTAGAGGTAAATACATCGAAGACAAAAAATTGTGGTGTTCCAGAAAAGGGGTAATTTGTTACAAAACGAAAAGTGGTAATGTAACGGTAATGCTTTTGAAACAGTAGATAATTCAGTTAGGTACTGTTTTCCATTACACCGGAACTTTTGTACAGAATAATGTATACTTGATGGGAAGGGCTCTGAAAGCTCTCAATGTTTCCTTGACTAAATGTAAAAAAAATCCATTGAAACCAAATGTTCAGTGTCAGTTGTTCGATTTTTTGTCGGTTCAATATTGAACTTTGCATCAGAAAGTTGGGGGTATACAAAAGCTAAGGACAATGAAAGAATCCATCTTAAGTTTTGCAAAAGTACATTAAATGTTCGAGCTAAATCATCACCAGCTGGGGTATATGGAGAACTTGCACGTTTTCCATTATGTAAACCGTTACTGTAGATTAATACGCTATTGATGTAAGGTAATCCATTCTGATAATATAATAATAAGGAAATTATATGGGTCTAGAAGATTCATTAAATGGTTGTACAAATTGGGTTTCAAATATTCAAAAAATGTTTTAGTGATTATTGATTTTCAGATGTATTTGAGAATCCGGTTAATTATGATATTAAACCTTTTCGCATTGTATTCAAACAAAGAGCAAGAGATTGTTGTATCCAAGAATGGCACGGAATTGTTTCTTGTAGCCCAGCTCATTCTGAATATAAGAATTTCAAGGTTTCTTTTGAGTACGAGCCATATTTAGGTTTATTTTCTTATAATCTTAGATTCTTCGTTACAAGGTTTAGAATTTCAGCGCATTCACAGAATCCATACAGGTAGATATAGTAATCAAACTATTCCAAGAAAATATATTGTTTCATCTCTCATATTGTTTGTGTTTGCCCAGCATATGAAATAGTAAAGAAATTATATATAGATAAAATGTACTATGTGAGACCGTGTTTAAATTTTATTCTCTTTTAAATACAAATGAAACAAAAAATATATAAGTTACATAAGTTTATTAAGCAATCTTTAAGTATCTGAAGTGACATATTTAATGTTAAATTCATTTAATTCTTTAAAATTTGTCATATTTTCAAAGTATTTATATGTTTCTTATATATTTACATATGTCATTTAAATGCACACCTTTCGTTGCTCTTTCTATATTGAAAATGAATTAATAACGTTATGTTATCATCATTGATCATGTGATTTTATGTTGTATGTTTTGTACTATTGACAAAATGCTTTGTATAAGTCAAATAAAAGGAATGTTTTATTCTGCAAACCAACATTTGGTGATGACTTCATGCATTGATCACAATACCTCACCCACTGTTTTAAATAAGTATAGGAATGTATATCATATTTAGTACGGTATAGTAAAAGAAATTTTAAAATAATAA
The DNA here is from genome assembly GCA_021229015.1 of Solen grandis. Lineage (NCBI taxonomy): Eukaryota > Metazoa > Mollusca > Bivalvia > Adapedonta > Solenidae > Solen > Solen grandis. Next base: position 13,182,783 of record CM037779.1, read on the forward strand.
TCATTCTGAAGGTATTTTGTGTATGAATTATGAAAAGAATTTCATGGCAGTTTACTCCTTAATTTTTAAGCCAATGTGTATACACAAAAATCTTGAATATTGTTGTATTTATGCTGTTTCCTATCTTTGAAATTAACTTGCTTTGTTACTTGAAATTAGATTTGATCAACAGGATGACATTTTGAATTCCAAAACCTAATGGTAAATCTCTTAACAATTATAACGCAATAATTTAGGGTTATTTTGAATACTTTGTTTTATATTCATATCCTTTTTATCCCCCCGTTTAGTTCCAGAAACTGACCCGAACCATGCCGGGTACAACCAAGGTCAAGGTCAAGCTAAAGGACAGACCAACCCGCCCCCTTATACACTAGTCCCGACGCAAGGTATGGTGCACACACACACACACACACACAGTTGAATCGTGTTTTATCAATGAAAAAAATAATTTTAAAAAATAATTATATCAATACATGGATAAATTGATTGAATTCAAGATATCCTAGAAAAACAATAATCTCAACGTTGGTTTTATAAAAAAAAGGGTACTATAGAAAACTGAGCTTCAAAAAAATAATCTTATTAAACTTTCTTTCAGAGCTCGACACTGACATTGTTTTTGTTTTGTTTTCAGGTGAAGTGTGAACACAACTCCATTTTACGATGAGTACCATCACATCGAACCAACGAATTTTAATTAACTGATAGAATTGTACATCCAAATGAAATATCCCCTAGGTTTGAAAGGTCTTGCGTGATACCAACCTTACAAAAAACGGGAAACAACCAATTGAACTAATCTTCACGACGAGGTCATATATATAAGTGTACTTTCATAATGTTACTTGAAGAAAGTCAAAGCAAGTGATTTTTGATTTTGCACAAACTATAGAACATATGAGTTGTACTTGAACCATGTAAATCCACCAACAATGCTTAGCACTAAGTAATTACTGATCATCTTGAATTCGGTTTAAACGCATCCCATAATCTCTGTTTTACTAAATATTTATGTACATGACTAGGTTGACATGATTTTTTCTACCAATGATTAAATTTGGGACCCTGGATAACATAATGGTAACGCGCCTCGTTTCTCACCACTGCGTCCAAATTCGATTCCTGGTCACGCGTGTGAGATTGTGCAGTCGTCGCCCGCTCAGACACGTGGGTTTTCTCCGGGCACTTCCAACAATAATGACTACATACGCTGCAACAGGAGCCATCGAGAGTGACTAATATAATAACTTGTTAAATCGATGTCAAATAAATGAAATTTGAATTTCAATGATTTAAAATATTTGTTATAAATTCACTGTAGAATTAAGTAATACTTAGCACTATGTATGGTTGGTGGTAATAGAGCCAGTCATTTTTAAAGTTATTAATTCATCATTCACAAACATACATAAACAAAACATTAGCCGGCCAACAGTGTATTTACATTAATTAAAAAGTAGAGGGGCACTTGAACAAAAAGAATGCCAAAAGGATTATTCTTAAACACAAGACGTACAGGAGCACCTGTCATTTATCAGATGTGAGTACCAAGTGAATGCTATAAGATTTTAGCACATGGCGAACAAAACAATGTAATCTCGAAATTCATATTACAACTTTAATGGAATATTAATCCTCTCAAACTATTAGTGCATTTGTATACATCATTGTATTTTATGATTCACTGAAATGAATAACTATTTACATTCCAACAGGATTAATTTTTAGACGAGTTTATTTTCTGAATTTTGATTGTTTGCAAACATATATAGATGTTTAAGTTATATATGTTATATTCTTCTTTTGATTAGAGTTCATGTCGCAATATGTTTTTCTTTGTACTTCAAAGTACTAACATGAATAGGAATTGTTATCATTGGCAAAAGAGCACAACGTTCTCAAGGTGAGCTATTAGGATCCCCCTGCGCCCTCGTCCGTCGTCGTGCGCCGTTAAAATTTTGCTTTAAACAACATCGCTTGATCGAAATTAATGAAACTTGGCAAAAATGATCCTTGGATAGCCCTCCACAAAAGTTGCTAAAATAATCTTGATCATGCAGAACTCTGGTTGCTATGGCAACCAACGATCTTTTACTTTAAAAACTTCAAAAATCTTTTCCTCTGAATCCAATGTTCCGAATTTAATTTCCTTTGGCTGAAATGGTCAACTTAAAGTGCTCTACCATAATTGCTAAAATGAAGTTGATTCCTTGAAAAATGAGGCCCCTAGGGGTTGTCTAGTTTCATTATAAATTTTATATAGACAATTTCTACATTCTTCTATGAAGCCAATGGTAAGAATTTAAATTCATTTGGAAGAAATGGTCATCTCATGGCTGTCTACCATAACTGCTTAAATGAAGTTGATCCTTTGAAAAATGAGGCTCCTACAGGGTCGACTTATTTTACTTATATACTCCATATAGAAGATTTCATAAAGTTTCCTCTATAAACAAATGGTTAGAATTTATGGCGTGTATGGTCATCTCATGGCTCTCCAATAATTGCTAAAAATAAAACTGATCCCTTGATAAATGAGGCCCCTAGGGGGTCTTGTAGATCCCTTAAATAACTCTTTATAGAAAAAATCAAAATTCTTATTCTATGAAACCAATGATTGGAAATAAATTTCTCTCTGCACCGCCCTCGTACCATATTTGCTAAAATAAAGTTAATCCCATAAAAGATGAGACTTCTAGTATGTCAGACATTTTCCTAATATACTCTATACAGAAAATTTCAAAGTTTTTCTTCTATAAGCCACTGGTCAGAATTTAGTTTTATTCTGCACAAATTGCCAACTCATGGCTGTCTACCATAATTGCTAAGATATAGTTGATCCCTTAAAAATGAGACCACTAGAGTTTAGGCTAGTTTCCTTATATACTCTAACAACAAAATTTGAAAATTCTATTATGAAAGCAATGGTTGAAATTTATTTTCTTTTGGCACTGATGGCCACCTTATGGCTTTCTACCATTATTCCAAAAATATTGTTGATCCCCTGAAAAATAAGGCCTCCACATGAGGCAGAATTACAAAGGGAGACAAACTGCATCTCCCTTTCAGTTAGATAATGCATTACATTTCTTCCGCTTTTACTTTTCAATTAGTTTCAATCTTAATATTAAAAAAGGTTTTGCTACATACATGTATCTCGTTTTAAGTTTGATTGCCCTGTACAATATCCACCGGTTGCCCAAACCAGTGTCCATGTGAACGAAAGTCAACCCTTTATCTCATGATTATTCATATTTCTTATGGATAATAATTGACTTTAAGTAGCATATATAATAAAGTTCTTTACTCGTATGCATATATATCTTACAAACACATTTTTTTAAAATAAATTGATAGATACAATAATTTTATATATGTACAAGAAAATCTCATCTCGTAACCTTGCAGCTTGATATGACACTTGAAGAGTTATCCATGTATAATTACAAAACAAGTAAACAGGTCACTATGATTAGAAGAGCTAAGGGCATATGATTTAGTTCTAGAACTGCCCGAAATGTCCAAAATGGGAGTAATTCTCCTTTCCTTGTCACTTTTATATTTTTTGTGAACAATATTCATACTGTAAAGTCTACCAATTATTGATTTATTTAAAAAAAAGCAAGAGCATTAGTCATTACTTTAGCACATATGCAAAGTGAAGTAAATTCACTCAATAAGTAATTGTTTTTCAATCTGATTCACTCAAAAAATATTTTTTTTATCTAATTCACTCAATAAGTAATTGTTTTCAATCTAATACACAAGAGTAACTGAACTTAAAATGATGGAAACAGCGGAATATATATCATGTGTTCCGATGAATACCTAGTTAACTTAATATATTACATATACATTAACATACAAACAAAATATGAGTAACATACGTAAAAATAAAATCCTAAGCACTTTGAACATATTATACATTCCCCATGCCCATCGCCTAAAATGATCGATTGAAAATTATAACAAAAAGAAGAAAAATAATGACAGATATTTATTTTGTAGAACTAATGTATCGCATGTGTTAAGTTATATGTGGTATCTTGGATTTTCTTTTGCACATTATTATAAATTGGACAATTAAATGCAAAATGAAATCTGTATTCTTTATACCTTACATTTACTTGGCACAACATGGTGCCTAACTAGATTGCTAGCCTAAAAGGCAAGGTCTTACTTTAAACACAGATGTAATAAATAAATACCAATATACTTTTTTTGCTTTACCTTTAACTGCAGGTTTTTAAAATTACTTAACAGATAGGTTTGCTAATCACCAATGTCAAGGTCACACCTTGGGGAAAAATGTTAAAATATGAATGTCGGCTGCGTTTTTGCCACGGATTGGGTGTTTTTGTTCGATATTAAAGAAGATATAGAACTTTATGTGGCAAGGAGTAAATTATGTGGGTTTTTGCATGTCCGGGCCACATTATTGCAATTGACGCTGGGAGGTACATCAGCTGATAAATAACATCCAAATATGAATTAATGCCAAATAGCTTGGTAGTGGGGGTATGAATCACTTTCAGTGATAGCTCTAGATATCATTCAAATAACAAAGTGCAGATTTTCTTTCTTACCGCTGTATTTTATGTTATCATACTTCTTTATCAAATATTTGTGATGATAGATGATTTGGTAGTTGGGTTTAACGTCGTCCCACTAACAGTGTTAGAGTCATTTGGATACTATGTCTACTTGAGACAGACATAGTGCTGTCACACTGCAGTACCACGCCGTAGACATGTGGCATGAAACCACATCATCCTGACACCGGGCCAACCAGTCCTGGAACTACCCTTATATGCTGAGCGCCAAGCAAGGGAGCTATAACAGTACCATTTTTTTAACGACTTCCGTATGTCGCGGCCGGGGATCGCGCCCACGACCTCCCGCTTCTGAGGCGATGATAGGTATAGTTTCGCTAACAAATTTCTGTGTATCTACATTTTTAATATTTCCATATAATAAATGCGACGAACAGTATGTGACAGAAATAAAAATTAACCTCCTTCTAAGAAGAGGTATAAAGAGAGATATGTTTACAGCTTATACCCATACGACAACCCTCTTGTTATAACACTCGAGTTCACTTTTTATTATTATTTCTTTCTAGACCGTTGTTTTGTAAATTCAATTTCGTCTGAAGAATGTCGTTGATATGATGTATATCATGTCACCACATGGACTAAATTGCATTTAATATCAACCATTTCAAGACTGTGTTACACAGGAACATTGTTGAGTTACATTATATATATCCATTCAGGTGGCGGGGTTATGCGGAGCGTATTCGTATGAGAGGAGTGACAACAATTCACTGCACTGTTATTCGATATTGTAAACAGAGCACGACGACAACCTATCCTTGAATACACAGGGACGAATCATAGGACACTCAAAAAAGGAGGAGGAGTTTGGGCTAAAATTTGAATATCGCATTTCGCTCGGTACATATGAACTGTTTTTCATTTATGTTTGAAATGAATTAAATCTGTAATATAAAACTTCGACTGCGCAATGTTGTATTTTACTCCTTTAAATGATAAAACCGTGTTTTTACTGTTCAAATCGAGCTAGAAACTGCCGAGACAGCTACCCCCTATTTAATTAGCGGTGAAAAAAAACTTAGTTCTAAATGGTCAATACTTTTAAAGTTGAATCTTGTAAATATTTCCTTCAAAATATTTTCCCCGGAAAAAATGAGTTTTGTTTATATTCTAATTGAGCAGTGAAAACTTACCTTTTTATCCACTTAGAACGAAACCGGATACAGAAAGACCCGGTATATGCCCAACTCGATTGAAACAAACAACGATACTATCATTTTAAGAGAAAGCCATTTACAATTAAGTTCGTTTAGGATTTTTTATTTCTTACATTTTAAACATAACTTGGTCCATTTATAATGTCATGATTGTGTCGAAGCGCGTTTTCTTACGTTTGGTCTTACTTCCTTTTGTTTAAAGTTACTGTCGGTGGGATGTTAAACCAAACAAACAAACAAGCAAACAAAGTTACAAATTATACGATATGATTCGCCCCATTTAACTTCGAGCCCCTGTGGTTGAATCAATCCTATACACTCTTCTAAGTCTTTATCAAATGTAGATGTGTTGATAATAACTGTGTTATGGGTACCTCTTGTTATACATCATTGTTCCCTTGTACGTAAATAATGAATTTAAATTATTAGCATCTGTTTGATGTGAGTAATCACCAACCACACATTGTCTTCTCCAAGTCACGCGTGACTCCGCATATATTGATCCATCCATATACACCTAGCCGGGCGGCATGACGACATGAACCGAAATGCATTTTGTTTAAGACTATTTGATATTGCGCCAGTTCCAAGTAAAAATCAAACAAACTGATAATGGTTTCAACTTCTAATTTTGCACACATTAAGTTAATAGCAATTAAGAAATTAAGACATTATTTCGCGTGCATATCCCACCAAACTAACCTTTTCTTAAAAATAAAATGATGGAATATTATAATACATGTGCCAGAATTATATAATCGCGTAACCCGGCAACTATATCTGGAACTTGAAGTGTCACCCTAAAGTTCTATCTTGTATAATAACATAACATGTAATTGGGCACCTGGTTAGAAGTTGCAAATACAAATTGAACTTAACCCTTTCCCTCATAGAGGAAACCATGAAAAGACCTATGCGAACAACATAAAACCAGATCAGCCTGCGAGTTACTCGCAGGCGGATCAGGTTTTATGCTGTTCGCTGCTCCTCAGTGGTCTGGAAATGAGGACTTTATAATTGAATTTGGTATGGTTTAACTGTGGTTTTCTGCAGATCAGGCTTTATGTGGTACCTATTGAGTGCGTAAAAAAGGGCCTATATGAGGGAAAGGGTTAAATTAGAAACTAAATGTGTATATTTTTTTTCTGGAATCTTCAACAGAACGGCCGCTAATTACCAATTAATTACTAATTGCCAGTAAATAAGTACTGGGTACTGTTCTAGACCAAATCGTTATGATAACGAAATGAAGCATGCTAGTGAAGCTAGAGTTGTGATATATCGTAACACATGATGGCCATATAATTATTATACATCACGTTCGAAAAAAATATGTTTTACAATATGTTTTACAAGAGTCCGTGAAGAGTGTTAAATGGGGTGTATGTTTGTGGAGGTGAGCGCATGCCTATACATGCCTTAATAGATGTAACACATGCAAACTATATATATGCATACTGTAAAAGGTGTAAGTTATGAACTTATTTAGAAACAAAAGCATCGGTCACGTGAGAATGATCAAAGAGGCAAAATACATAATAAGTAAATGGCATACTCGAGGACTTTATAATGCATCATGTTTAAAACTTCGCTTTTTCACGACATTTTTTTTTCACAGGTCGTTCCCTTCTTTAAAGTCGTATTTCTTTGGTGATAAAATACAGACATAAACATGCAACAATCTAGGAACGGAAATATGCCTCATCAATAAAAACAAGAAATATCTTTAAAAAAAAAGATATTCGGCGTAAAATGGAAAACAAACTGAACTCCTACAATCTAATAATAGACTGTATTTCCGGGAACCCAGATGTATTCTTAAAATAGTGATCATGCAGTCTATTTATATACATTCTGTACACACTGACATGGTTAAGTTAACTTATTACAAAAAGGGGTCAAAGGTATGTTATTGTATATGTAACATTCATAATGTTTGTTGGTTAGATCCGTATTGATAAAGTAAGACCCCCTAATTGATAGGAAAGTATGTGTTAATTATAATATATGGGTTAACTTCCACCTCCTCCGCATACTACATGATCAACAGGTTAAAGTGGGCGAGTCCACTTCTGCAGATTTGCAGGGGGGATTTTGGTCTAAAAATAAACATCGAAATCGATTTTATACAGCTACGCCGAAAAAAATGTATTTATCAGGGTGGGGCATACTCGAAGGTCGGCGCTAAAAGTAATGTGACTTATTTTTATTATTATTAATTATTTTTATTTTTTTATATTTATATTTTTTGTTGCTATTTTTAATTAATTATTTTTATTTTGTTAATCTCTTATCAACAGCAAATTTGGCTTCCTAAATCGGCAGCAATTCTCGATACATCGGCAAAATCGAGATTTACAAACACTGTCGGTGTATCAAGGGTTGACTATATATTAAGTATAAGCCTATATATTATAACAAAACGCCATCGTTCCATTATCTTAGCTAATATTTAAAGTGAAATAAGTCCATACATTAGTTTCATTCGGGATAGCAATCTTATTTAACAAATACACACGGTACTTCATTTGATTGAAAGTGAGAAAACTTAGTAATTATGATAGATAGCTTCGCTAAAGATATTTTGTATGACATTTAAGCAATCTATCTATAACTTCTTCTTACTCCTGGGGCCTCCGTGGCCGAGAGGGTAAAGTCGCTGGCTTTAACACTCACGCAGCCCCTCACCACGTGGGTTCGAATCCCGTCAGGGTAATTCGTATTTTCATGTGAGGAAGCCTTCCAGCTGGCTTGCGGTAGGTCGGTGGTTCTACCTGGATGCCACCGTGTATTCGGGGTCTTCCTCCACTTGTAACTCGCTGGACGTCGCTATATGACTGAAATACTGTCGAAGCGACGGTAAACTCAAATAGTCAAGCCTTTCTACTCCTATCTGAAAGTTTGTTATAAGGATTTCTCTTAACCATCTTCTTATTAAAAAATATATGTAAAGCTTCAACATATACATTTTTTATGATGATGATGATGATGATGCTGATGATGATGATGATAACAGGATAACAGGTTAGCTTGTTCAGTACGGTTATCAGTACACTATGTGTACGCTAGACTGAACATAAATTATCCTAAATTGCCATTTTTCCTCGATCGATTTATCGTCTAATGCGAGCCTCATTAAATTAACGTACATCATATAGTAACGAGACTGACGGGTAATGAGAGGTTGTCTATAACATAGGTTTTATTTGATTTCACGGTTTGATACTCTTATTTTTTAAAAGGGTAATTTATAAATGGACCAAAAGGAAAAGGTCATGAACTAAAGATGTTCTTCTGCGCCTATCTGGGTATGACTGAAAATGTGTGCTTGCTTTGGATGTAGTCCCATCAACAGTATTTCAGTTATTTCTAGAAAGAAAGATACAGCGCTGCAACTCTACAGTATAACATCGTAGACACGTGGCATGATACCGCGCCCAGTCACATTATCCTGACACAAACCCGACTTTGAACAGAGCGCAAAACAGGGCATATGTCGCGGTCTGGGTTCGAACTCACGTCCATCTGGAGTAGATATTAAGAATATTTTATCATGAGATCTTTTTTTTTCACGCGTGGTTAGAGGTCAGAACAAAAAAAGGTCAGAAAAAAAGGTTTTCGATAGTGCCGATTTGTTTTATAAATATAAAAAGTCGATGTCATAATTCCAAGACTATGCACTCACCTATTTGAGTTTTGACATGTTTATACATGAAGTTGTAAATAAAGACTACTGACACATAGAATTCATCAACACATAGTTTAAAAATATTTTATTTCAAATAATACAAGATATAGGATTGGACTACAAGTTCTACCAACTTAAAGTCAGATCTTCCCCTACATTAAAATGTTAAACAATGGCTTAGAAGTGTTCATAATTTAAAGAGAAAGAATCAACAACAACAAAGAACAGGTAATGTAGAGAGAGAGAGAGAGAGAGAGAGAGGGGGATATGGTAGGGTGACAATCAGGGTTTAAAAATGATGAAACGGGATAGGTGTTGCAATAAGCAATGGCATATACCAATATGTTCGCCAGAGTTTGTAGTTTATGAAACTGCCAGCATAAGTTGACAAAATGGCGTTCCGAGAAATCTAAGATGGCCGCCACGATGATCGCCAAATAGAGAATAAAGCTAAAATATGTAAACATTCGTTTCATTACTCATTCTAACTGCTAGAAAAATATAAGTATGTAAAAGTTCTTGGCAGAAATGCGTTTTAATAAAGGTTGTTCATGCATTAAGGTCTATGTAATATGAAAGGACAAATTCAAGGTCAAAGTTCAAAATTTGAAAAA
>CM037779.1:13192960-13210300 GCA_021229015.1 Solen grandis
GATTTTGTGTCTTGAATTAATAAAACACAGAAAAAATTAGTGTGGCGTAGTTACTGTAAAACGGAGCGTGATATTTGTCCTTGTCATAAATGGTCTACAAAGCGTGTGGCTTTAACAACATCTAGCCATTTTAATTGCGGCACTTCGTGTAGGAATTATATAAAATCCTTAAATGTCATTTCAAAATCTTTCCAAAACGCACCGCTGGCACCCTTTATAGGAATAATGATTTTTTAAAGTCCGTCTTGGCCGACACTTCCATCACGAACGTTAACTGGGAACTCAGCAAAAATCAATAATCAGGTGAAGCAAAGGGGCGGAGCTACGTTCTGATTGGCCTACACAATGTCTTCTTTTTCTACTGTAAGAGTGAGAACGGTCGCAGTTTTATGGATGTAAAATCACTGGAAAAGTCCAAGTCAATCACACGGCGTAGTAAGCAAGCTACATGCAGAAAAGAGAAACTAGTTTACGAGTAAACATATATGATAAATACTGAAAATAAAGAAAAACGAAAAAAAAAGTATAGTTACATAAAAATATAAAAATTAGGGGTGGGCAATATATCACAATATTTTGCAAAACCATTTGTCTGCCAATATATTGCAATATGATTTAAAATGTCGCAATATATTATGATTAAGTGGCTGAATAATTTTCAAGTATGTAGTAGATGCAAGAAACAAATATCAAGTATGTTTATACAACAGTAAATGTATGTAAATTTTTATTCTAAAGTAAATTTCGCAACTTCAAGAGAACAATGCCGCAAGGGTTATGTAGTATTAACAAGCTATTATGATTAAGTGCAAAGGTTATGAACAGGAACTTGAAGTAAAAACATCAGTTGAATAGCAGTGGCAAACAATTTTGAGTTGGTACCTTACACAAAGAGCGAAAGTGAATATACCTTAAATAAATCGATGCTGGAGATAACTTGCTTTTAATAAAAGCACGTTATCTCCAGCATCGATTTTAAACACATTTAAATTCAGTTTCTACTTCCATAACGCAATCGTACTCAAATAATAATGAAACTCACCATTTAGTGTTAAGAGAGAAAACAAATTTTGGACTTTTTCTCTGTGCAGTAAAAAAGAGGGAAATCTATAAATTTCTAAATATAGCCCCGAATTGTTGTCCGATTCAAAAGGTGTGCTAAGATAGAACAGCGTTGCAGGTATCCCTGTTCAAAAACTTGATTGGCACTCTTCTTTAGTTGTCTATTATCATGCATTTTGTGTATGGTAATTGAATGGTAATTGTATGGTAATTGATTTGCTTGTCTTGGTCAGGCGCATGCTTTGTTCTTAACTTACGCCTATTATATTGCGAAAAGACGCGTATAAATTTGATTCATTTATCACGCATAAAATTGCATTTATTTCATATTCATGTTGTTACCTCATAATTTGTGACACCACTAAGCAAATTTAGATCCAAAACATACAATTCAAAGCATGTGTAGTTCAAAATGTCTTAACGTTAATTTGGATTAACAGTCTTTTAAAACAGTTGCAAAGTATCTGACGTGGGGAAAATAAATACGTACTTTCGGTTTTGTTGGTGATCTGCTCACCACTTGACTGAACTGTTTTGTTTTAAACAGACATGAAAATGTTAGTTCACAACACAAATAAACACAGGCAAAGCTAGCGGTATTCGAGATGGTTAAGAGCGTATCTGAGCTAAATGCAGAAAGCATGCCTGAGCTTCAAAAAACAGTGTGCAGAAAGACCTCAAGTCTCAAGATTGCTGACTCAAGTGTAAACCACCGTACATTAAAAATAAGATTTTGTCGTTGGTTGGAATCAAAATAAAGAAAAAGTTGCATCCATAAAATCAGTAGATACTGACTATACACACAACTGTTGGGCTGTATAACTGTTTGAGGATATGAAGTTGACCGATACATTTTTGACGGTACTAGATGTTATGTTTGATAAGCGAAATAAAGTACAACGTATATGACATCCTTTCGGAATAATTTTAGGGAGGTGTTGTGGGTGAATAAATATATGCTAGTGCGTCTCTTAGTACTAATATCCGGGTCGATTTCCACTAATAATACTTAGCGCTAAGTAATACTTAAATTCTTAAACTAGGTAGAAAAGCATTTCATCATTCCTATTTTACAAAATTTACATGCCTAAGCTAACATTTAATGTGACCGTGATATCTAACAATGTTTGTTAAGAAATGAAACAAGAATTAAGAAAGTTGCTCTTAAGCAATTAAGTATTACTGATGGTGGAATTCAATCCGGATATTTTTTTCCTCAACAAAATTACATCATGTAAAGAAAGGCACGGAGAATCCACACCACAATTAAATACATTATCAGAAACCGTACCGGATCTTTCCGGAACGGAATAACTTAATTATAGTAAAGTAGCAGAGACGATGTGGAAAAAGTCTGAAACTAAGTTTGTTTTACATGTTGCATGTGAAAGGTTTGCATTCGTGTTTTAGAAGGAAAGAATCGGCATACTATCAATTGCGAGAGGGGGGGGGGGGGGGCGGGATATGGCACCCTGTTTTTTTGTTGTTGTTTTTTTCGTTTTTTTGGTGTTGTTGTTTTGTTTTTTTGTTTGTTTTTTTTTGTTTGTTTTGTTGTTGTTGTTTTTTTTTTGGGGGGGGGTTATTTATGGCACCTGAGTCGACCATTGTTGTCACGGACGGAAATTTATGGCACCTAGAAGGCAAATGGGACGCAAATATTTGGCATCCAGAATGCACCGAGATTGTATGTCACCTTAAAGTGGATTGACAATTATAAACATGTCATGAGACATTTAGGTTGGCCCTGAAAAGGGCTTTTTTTTTTTTGTTCTCATCGTCATTGACTTTAATGACATCGTTCTCATCTTGTTGCTGTTGTCTCCACATCTCCTGGTGTTCTGTGAGCATATGGTCCTATCTTGTTGCTGTTGTCTCAACATCGCCTGATGTACCATTTGTTCCAAATGCAGTTTGTTTTGTGCAATATGGACTTGTTGTCTCCACTCAATGCGTTGTTGTCCAGTCATCACCATCAATTCGTTGACAAACATTTCGCGATCTTGATCAAGACGCTGAATACTTTCAATCAGATGCTGTATTTCTTCCATGGTTGTGCAGTTAGAATATGACAGGATGATTGATGCGGGGCGCTTTTATAATCTTGAAGCGGATAGACCTAATTTCTATCGAGTGCTAGCGCACACCATTCAAAGAAGATTATTTCCAACCAATGAAAATGACACTAGGTTTGGCCTTAAACTTATGGAGGCTATTCGTTGCCAAAAATCAAGCCTTGTTGATCTGAGCTGAACAGTTTATTTTCCGACAAAATACAAAATTCATTTGAATTTCTTAGTATTTAAACTCCAGAGATACATTCTGGGACTGAATTTGCCGATGCAACATTGTAGATACGTATTTCAACAAAATGCATTATGATAAACTACAAAACGCCTTCTTACTTTAACGCTCGCAACTTTACATTGTCCGACCATCATGATTCGGCTCAGCTTAATCCAGGTTTACACGTTAGCAATGTTGATAAATAAGCTCCGCCCATTTCCCCGCCCACTACATCATCGTAAATAAACGTAATTTTCCGCTCACTTTCGGTATTTTCCGACAACGACTGGCAAATCTCCACGCAGTTATCTCCCATGTACGAATAAGGGAAGTGTTGCAGCGTGTAGGTCTACACATTCAAGGTAAATGCATTATGAGAATTAAACAGTATCACAATTATTTACTAAGCATCATGTGTTTCAGTTGCATGAGTGCCATTGTATGCAGGTATTGAATCAACATCAGAAGATATAAAAAAGATTAGTTTTTGAAACGTACCCCACCTACATTGCAAAGCCAGCAATATAAGCGCAGCATGGCGTAAATTTATATTTAGACTTTTATATCCCTAGCCAGGATTTTAACTTTGATGTTTTTTTAGTCGAGCCACCAAAGCCACAGGATATGAGAATCCACTTCACCACAATAGAGCTTTTTTCAAAATTTAATATCTAGCCACTGCCATTACTGGTGTTGTGAATTCGCGCTCAATGTCACTTTCATATAAAAAGTCGATTTTTTTTTATTCACAATTTTCAGAAAAACAATGCATAATTTTCACAAACAGAGCTGAGGTGTACCGGACTGAATTTTTTGAATAACAATTCAAGAACACATCCAAAATTAAGGTGCCTTAAGTAGTCAATATTGACTATTGGCAGTATAAAGTTCAAGTTGAAGTATACATTATGTCTTTAATCAGGAGATGTTCTATAAAGAAGATATCTCCTGCTTTAATAAAGATTGATCCTTTGCTTGTCACCTAGTATATTAATGTTTTAAATGCAAAAAAAAGTCTGACTTCCAATATTATTTTGAATCTGTGTGTTTGTTCATATACATACCTGCAGATTGATTAATTTCTTTAAGAAAATACACAAAAGTTACATGCCATCAACTGTCTGTGTCTTAATCCAACTCTTAATGTGTTTTTTTTTTCCAGACAGTAAAAATTACTACTTGACTATAAATCAAGATTTTTTATGCAAAACAAATATATTTATAGAAGGAATAAGTCAAATTGATATTTAAGGTTCAGTTAAGTTGCTGCTTTACTATTGTCCAATTTTCAAGTCAAAACAGATGGAAGATTTGCTACAGATAGATCTATACAATAATTTTTACAGGCCAAGTTCTGGCTGCTGCCTTTCCCAGTAATATTAAGTAACATTTAATTACTATATCACAGATATAACCTTAATACTAGGGTATGACTGGATAAGAAAAAAGAGAAAAAAATCTATGCAGTTTCTAATGTAAAGCTTTCATTTCTTAATATTCACTGATAACGTTAGTAAAATTAAAACCAAAATTATGAAACTTAAATGTCTGTACATAGCAACTTCCCTTTCATAGATCTACATAACATTTTTTCAACCATACTTTTTTTCGTTTTCATTTCACCATGTATATATTAAAAGAGTCCAAAGGTAAGTATAATGATAAACAATTGATGTATATAAAATTATTGTATCTACAAAGTATCATTTTCAGACTCGGGTAAATACGAAATCCTTCTGTACTTACCGATTTGTCATGGTGTAAGAGTTACCTCTCTTTATTTTCCGCTCGTGAAATTTGGCTCCGCCTTTAAATCTTCGCCTACTTCCGTGATACTGCCATATATGGAAGTTGCAAAATCGTCTACAAATGTTAATCGCGTAGAAATGTAAAAGTCAAGTATGCAGTTGTAAACCTGAGTGTTATCTAATGCGGCTCCATTCTCGAACGTCGTGATGTACGGCGTAAAACGTGTCGTGTATGTCGTTGTACATTTCGTATATTTGAGTTTGAAAATTTATAAATATTATTTGCATTTTATCTTAGCTGCATGTTACCAAATTACATTCTAGAAGTAAAAACGTTACTAGTTAAATCGAGATAATCAAAACGCACAATACGAGCACAATATGTACCTCTCGGATAAACGTTTATACTTTTACAAATCTGTTTAGTTGAACCGAAATATAAATTGTCATGATTACAAGGCTGGATTTTTGGCAACGAATAGCCTCCATATAAACTGAGGTGGATTGACCTGTATTGTATCGAATCTTGACACACTAATCAGAATGGGTGTTACATTTGAAACCAAAACAATTTCAAGCCGCATTGTTTTTGTGGTAACATTTAAACACTTTTTTCTAACTTTTTTTTTCTATTGTAATTTTTTAGTTCACATGAGCACTATGCTCATGTGAGCTTTTAGGATCAATGGCTGTCCGTCGTCCACAATTGTTCCAAACGACATCTCCTCTGAAACCAACAGGCCAAATTTGATCAAACTTGCTCATGATGTTCCTTGCATGAAGCTCTACCAAAGTTGTTCAAATGGTACCGGTCCATTGCATATCTGGGTCACAGGAGCTAAAAAAAAGATTTTAAAAGTAAAATCTTAAAAATATTTTTCTCTGAAACCACAAGGCCTGGAGCTTAGATATTTGTTGTGTGGCATTGTCTAGTGGACAATTACCAAGTTTGCTCAAAGCATGACCCCGGGGTCAAAATTGACCTTCCCAAAGGGGTCACTTGACTTTACATAGACTTAAATAGTAAAAACTAGAAAAAAATCTTCTTGTCAGAAACCACAAGGCCTGGAGCTTAGATATTTGGTGTGTGGCATTGTCTAGTGGTCACTACCAAGTTTGTTCGAATAATGACACTGTGGTCAAAATTGGCCCCGCCCCAGGGGTCACTTGATTTTACATAGATACAGGAAAAACTAGAAAAATCATCTTGTTCGAAACCACATGGCCTAGAGTTTAGATATATGGTGTGTAACATGGCATACTGGACCTTTCCTACGTTTGTTAAAAATTATGACCCTGGGGTAAAAATTGGCCACGCCCAAGGGGTCACTATATTTCACAGAGAGACTTGAATAGGAAAAACTTGAAAAATCTTCTTGTCAGAAATCACAAGGCCTAGAGTTAAGATATTTGGTATGTAACATGGCCTTATGAATATCTACCAGGTTTGTTCAAATCATGGCCCTGGGTTCAAAATTGGCCCCGCATCAGGGGTCACTTGATTTTACATATATATATACAAGAGGGCCAAGATTGCCCTAATGACGCTCACCTGAAAAAATTGCCTTCATTGCCTGTACAAGTTACTAAATTATAGCATAGTTGTACTGTCAGAATACATAATCTATGAAATCATTTCAGTTCAATGAACAAAACAGTGCCTGTGGTTAAAATTTGAAGTCATACTTGACTGAGAGATAGTATGGCTTTAACACACAAATTTAAACATTAAAAGGGACATAACTCCTGAACTGTGGCCTTTAGTGTGTAAACAAGATTTTTCTAAGATTTGACATACTGACCTACTTTTTGATCCAACCTGACCCATTTTCGAAAGGGTTCAAGATATCATCAAGACAAACTTTCTGACCAAGTTTGAGGAAGATTGGATCAAAATTGTGGCCTCTAGTGTGTAAACAAGATTTTTCTAAGATTTGACCTACTGACCTACTTTTGGATCCAACCTGACCCATTATCGAAAGGGTTCAAGATATCATCAAGACAAACATTCTGACCAAGTTTGAGGAAGATTGGATCAAAATTGTTGCCTCTAGTGTGTAAACATCAAAATTGTTGACGGACGACGGACGACTGACGACGGACGACGGACAATCAAGTATCCCAAAAGCTCACCCTGAGCTATGCTCAGGTGAGCTAATAAAACTAGAAAAATCCTCTTTTCAGAAACCACATGGCCTAGAGTTTAAGTATTTAATGTGTAACATAGCCTAGAAGACCTCTACTAAGTTTGTTAAAATTCTGGACCTTGGGTCTCAATTTGCCATGCTCTAGGGGCCACTTCTGCATGGTTTATGTATTCAGTCACTGAAGGCACTGTTTCTCAGGTGAGCGATTCAGGGCTATCTTGGTCCACTTGTATAAAACAAAGGACCATATTTGGATGAAAAAATTAATGATGATGGCCCTGAGAACCAGGTATTAGTGGGAAGAACAGAAACAGCAAATATCTTATGACATTGTGAAAAATGGGCGATGCCCTCTGCCAGCAAGCTTTTTTTTTTCTTTTTTTTTTTGACCAGAAGAATTTTCAAATTTGTACTACATACATATATGGAAAATGGGCTTAGCCCCCTGGTGGCCACATTTTTTAAAGGATCAAAATATTTTGAACAATCTTGGTAGAGAGTGACCCAAGGAACATCTGTGTCAATCCAGCCAGGACTTTTCGCCAAGAAGATTTTTCAAAATTTGTACTATATTCATAAATGGAAAACAGGCTCTGCCCCTGGTGGCCATGTTTTTCAACGAATCAAAATAATTTGAACAATCTTGGTAGAAAGTGACCTAAACAACGTCTGTGCCAAATAACTTAGAAATCCCGTCAGTACTTTTGGCCATGTAGATTTTTGAAGTTTTTACTAAATACAAAAAAAGGAAAACGGGCTCCGCCCCCTGGCGGCCATGACCAAAGGAAAATCTATGCCAAATAACTTTGAAATCCAGCCAGTACTTTTAGAGGAGAAGGTTTTTGAAATTTTTTACTATATACATTTAAAGAAAACGGGCTCTGCCCCATGGCGGCCATGTTTTTCAAAAAATTTAAAAAAAAAATTAAAAAACCGCGCATTGGGCACTTTGTGTTCTGCTCCAGACAAAATTTAAGTATGAAAAATAACAAAGGGCTATAACTCCTATTTATGCAAAACAGAGTTATGGTTCTTGTACTCTGCACTTCTCCTTATTCCAAATTTAATTACCTTATAGAGCAAAAAAAAAAAAAAAATTCCTGTACCCTGCGCTTCTCCTCAATAAGATCTATCTACATGTGAAATTTCATGTTCATACCTCTTATAGTTTTTGTGTTATGCACTGGACAATATTATGACGGACGGACAGACGGACAAGGTGGCAATCATATGCTTTCCCTTCAGGGAGCATAAAAAGTCCAAAAAGCAACAACTCTGAATTGGGACAAAAAAATAGGATTGGGCTTAATGGTATTATTCAGGAGAGAGAATCTCCAACATGGGAGATCTCATAACAATTTCTCTTCCACGGTGAGTTGAAATATAGCTAAATTTCAGCTAAATCACAGGTACCACTAGCGTGATTTTGGTACTTTGGTACACATCATGGTCACATGGTAACTCAGTGTGGCTGTGATTGATGCAGAAACAATCCTCCTTGCCTGAGATTGACTAAATGTATTTACTAAATTACAGTATATTGAAATCTGCTTAATAATATAAATATCCCATGTAAATATGTTACCAGTCTCTCACTGGTCATAAAAATTTTCTCACTTACTTTTGCCAAAAATTTCCAAGACAGAATCATCCCTGGGTGGGAATTTTAGAATTCAGAGGAATTTTCAATCGGGAATACAGTTATGACTTAATGGTGGCACACTCACATTTCCATGTGGTTTTAACCCTGGAAACAATTTCTGACAGACAGTGAAGTATATCAAGTTTAATTTTATTTGAAACAATGACATTTCTAATGTGATAATATTTCATCATTGATATGTAAATGAATTAATCAAAATGAGTAGATATTTCATGGGAAAATAAAGTTATTAAACATTCTAATAAATAAAAATAAAACATTAACAGTATCTATAATAAATAAATTTTCATAAATATTAATATTTACGTTTTAAACAGTATAAATCTTTACTTTTTGTATTATCATTTATATAACATTAGTGAAGTCAACTGGGAATCATGTTTATACAACTTCTATTACAAATCTCTAAAACGGATTCCTGAGTCTTAATTCATCAGCCCCCTGGGCCCAGACTCAGGATTCTGAATGTTTAAAAAGTAAATTTCTTCTTCAAAAATGAAGTAACTTATTTTCAAAACTTTGCACTCTCAGTCTTTAGATTTTAAGTCAATGCACCTTTCCAGCAAAAGAAAAATAACCCCTGCCTTTTCCATCCCCAGCTAGGTCAAGTGACCATGAACAGTACCACAAACAAAATCATGTTCTTTTGTGTAAACAAGGTCAACCACTGACTACCTATTATCCCTATGATGATATTGGATAGCCTGAAATTTAATCTTGATATGTCTATAAACACAGGAAAGGTCCATTAACATGTCCTGTTTAATATCAATGTGTATGTTAAGCTCAGATTTAATTTTAGTATCTTTACCATTTATTGATTTTACATGTTCACAATGAAGCAAGATGTTGATACAGCAGGAGCGAAACCACAGCATCTGTTGCTGCATACAGCTGCTGTTCATGCGGCAGAGGGAACTGAGCCCAGTCACATTTCCGTATACTGTCATTCTTGCTTATACGTTTCTTCAATGCATTTTTCACCAATCCCTCCAGACTCCAATTTTCAGCTGACCTAAGTTTCTTATTGGCCAACGTCCGCAGTTCAACAGTACTGTTTTGCACAACTTCTTTCACCCTAACATCATAGTCCGCTTCCAGTTTCCATAGGTCATACTCAATATTCAGGCCAACTTTTATCACTGTCTTCATCTCTATTAGCTTCTTCAGCATCACAGGAAACTTGGGCATACAGGACACGTGAAACAGGTAACACTTGTCCAATGTAGGGCAGACTTGCACTAGTGCAGTTTTAGCTTGTCTTCCTTTATTATATGTAACTGGCCACTCAGTGTCAAAACCAACATGGCAACCTTTCTCTGTATCTATTCCTGAGATTATTTCTTCACAGATGATGTTGCAGTCATTCTGGTTATATGAATACACTAAGGAACCTTTGAAAATATATTCCTCATATGACAACTCAACTATCTGTTGAACAGATAGATTTTCACTTTCAATCATTTTCTTTGGTATTCCTGCTTCATTCAATGTTTTTTCCATCTTCACTCCAGAAGCCTCACAAAAATCTTTTCTATCACCGCTACCTTTTCCACAGCCATCTTTCATTGTTTTACTTGGTACTTTACAACTGTCTGTAATATCTCTACTTTCACCAATTTCCACCAGTGAACCAACATTATTCAATTTCTCTTGAGCATCATAAGAAGAATTTTTAGCTGCTTTAAGTTCGACCTGACTGACAGTGACAATGCCCGAGGTGGCGGAATCATCATTATGAGTTGGAACTTTAGCAGTCTTGACTGTCACACCCTGCAGCCAAGGGGGCAGGGTTCTTTTCCTCCTTGATGCCATTGGAGTCCCCTAAAAACAAAAAACAATTGTTATTTCTTATTTGGTGATGAGAATTACTCTTTTTGTTTGTCTGAATTTAAAAATGTATACAACACTGAATCTGAACATTGTAAATCCAAATAATATAGTTTTTACCATTTTATAGTATACAAAAAGTCTGAAATACTGGTATAAAAATATGTTTGAGACAATAATATGGTTCAAGACCATTCTTAATATGTAAATGATATGCCATTATCATATATGGACCTAAAACATATAGAGGTTTCTTATGGACACCAATGTGCAGGAGTGCACTTTTGGGGAAATATCTTGCTATTATAACACATCACAAACTTTAATTCATCAACCATCTTAAGACATTTGTAGCAAAACTGACTTTTTGTGCAAGTCTGTTTCCTTGTCTACTTGATAAGAATGAAGATGTCCAGTTAAGTTTTATCTAAATGTTTGTCAATATGCTGACAGTTTACAATATTAGTTATAAATGCAGCATACATGATACTAAAGCATGTTTCTTAGGTAATATAAATTTTGTTCTTTTTATTCATTGTTAAATATCATAGAATAATCATATGCTCCGTATTTTTAAAATAACAGGAGTTGTCGGAACAATACAATCGCCCCCCTATGCTCACCCCACCCCCATCCCCAAATTTCTGTCAGAGTTTGACATCTCCGTAACAGTAATGAAGTCATAGCTTTATCTAGTTAATTTAAGGTTGAGGAAGACCAGTGGATCACCATATGAAGTTTGAGGAATGTGGGCCTATGCGATCTCCGGGTATTATAAATCAGGAACTATTTTAAAATTCGAAGTCACTGTGACCTTGACCTTTCAAAAGGTGACCCCAAAATCAATAGAGGTCATCTATTAGTCATGACCGGGCCCCAAAATAAAGGGTTATCCACTAGTCATGACATCATCTTATGAAGTTTGAGGAATGTAGGCCCAAGCTTTCTCGAGTTATTGATCGAAAACTAAGTGGTCTACTGACAGACTGACCAACCAACCAGCCAACCAACCAACCAACCAACCATCCATCCAACCGACATTTGCAAAACAATATGCCCCCTCTTCTTTTAAGGGGGGCATAATAATAAGAATTCATATCGATCTAGTATCATCTACTGTACTGCATTATGAAGAATCAGCAGATCAATAATATAAAATATATTCCTCAAGTATTCAGTTCTCGCCATATTTGTATTCTCAAGCTATGTACTCAATTGCAATATTTCACCCCTAGTGTGACGTAATTTTACAGGTCATCTACTAGTTCTGACCAATCACCCTATGAAGTTTGAGTAATGTGAGCCCAAATATTCTCCTGTTATAGATCGGTAATCATTTTCACATTCGAGGTCACTGTGATACCTGCACAGGTTCATATGATGACAAACCAGTATACAAAGTTTTAAAAAACAAATATTGAAATATGACAAAGAAATATCTATTTTTATAGGATATCCAGAGCTATGGCAAAATAAGTTCAAAAGTCAAGGTCAATAGATAAAATATTGAGGTATATCTGAATAACCCTTGTCAAGATGAATATGCATACTAAAAATGAAAGTTGTACATTGAATAGTAGGCATACCAATAATGAAAGTTGTATATTGAATAGTAGAGAAGTTATGGCCAACGTAAAGATTCTGGACGATGACGACGCCTGACGACAACGACAATGCAGATGCCAGAATTACGACAGTAGCTTGTATTTTTTTCTTCTTTGAGCTAAAAATCACAAGAAAATGCAGGATACCCCTGCCTACTACAATTTAAACCAAGAGGGCCATAATGGCCCTAGAACACTCACCAAAGTACCATTACTTCATTAGATAATTCAGTTTAACCTTGATAAAAATTCCAGATAAAAAAGTACAATTTCTATACAGACTAAATAAGAACTACTAGCCAACCATCAGCAGGACATATATCTTAGAGAAAATGACAGCAGAAAACCATGAGCAACTTAGTTAATTATTGCTCAAATTACTTCAAAACATAATTAAGGCACTTCCATCACTCAACAGAGAAATTTCCAATTTCCAAACGAAGAAGTCCATTATATACCCTCAAGGTTATTTATTTACAAATGGGGGATGTGGCCCTAGCCTTTCAATGGGGGGAAAAAAGCGAGCGAAAAGCCTTTTTAGGGGATTTTTTCTTAGGGGAATTGACATTATGCATATAATAAACACATATGTGATTATCAAGTTCAACAAAATAAGTTCAAGCACCTACTTTTTGTTGTAAACTGATTTTTCATTGATGCATTCATATCATTTGATATTCATTTATTTATCTTTTTTGCACAAATGTTTAAAATTTATAAAATAAATATGTAGTGAATTAGGCAACTGATGATTAATTTTTTATAAATAAATTAAATTTACCCAAACAATAACAGAAAATGAAAAAATTTCATTGGACAAACTATGATTTTTAACACTATGTTATTTTAAAATTGGCTAAATAACTGCATTAATAGTAAATAAAATTTAGTTATTTATTAGTTAGGACTAAAATCGAGGCTTACCAGAAGATGTATTGAGACTTATACAAAAATTAATTTATAAAAAAGTGGCTGTGGAGTCAGGAGACCAAAAGTGCTCATTATATAGCCTCTACAGGAAACTAATGCAGGCGAAAGGATGATTTAATTGGGGCCGCCACCCTTTTTCTTTTTTTTGGAGGCGATTTCAACTTTTTTATAACTTTTCCAGGTGTGTGACGTTTTGCTCTAACAACATTTGCTTACATCTTCTGCTGAAAGAAAACCAAGTTTACTCAAACATTCTACGTTTTCAATATCATTCACCTCAGGAGCAGAATCGGGTGTTTTTGTGTGTTGACAATTGGCGATCTGTTGGCATACATGCCATATCTCCCGGCGGGAGATTAAATCTCCCGGGATTTCGACTTGTCTCCCGATCTCCCGCCGGGAGGTAAAAATCTCCCGGTCTGACTTAAATCAAACCGGTTTCACTTTGAACTCAGTATAATCCATTGTATTACCGAGCTATGATACAGCATCAGGAAGATTACGTAAGAACATGTGTTAGTATCAATCCTGACCAGTGTGCTGTACACAGCCACAGGCAAAGTGTGATCGTCCTTAACCAATCAAATTGCATGATTCAGACAGGTAGCAGATTCGCCAGTCTATCAGTTGAAACAATTATCGTCGGGTAATTAGCACCTTTCAAGGCAATACTAAAGCTAGAATGAGTAAGGTTAGAATGCACTTGGTACATCGTAATAAAAATGTAAATGATTGCTTTAGTATACCTTACCATGGATAAAAAGGTCCCGGAGAATAGCTAATCCTTACTTACCGGAAGTGTAAACAATAAATGATAATTAGATCAGCTGTTTACCAATCATTTAAATCTTAACAAAACTCGTCATATAGACACATTATAGAAAGTACACCTCAGCTAGCGGTAAATTGCAAATGAAGTGCAATTTTCACACCGACGCTGATTTGCTTAACAACGGATATCGTCTGCTGAATAATTTACTATAATGAGATGTGCTGATCGGAAGAGTTGGTTAACCACTTCATATCACCATACCGTACACGATAAATATTTTAAGCTTAATATTTAAGCTAAAAGCAATTTAATTTAAAAAAGAAAAAAAAAACACAAACACAAACAGAAGGTGAAAATATTATTAAATATGATCTAACTCTTTATCTTTATTCATCCCCATTAATTAAAACCCTATGATCAGAAATCATTCAATAAATCAAAGATACTGTATCAATTTAAATGTGTTTGATGTAAATGGCATGATCTCCGATCTGTTACAAGGTAGTGTTGCATTTAATGTGAAACAGTGCTTGTGGAAAGTTAAGTTTCTATTTGAATTCGATCTATTAATAAATTTTGAGATTTTTTTAGATATACTTTTTAATGGTGTTTTCATTAAATGCAATAAACAGTATACAATATAAACTGTTAATGAAGGGATAATCATATGTGTATTTTTCTTTATTCTTTTTTTTTTATTAAGAACGTCTCTTTGATATACATTGTATGTCGTAAAATCTCCCTGGCTGGACCCCAAATCTCCCTGTGAAAATTTCAAAACCTCCCTGGGAGACATACTGAAAATATGGCATGTATGTGTTGGATCCAATAGTACCCGAAATTAATATTGTAAAATAATTGTTGTAAAATGGTATCATAAAGCGTCAATATTGTACAGCAACAGTTATCTCCCTTGCTGCTTTTGTTTACATTATAGTTAACCAATTTCAGACTTTGGGGGAATTTTCATACTTCGGTGGGGAAAAATGAAGGCCCCGTGGTTGAGGGATGTAGCCGATATTCGACTACTGCTGTATATTAAAAAAACAAAAAAACTGACCCTATATAGTTGTTTGTATGTTTTGACCTGGTATAAAGTTTACAAAAACAAATCAAACAGATGTAGCATCTATTCTAAAGTGTTTTTCTAACATTTGACTAAGTGACCTAGATTTTGATCCTACATGAATTTGCACTCAACTGGGCATTCTTGCAGTCATCATTCTTATCAAGTTTTATGAAGTCTGGAACAAAATTGTAGGCCTCTACAGTGTTCCCGTTTTTGACCCCACAAAACCCAACCAAAATTGGGCCAAAAACGTGGCCTTTTCAAAATTTTAAAATTTGATGACCTAGTTTTTGACCCCACATGACCCAACTTCAGTCTCATCCAAGATATCATGTGACCAAACATCCTGACCAAGTTTCATGAAGATTGGGCAAAATCTGTGGCCTCTAGAGTGTTAACAAGGATTTTCAAAGATTTGACCTGGTGACCTAGTTTTTGATCCCACATGACCCAATTTCGAACTCATCCAAGATATCATGTAGACAAATATCCTGACCAAGTTTCATGAAGATTGGGCCAAAACTGTGGCCTCTAGTGTTCACAAGCAATTGTTGATGATGGACGACGCATGATGTACAAAAAGCGGTCACAAAAGCTCACCTTGGGCACAAGTGCTCAGGTGAGCTAAATAATCTAAAGCAACACTACTTGTTTCGCTATTATACACAATGTTTTCAGAGAATTTTATACCATATATTAATTTTATCCAACTCTTTGAAACAATTCATATATTCATGACAATACAAAAAAAGAAATCAATCAGGGAAGTTAATTAATATTCTTTGGTTATTAGTTTCAATATAAAATATTGATTATCTCCCTTACAAATCTTAAAAACAATGGATTGGCTGGGTTTTGGGCCTCATTTTTTAAGGGATCAGCTTGATTTTAGCAAATATTGTAGAGAAAAATTAGGTGACCATATGTGCCAAATGAAATGAAATTCTGACCATTGGTTTCAGAGAAGATGATTTTTGAAATTTTCTATTTAAGTATATATAAATATATGGAAATTGGCAAACCCCGTGGGGGCCTCATTTTTCAAGGAATCAACTTTATTTGAGCAAATATGGTAGAAAAAAAAATTAGATGACTACTGTTCCAAGCAAAATTAAATTCTGACCATTGGCTATAGAGAAGGTGATTTTTGAAATTTTCTATGTAGTGTATATAACTTCCCAACCCTGAGGATACCTCATTTCTTAAGAATTCAACTTCATTTTTAGCAATTATGGTAGATGGACATGAGGTGACCATTTGTGGCAAAGGAAAATTAAGTTCTGACCATCGGTTTCAGAGAAGATAATTTTTTAAGTTTTTTAAAATAAAATGGTGTTGGTTGCCATGGCAACCTGAGTTCTGGATGGATCAAATCAATTTAATAATTTTTGTGAAGGTTAACCCAAGTATTCATGCCAAGTTTCATCAAATTCTTATAGTGGTTTCAGCTGTTGACAACGAATGACGACGGATGGTGGGTGATCCCAATAGTTCACCTTGAGCACCTTGTGCTCTGGTAAGCTAACAAGCCTTCTACTCTGATTCTAAAGGAAAACCCTGTTTATGCTTGTTATTATTATTTTTTAAACACCTTTTAAACCTATCAATAACTCTCAGTTAACAGATGATGACTGATTTATGTAAAACAATATCTGTTCATTAAATTTCCAACGAACTCGTAAGAGACTCATTTTGTGTTCGCAATCGAGAACGCAAGACGCCACTTTGGTAATATATATATTTTTACTCTTATTATCCATCACAAATGATAATTCATGGCATTTAGAGAAAATACATTGCTGCTGCATTTAACATATATTTGAAACAAAGGTGAGTGGTTATTTTGTTCCTTTATTTGGCAATAACTTCATACGCTGGCGAGAACTGGATACTAAATGATATGTATCTTTTTGTGTATGTGTGTACTATCAATTTTCTCCTTCTTTCAGACATAACATTTCCCCTAAGTATCTAGCGATATTAACTAAATAGTAAGCAAATGATTAACTCCTCTAGTCATGTCTATTATGCTACTTACTACCTGTTGATGTCGAATTTAAAATTATGTCTCCAATCTTCTGTCCATTTCCGATTTGTTTACTTTCCAGCGTTTAAGTAGCGGTGAAGCGTTACAACTACACGTTTATTAGTTTGGATCATTAGTTACATTAATAAAAATGTTTTGAAGTATCGGACAGTGTATATAATAGCAATTTTATGGTCCAATTTAAA
>CM037779.1:13210400-13260400 GCA_021229015.1 Solen grandis
AAATGTATGGTTGAGATTCCTCTTTGTTCATACGGGAAATGTTGCTGGTCGTGTTAGAAAAAATGTTAATATAGCGGAATTTTACCGATTAATATTCATATACAGACTAAATTGCATGAATTGATAGTCTTACTTACATGAAATGTTTTGCATAATTGTTCAGATTTCTTCATGTTTCACGTTTCACATTTGATTATTTGGGATGATTGATTTAGAAGGTATACCAAAACCTAGAAACACGCTGATATATATTTAAAATATTTACAGCTGTATTGAATAATAGATTGAATGATTGGATAGAAAATAATCATATACTAAGCGATGCACAGTTCGGATTTCGGAAGGGTCGTTCAACTGTTGATGCTATGTCTGTATTGAATGCTATTGTTGAAAGGTATTTGAATGAAAAGAAGAGATTATACTGTACTTTTGTTGATCTTAAACGTGCGTTTGATAGTGTGTATTTAAATGCTTTATGGCTTAAATTATATAAGAATGGGGTAAGTGGCAAATTGTTAAGGATTTTTAAGGATATGTATAATCAAGTCAAATCTTGTGTTAGAGGATGTAATTTCTTTTCAGATTATTTTGATTGTGCAATTGGCTTGAGGCAAGGTGAGGTAATTTCGCCGACACTTTTTGCCCTTTTCATTGAGGATCTCGAGTTATTTCTGCAGAACGAAACATTAAGTTCATTATCACTTGACGATACATCATTTATTTTATTATTGTTTGCAGACGATATGGTAATATTAGGTAATAGTCCAGAGGAGTTACAACACAGCTTAAACCTTTTAAAAATATATTGTGATAAGTGGGGACTACAGGTCAATGTTAACAAGACAAAAGTTATAGTCTTTAGAAACAGAGGGGGGTTACTTCTTCGAAAAAATGGAAATATGACTCAATTTTTTTAGAAGTGATTGACAACTTTAATTATTTAGGAACAGTCTTTAATTATAATGGTACTTTTACATTAAATCAGGAATTTCTAGTAGGAAAAGGCTTGAAAGCTCTAAATGTATTGCTTAATAACTTAAGAAAATATGAATTGAAAACAAGTGTTAAATGCCAGCTTTTTGATGCGTTTGTTGGTTCTATTTTAAATGTAAACAGCGAAATATGGGGATTTGGAAAATCAAAAACGGTCGAACGTATTCATCTCAAGTTTTGTAAATCGCTGTTAAATGTTAAATCATCTACAAGTAATATGGGAGTGTATGGTGAGTTGGGTAGATATCCATTGTTCGTTAGTAGATATACACGCATTATTTAAATATTGGTGCAAGATTCTAATGTCAAATAATATACTTGTTACTTTATATAACAGCTTATTGGTAAATATTAACAATGGTCGAAAAAACTGGGTTGTGAAAGTGAAAGATATATTGAATGATTATGGATTTTCATATGTTTGGAATAATCCTGGCTGTGTAGATGTTATATACAAAGCTAGAGTATTAGATGTTTTTAAGCAAAGTTGGTGTAACAGTATAGATACTTGTCAGTCATTATGTACCTATAAATACTTTAAGGTTTGTTTTGGATTTGAACAATATTTAGATATGTTACCTTATCAATTTAGGATTGCTTTAGCTAGAATGAGGCTCTCTTCCCATAAACTGAGAATAGAAACCGGTAGGTATGGTCAAAACAGGACAAAAAGATTCCTGAGATATTGTAATATTTGCAACAGTTTTGATATTGAAGATGAGTATCACTTTGTAATAGTATGTCCAGAATATCAAATCATCAGACAAAAATACATAAAATCGTTTTATTATAAGCACCCAAGTATGATGAAATTTATTCAATTAATGTCTTCAGATAACAGAAATGTTATTCTAAATCTTGGTAAATTCATAAAAGAAGTTACATAGGCATTCCATTATAACATGATAGTTCATACCATACTTCATTTGTATATGCTACAATGTATTTTAAATGTTCTCCTTTTTATTCTGATTCAAGATGATTTTGTTGTTGTATCTCAACTTCCACCATTTCTTTAGCTTAGACATTCTAATAATATGAATTTTGGAAATATGTTACAGATAATGAAGGATGATTAATACGTGTATGTCCATCCTCCATATCTGGCATTCTGTTCTTATACATTCCAATATTTACATTTGCTTATCTACTTATATTTTTTTCAATATACTTCTTGATGATCATGTGATGTTATTATTTTGAAATTATACTGTTTATATGACAAGAAACTGTAAAGTTTACGTCAATAAAGTATACTGTCTGTCTGTCTGCTGATTTTTCCTTCATTTTAGCAAGTGATTTTGTAAACGTTCAAGTTGAATCGAAAAATAAAGTTATCTGGATAATGTGATTGGGTCTAGTACTGTCACCATCGAGTAACTGTGGCGAAACACCAAATTGGTTTTCAAGAAGTGTTTGCTCGTTTGATATGAGTTTAACGCCCCACTTATAGTTTTAAACTCTTAACCACTTTGACCACTGGGAGCGGAATCCTATTCCACTTGAAAAAAAAATCAGACAAATCTAATCTTTATTTATCATGGGTTTTCTACCCACACTTTATTTCTAGAAAATGGATAAAACAATATTTTATTAACGAAATGTAAAATATTTCCACATTCATTTAGAAGATTTGAGACCTTTAAGCCATTTTTTTCCTGGGGAAATACAATAAGATCTATAAAAGACTACGTTCAACTTAAATTATGCAATGTACCTATTTCGAGCAGACGACACATGCCAGTTCTCTGCCATTCGGATACTCCTGGCACGGTAGTGACCCGCACTTCACTTCAGTGACATAGAATAACTTTCCATTTAAGTCCGCTTCACCATGATACACAGCTTCCGGATCGGCATCTACGCATGCGTAGTCGGAACCACTGTTGTGGCCATGATAGTCAGTCATGAGGTAACCGGTATACTCTAAGTACCAGCCGCTGTAGCAGTCCGTACGACCAGGAATCATCAAGGATGTTGGACGGGGACTTCGACAAACAACACATGGGGCGTCCTGGTTAACCATATTTTTGTTGAACGGGTTAAAACTACCCCAGTAATTAGCCTGGTACTCCGTACCAGACATGTACCCGCCTATGTTCTGAAGGCCGTCTTTATACTTTGCCCACGTTGGATGCTGGGGAAGACATACATAGCTTGCTGCCCCTCCTGAAGTATCGTATGGCGTCCCTCCGGTAAATCCTTAAATTAAGTTTTTTTCAATCGTTAACAGCAAACTGTATGCTGGCTGTTTTACTTTTTAAGGATCCTGTAGCTACTACATAATTACGGATATAAAACATTACTTATGACCAATGGATATATTTATATCCCCGCAAACGAATGTTTGAGGGAGTATACTGGAATCACCCTTTCGTTGGTCGGTCGGTCTGTCCCCAAAAGGGGATGTCTTTAATTATTATTGTCAGAAGGGACATATCTTGACCAAATTTGGGACATGTTTACCTTTTGTGAAGATAAAAGCTTTGATGTGCTTCACGAATTTTATGGGTGATTGTCAAGGTCACTGATACTAAAAATATACTTTTGTTACTGCTAACTCTCCGCAATATGGACTTTTTTTAATATTAACTTCTTAGTATTGTAATCAAACGTGATACTTGTACACTCTCACTCTGTGTAGGGAGAAAGCTACAATGCGTTGTGTGGGTTTAATAGGTCAGTGTCACTGACACTAGGAATAAATTGTCCTCAAAACTGAATTTGCTTACTTACGTGATATCGAGTTTGGAACATATATAGCTTAGTGAATATAAAACTTTAATAGCTGTTGGGGTTCTGATGGGTAAAGATGATGGTCGTTGTTACTAATGATACACTTATGTTACTGCTTACTGTCTGTCTCCAAATTGATTTTTCTCAGGAACGAAATATAACCAAGCTTTCAACATAATTAACTTGTGTGAATGTAAAGCTTTGTAGAGCTGTTAGGTCAAGGTCAATGTTACTGAAAACAAACTTTTTTTACTATTAATAAAATTCACAAGGAATAAGATATTGTAACCATGTTTTAATCATATTTATCTTTTGTGTGAAAGGTAAATCACTGTATTGGACTGGTCTTTCCTGAGACTTGTTCAGAATATTTCTCTATTTACTTAAATCTTAGTAACTGCTTTCGACATTTAGAATAATTATACGTCCATACTGTGACAACGCAGTATGTGGGAGTATCAGTCACCTCTGCGACAGTTCTAGTTAATACTAAATTCTTCTTCACACATGTGAATAGAAGATCAGTCAATGTGTATGACTTACCGGAGTAAACTTTTTCCGTGCCATTACCGGGACATGTAGTGCGGCCCCATCTGACGTAAGTTGAACCTTGACCTGTAATGTTGTTTGTCTAATCTATTGGCATTTTATCATATAATACATTGCGTTTGTAACTTGGAAGAAAACGCCTTTTAGGCAAAAAAAAAAAGACTTGTTTCCGCTACCAGCTCTGAAAAAAAATAGGGTCGGTAGGTAGGAATTTGTTTTTTAAGAAACATGATTTTCAATAATTTTTTTAAAAGCTTTCCATGTCTATGAATGCAATAAGTGACATTTAATGTAATTTCACACAAGACTGTATTTTATTATGTTCATAAGATGCTATAAAATCTTGAAATTAATTTAAATGACTTAATTTCAGTAGATGTCCGACATTGAGTAGACTGACAATAGACAATGGACGATAGGCTGTCACAAAAGACAGCAATATCAGCACTTGAAGGTCTGGCTTGCAGAACAAGTATTTTTGATGTGAAATAGTTAGATAAATTATAGGTATCTGAAATTAAAAAGGGTGACATCCAATACAATTTATTTTAGAATGTATACATATGTGTTTTCTCATATTCTCTTGTCAGATTAATGTATTGTTGAAATCTCTAGCTGTTAACGATTTCAACTACATATATTATGAAGCTAGAAAATAAAATTGAAATTAGATTGCTTTGTAAAATGAGAATTATTTATGTATTTTTGTGATGTCAGATTGTTTTTGAAATAACACTTTTAAGGGTTCAACACTCACTTTTCAGCCAGGAATCCTGTCGGGGCATCTGCTTTTCAGAAGTCTATGCTTAAATAAGAAGTCCCTTAAATTGTGTTAATTTAAGTTAAATTCAGTAAAATATTATTGGGATATTCAAAACAATACTTAAGTACACTTCTAATAAACTTTAATTATGTGTATATTAGACTAAATAGAAGTTTGTATTATTTTTAGATCATTATATCTTTTATGATATACAAATGTGAAAATAATATATATTAATTTTTTTAATCTTATCATATTTTTATAGAATGGTAATGCAAGTTTGTCTCAATGCATTACCCCACCCACTTCACTACAAAATATTATTGTACGTCTTAATTTCAAGTAATGTTGTAAAATCTGTATTTCATTTCAAACATTCATGTTTTAAAACATTACCAAAGCTTTTAGACCATTTTATTACTGTTAACAATATTTATCAGTAAATGCTTTTTTCTACGATCATACCGGAAGTAGTAAAAAAAAAGTTATATTCAAATAGCTTTTCACATGCTATTAAAACCACCAAAGGCATTTAAATTGAGTACTATTCATAAATACTATGGAAGAATGATATTGTGTCAAGGTCGAATGCCAGATTTAAAGTATTACAAATATTTGTGCCGATTAGGCTATTCATTTCGTATTAATAAACAGACTCGCAAAATCAACTTTTACTTTCACTTTGAAATTAACTTGAGCCGTGAACATTATTTGTAGGTTTGTTTACACACATTTCCTCTTCAGTCATCAGCAATGACAATGGTGCTGTTTTTTTTTGTTTTTTTTTTTTTTTTTCCTCCAATGATTTGTTTTGAGTAATATTATTGATCCAGTAGGAACTCATGTTGAAGAAATAAATACGGTCGGTGGCAAAAAAAGGGTTTTTTATTTTCAGTTTTTGAAAGATTACTATGTGTATTGACATATTATACGTCACACAACAATTGATTTCATTTAATAATTATGTTTTCTCTTGAAAAAATCAAATATCTTGATCACGGGAATGCGTTTGTGTCGAACAATTACAGCTAAGATACGGAAAGGACCGAAAATGCCCGAAATGAAATGGCGACTTCCCTTTTATCAAAATTTTGGCAAAAAAAAAAGATTAGGGTGGGCGGCAAAAGAATAGGGTCGGTCGGGATAGCGGAAACAAGCTATTTTTTTTTTTTTTTTTTTTTTTTTGCCTTATCAGTTTGAATTTCTATAAAATACTACTGACAATATCTATATTATTAAGTGTATGTGCCTACAAGTGTTAATCATGGTCTATTCTCAAATCATGTAAGCGGAACATTTAGCTTTATCATCTAAAAAGACACTGACAAAAATATCGTGCTCTTCACATACATTCACGGTCACTGCACTGACTATATTTATCTTCGCTCGATTCTCGATTCACACTCCGTACGGTTTACGGGAATAAATAAAAAGAATGTATGATGAAAAAAAAAAGCCATGAATATAAACGCAAAAGAAAACTATATCAGAGGGTATTTTACCACACAAAAGTAAAATCGAACCTTGTATCGTCCAGTATTAAAGCGCATAGGAATTACCACTCTGTCACAGTGGACAGTGGTGTATTGTTCCTATAACAACTTTTTATACCTTTCGTAATTTCCGTAAACCGTACGGTATGTATCTATAATCAAGCGAAGATAAATATATTTTGTTCAATGACGGTGAAATGTATTGTGACAGGTTAAAAAATGGACAATATCACGTGGTTAAATTTATCAATTGCGTTTAAACGATTCAGTTAGGCATGCAATGATGAAATGCAAACAATGCACGCGAAAATCGTGCATTAGTACATATTAAACCGCGATTTGTCATATTTGTACATGGTTTGAATCCACGCATAAAGAAAACATGAATGACAATAGAACAACGTGGGATTGCCGTCGTGTAAACCAACGCGTCATACGTCATTAAGAGGTGCGTATATATCATAATTTGCTCGTTTAACATCACTTTTATCGAAAATGTGCATAAAAATATAAAACATGTTTTCCTTTTCTAAATTCATGTCCGTGTTAATTTGAGATGAATAAACCGCCGTGATGGAAGCACTGATGCTGTACTCCAAACCATCAACCAGTTACGCACGAAAATTGTTCCGGAATGAACATATATAGAATTACATTGAATGTTATGTCACATCCATGCAGCGGGTGTGGTTAACAATAGCGGTGGTCATACGCGATTTTAGAGCACTCGTATAAGAACTGCTTTATTTGACAAAACCACTTTGTGACATTGGCGTTTTACACGAAGTTTCATTGTTAAATCCTTGTTTTCCATTAAATGGAATAAATGGAAAATCTTTACAGGTATCTTAGCTATATTTGTTTTAAATTTCTACATCAACTCTCGATAAAAAGATAGGTTTGTTTATACCTGCAAACTTATCAAATTTATTAAATTTATTTTAAATGTATGCATTATTCTCTTTTTTTCTAACGAAAAAGTTAAGAGAATGTTAACATACCATTTTTGATTGCGGAGAGCTCGTTCTGGATGTATTGTTTTTCCTGTTGTAAGGTAGCTGTTTTTTGTTCTAAGTTTGCTGTTTTCTGTTGTAGGTTAATATTTTCAAGGGTTTCCTGTTGTAAAATTTTTTTTAAATCAGTGTTTTTTAAGGCTATTTCAAGGGCAACATCCTATCGCTGTGTAGAACTAGTCTCTTCTCCCTAGCAGAGGAACATAACAGAGGTACAAAATGCACCAAAATAAAAACTATGTTGGCGCGTCTCATCCTGTGCGAGTTGTATGGATTACATCTGAAAAAATACATCTACTTAAAGCAAAATGATACTTGAACAATACCAAAGTTACGTTGATAACATTACAAATACTGTTATCGTCTGGATATATGGTTAACTATGTCAGGTTCCCAGTGCGGTTTCAGGGTAACGTCTATTTATTTTGCATGCATACATAAAACGTTATCGTCAGTCTTGCGTTTTACGAGGGTTGTTCTAAATTTTATTTTTCATAAGTGTTAAATAAGAAAATTAAAAAACATGATTATACCACAGGAAACCCAGGTATGCCTCCTGTCAGGCCAAATAAAATAATTTGTGTTTCTGTTTTCCGGACCGACCGTAAATTTTAAAGGAAAAAAATAAACGCGCCAATATGACAACCAAAATATCAATACACACACAAACATGATTCATATACTCAGGTACGACCTGCCGACGGAAATGCATAAAAAACCTACCTATATAACTATAGTTTCCCACTCAGAATTTTCTTTCAAAATGCAGGTGAAACGGAAGTAAATACTCAAACAATGATGGACTTATTTTAAAAGCATGTATCAAATATATTCATCTGACACAGTCAAGTGTGTAAATACTAACGTACGCGAACCATAACTCGGCAGGAACTGTGACTCGTATTTTTTTCTTTTTTATTATCTCCCTTCGTTTACGTCATCCAAAATTTGAAGGCGGGCATTTTCTAAAGGTAAACATATTTTATTCTCTTAAATACCCACGTTATTTACAAATACATTGTATTCAGCCAAAACATACCTTTTGATAAACACGGGCGACTATAAGTTTCAAATTTTAGTGTCTCGGCGAAAGGTCACTGTACGATTTAAGCACGCCTGCTTGTTAATATACACACGTGTTGATGTTCTAGCTTAATATGCATTGCAGGATTTGTCTTTCTTTGCTAAAAATCTTTAAACAAAAAAATAGGCTATTATAAAGGTTAAATAAAATTGAAGAGTCTGGGACACCATTGACGACTTACGGACCCCGTGACTTAGTACGAAATTGTTTAGTATTTCCTCTCCACCACTTTGCAAAATTACCAATCAAACATTATTTTTATCTGTAGATGTGTGTTAAAATATCATTAAACTATAATGTCAATGCTATTCTCAAAACGCGTGGTAAGATTTCTTGACATAATTTTAAGACAAGTTTTTTTTTTAATTTATAGTTTTGATATTTGCTAGTACATGTATTCAGTAATCAATCAAACTATACTCTTGTTTGATTATTATTTTTATTATTATTATTAATAATTACATAAGAATAATATAGGTTTATTGCTTCTTTAATGTAAAACGAACGTTTTTGATTTGACTATTATCTGAATGGATGCAATAATAGATTGAAGATGATTCAGGTCAGAAAAGTTACTCATCGCCAATATTGTATCTTGAAGTCACATTGTATTACAAATAGAAAGTAGACTAATATCTATCGTGTTATATTTGTAAAGTTGTTTTTTTTATTTGAGAGCCATGTCCGACAAAGAAAATCAACCTCGTGTGAAACGCTCAGCCAGAAAATGGACTATTGAAATATGACAGCTGCATACAAAGATGTGAAGTCTGGCTGTATGAATCTATCGAAAGCTGTGGAGACATATGGCGTTCCTCGAATGACATTAGCAGATCGTGTCAGGGAAGAATAAATCTTAACGCTAGATGGGGAAACAAACCGCTCAGTCAAAGACTAGAGACAGTTTGGTGTCTTACATTGAATATATGGCTAAAAGGGGCTTTCCACTTACCATTGATCATATAGGTGGATTCGATTGTTGCATACCTAGGCAAAGTGGAAAAAGCCATGTATTTAAGAAGAGCGGTCCAAGCAAATGATGGTGGCGTGGATTTCAAAAGCGTCAACCTCATTTTCGACTTCGCCGTTCTGATACCCTTGACAGAGGAAGAGCGTCCATGGGTAATGTGTGGGTCTCTTCGTGAGCTCTTTTCCACTCAAAGAAACAATGGACTTTAATGACCTCCATTCTAATCCCCAACTATCTATAATTGTGACGGGGCTGCTATCAACCTGAACAAATCCGCCGGTCAAAAGGTCGTCGTTCCTTGTGATCAAAAACATGCACAAAGCATTGCAAGTGCTACAAACGAGCATATAGCTGTCCCTTGCTGCATAAGTGCTTCTGGAGGACGTATCCCACCGATGGTTATATTCACGAAAACCTTCCCAGGCGGTGCATATCATAAGAAAGGTCCGATTAATGCCACACATGCCATCTCAGATACTGAGTTCATGGACCAGGAGCTTTATTTCCAGGTTCGAGAAAACTTTCCTGAAATATGCTACAGCGCAGCGTCCACTTTTTCTAATTCAAGATGGGGCCAGCTCTCACATATGTTGCCCGCTCATCAAGAATGCCATTGCGAATGATGTAATAATTATCTGTCTCCCTCCAAAGACAACCCACATTACCTAGCTGTTAGATGTTGCTGTCTACCGCAAGATGAAGATAAATCTTAACATGACGGATTTGTGGTTTGCGAAGAAAAATGTATCTCAAATGTTTCGCTTCATTTATGAGTCAATTTTACTATGAAGTGTATCACTGAAGGGTTCCGAAAATGTGGAATTTTCTCTTCGATCCAAACGCTGTAATAAGACCTTACTTTTACGCTCATGCGATGTCATACACGAGGATGGCATTGACCTTTCGATCAGCAATGACAAATCAATAGATCCATGCAAGCAAGATGAAAACAAGTTCATCTACGCCGCTTAAACGGGAAGAGAAAGTCAAACATTTTGAAAGCCATCCACTTTTTGGGAAAATAACTTTCGTAGTTTGTGACGATGGGATACTGTCATTTAGTAGCCCTTCCGATCACGAGCCTGTTATAAATGATGTTTCTATGGTAGATGCTTATGAAAACAATGTATCGGATTGCCTGAGTTAGCTTTGGTTGCTGTTGAGATGACTCTTACGCCAAGAAAGAAACGCAAGTTTCATGACTGTCTTAATTTCAATGTGGTTCTACAAAATGATAACGTATACCAAACGTGGAAAATTTTAAAGGAAAAGTTTAAGCAATGGAGTCAAATGAAGATAATGTAGGTGAAAATTATCATTCTTCGAAACTTGGACGTGAAGCGGAGAACAAATCAACAAATGACATGACAAGCATGAAGATGGAACACGTAATATGTAACAGCATATGCAAATGCACTGTAGCTACTACAAAATACATCTAATAACGATAGTGCACCTTTGTTTAAAATTTATTACAAGAAAGAAAATAATCAATCTTTTGTTTAACTGTTATTTTCAGCCAATATCTGTGTTTACACTAAACACAACAGTCAGAAAAATAAGAAACTAATGATTTGTTAAACATAAAATTGTTAACAAATCTGACAACCTTAAACATGTCAAATCATAAAGAGCCAGAAGAGCATAAAAATTAATTTTACTCTTACCAATACAACTTTTGATTCATGTTCATAACGTTATAGCTTCAAAATGTAGTCTAAATTGTGTTGTTATGTTTTTTGTTTTTTTTTTTCGGACGACGTTTCCTACCAGGCTAATATACCGCGACATCACGATCGTCACAATTCATAACCGATGATCAGCTCCCTTGAATTTACCAACCGATGTCAGCGACAAAGTGTAAGAAAAGGGCGCGATTTGTTTTCTTATAACAAATTATCTTCATTTCACTTTTCCTATCAGCAAGTATTTTTGCGCGTTTGTTGATTAATGTCTTGTTTCCTCTTGATTAAGAAGCATGTTTTCTAATATTCAACATTGAATACAATTATTTTTTTAAACTATATAATTCAAAGTATATCTTTCAAACACCGATGTCGAGATGATTTACACCACTTAGAACACGTGATTTTTTCCCAATAGTTTTAGTCTCTTTCAGACGTTTGAGACGAATAAATGGATGAATATTGCCATCGAGATCATCACTTTTGTAAATCAAAATTATTCATTTTTTTCTATATTAGATTTTTCTATTCATGGTTCATGGTTCCGTATGTGTGGACGGCATTATAAACTCAAGAAATGTAAAGGACAATCAAATATCGGACCGGTGTAAATTGTATTTTTTTTTTATACGAGAAAGAAGAAACTCGAAATTCATAGACAAAAATTAAGTATAGTGACTTCTGAAAAAAAAAGTGTTCACAGAAAACTTTTAAATTATAAAACACGAACTGGCATTATTTTAGTGGTGAACTGATATCAGGCCAATGTTACCTGCTTAAATACACTTTAGAGAGAAAGAAAACTGAGATAGACCCGTCGACTGTAATATATCGCCTAGTCTACCAGTCTGTGCGTCCAGAAAGTATACTTTGTGAGGAAGAAAATCAAAATATTACCTCGGTTTCACAAAACCACGGTTTCACAAAACAATGAAATCCAATGTGTATGTGTGTGCACAATGCTATCTTGGTGGTTTTGTATTTTTGAAGCATAAAATCATACTATATATTGTTTATCAGATTTGAGCAAAAGAATAGCAAAGGCTTTATGTATCCGCAAAAGGATTCAATGGATGTGGAAATACGACATTTTAACGCGATGCACGGTTAACATACTCCAAATCTCAATAACTGATTTTGAAATATTTATGTATAGACAATTAACACGTCTGACTATCATCTTGAGTGAAATACAGACATACTCTGTGTGCAATTAATTGCATTAGCTCAAGAAAACCATTTAAAATGGAAACTCAGTCAATAGCATTTATTCTAAAGATAGCGGGGAAGAGGTTTCTCGCAGATGTCTAATAGGTGGGGTTGTAGCCATGGTTACCGTGCATCCCCCCCTAGACTTTTTCTCATATGTACCAAAATGTGCATTGAGGTCTTCTAAACACGATTTGAGGGTGCCCCCAGAAAAAAACTCATTTCAGCTATGTTTAATTAAAGGGTTTCCATGGTAACCATAAAGGATTTTTCAAAATACCCTAAGTCATTAATATTGGCTATAACTTTCCTTCTGTTGATGTTACAGAGTTCAAACAAGTACCAACGTAAAGAAAAGACTTTATAGTTTATGCACATATATAAGATTAATTAATATTCATACGTGCTATCTCATGAATATTGATGAGATAACAAAAATAGAAGAAAAATATAAAAAAAATCATGATTAATACTTATTTCAAAAGCTGTTCTGATACGCAAAATGATTAAATATGGTTTTAAATTGTAAATTTTGATCTTTAACTGTAATTTAAATGTTTTTGGTTCACAATATTTGAGTTTAAAATTGTTAAATTAAGCCTATTAGCATATAGCTGCGTTTTTCTATTGAAACATTTATTTGAACTTAAAACGTCAAAATGATTATATTCAATGAAAATCAATTTAAGATATTAGTTTAAGTCACACAAAATTCAGATAAAATGTTATTTCTCAAAAATGTTTTTGAGTTGAACAATTATTTAAAATAAAATTTTTTTTTTTAAAGTACTTGAGACCCTTCGATAGAGACCCGCAGACTGGAAATCATTCCTGACCAATGATGATAACAAAAAACAGCTTGTGCAGATACTGCGTAAAACATGGCAAAGTGATGGATATGCCGGCATGCTAAGGGAAAGACAGGTCATCCTCATTTGTGAGGGAGAAGCTTTCCATTACACGTCACATGATGGAAAGACTACAGTCACAACAAACATCGCAGATCTGAAATCAACACAGGAGGAAACAGATACGAGAGTTGTACTTTACATACTCTATGCAAAAGAGAAAGGCTACAAGACAGTTCAAGTGAGAACACCTGACAGTGACATCTTTTTTATTGTCCTGTACTTCATTGGATTGTTTGAAGGTATCACAGTCTTGTTTGACACTGGGTCTGACAATCACAGGAAACTTATAAACATGACAGAACTTGCTGATGCCTTCACACCAGATCATCGCTCTGCGTTGCTTGGCCTGCACGCCTTTTGTTGGTGTGATTCAACCAGTGCGTTCAAAGGTAGGGGACATGTTGGTCCAATCAAAACTCTGGAAAAGAGACCTGTCTACAAAGAATCTCTAGGTAGTCTTGGAAACTCTTGGGAAGGAGGGAGCTCTTGAAGGAGATGATGCAGAAGAAGATGACACTGTAGACATTTTGGAAGATGTTGACGATGATGACTAATCGTACATGTACACTGTATATGCAGAAACATTCTTCATAAAAGCAAGATGAAACAGTTATATAGTAGCAATGGTTGATGTTGTCCAAACAGCAACAATTTCTAATATATAATACACTACTGCTGTATCTTAAGGGGCAAAAATCACTCCATTGTCATTGTTATTGTCTCGAGGTCATTGTCTAATGAATTGAGTCACTCAATATAATAAAAAAAAAAAAATTAATAAAAATTTTCTTTGAAAAATCTCTTCAAATATACAAAACTTCAGGAGTTTGGGGGGGTGGGGTGCTGCTATTAATTTTTGAGTCTTCTCATTAATATTCATGAGGGTAATTATGATTAAATTTTAAATAATTGTTCAACTCAAAAACATTTTTGAGATTTTATTAAACTAATATCTTAAATTATTTTCATTGAATATAATATTTTGACGTTTTAAGTTCAAATAAATGTTTCAATAGAAAAACGCAGCTATATGCTAATAGGCTTAATTTAACAATTTTAAACTCAAATATTGTGAACCAAAAACTTTTAAATTACAGTTAAAGATCAATATTTACAATTTAAAA
Organism: Solen grandis; assembly: GCA_021229015.1. NCBI lineage: Eukaryota > Metazoa > Mollusca > Bivalvia > Adapedonta > Solenidae > Solen > Solen grandis. The sequence goes on from CM037779.1 coordinate 13,224,931, forward strand.
CCATATTTAATCATTTTGCGTATCAGAACAGCTTTTGAAATAAGTATTAATCATGATTTTTTTATATTTTTCTTCTATTTTTGTTATCTCATCAATATTCATGAGATAGCACGTATGAATATTAATTAATCTTATATATGTGCATAAACTATAAAGTCTTTTCTTTACGTTGGTACTTGTTTGAACTCTGTAACATCAACAGAAGGAAAGTTATAGCCAATATTAATTACTTAGGGTATTTTGAAAAATCCTTTATGGTTACCATGGAAACCCTTTAATTAAACATAGCTGAAATGAGTTTTTTTCTGGGGGCACCCTCAAATCGTGTTTAGAAGACCTCAATGCACATTTTGGTACATATGAGAAAAAGTCTAGGGGGGGATGCACGGTAACCATGGCTACAACCCCACCTATAAGTATTTTTGTATTTACATTGAGATTATATTTATAGCATTGGTTCATAAACAAGCTAAAAATTTAAAACTACTCGTGTTAAATGGCTGTGTTGATGCAATGTAATACTTCAAGTTGACAATATTGTGGACATTTAGATACAGACGTTGTAATTTTTTTACTGTATTCTAAATTTCCTGCATGTGGTATGCGATATCAATCTGCACAATAATGGTTGCTATATGAAAGTACTGCAGGCACTGAAGTTGTGTGTGTCTCATAATATTTTATTATTTCTTTATGGATCAGTGATATTTTTATGATAACCATTGAAAAACTGAATTTATTCTCTTTACGAAGAAGTACGGATGCTTCGTACCACCACGATGCCCAACATATCTCTGCTGTACTCCGCCCAACCCCTGAGGTAAATGGCTGGATCTGCGCATGATATTTTTGGATATTTCTTGATTTCTTGTTATTTCGTGTTTAGATTAAGGTAAGGGCGATTTAGGTAAGTGGATGAATAGTTAACATACCGTTTTTTTTATATCCCAAAGCTCGTTCTGTATAATAAAATTCTGTTGTAAGGTAGCTGTAATTTGCTCCAAGGTAGCGGTTTTCTGATGTAGGTTAGCATGTTCTGTTGTAGTTAGTTGTCTTGTTGTAAAGTAGCTGTTAGCTTTTTTAAAAATTTTTTTCTAAGTTTAACGTTTCTGTTTTAGTATTTCCTTCTGCTGTTGCATGTCATGTTTAACTTGTTGTAAGGTAGCCGTAAACGGTTTCCTGTTGCAGATGGGCAACTAGCAGTTGTAAGTTAGCTACTTTCAAGGCAACATCTGTATCACTGTGTAGAACCAGTCTCTTCTTCTTCTCCCTAAAAGGAACATGGTGGTGTAAAATGCACACAAATAAAAAAAAAATCAAAGCGCTGAAGGCACTGAAATTGTGTGTGTCTCAAGTGGAAGAGGATTTGAAAGTTGCAAATATGCAAGGTAACTTAGTTTTATCAAATATTAAACTTATATCAAAATAATAAACGATTGTTCATTTGAAGGCTATAGAAATATAGGAGGAGTAAGAGTGACAATGTGCTAATTGTTATCGGTCTGTTGGAACAGTCTGGGGAAGCACTGACATTTTTATACATGTATATAATATTGAGTTTAGGTTAACTTAGCAGGCTTTATACCTACAGAGATGTAAGGGTGCATTATCCGTGCAGAGAATTTATAGAGAATTTGTGTTTTATAAGTATGTCGGTAGCGATCATTATTTTAGTTTTTGTTCATGAGCTACCGTGTCCAAATAAAAGTTGAATTAAGGTTTCGTACGTATGGACGGTACAGTTATAAAATTGTTAAGAGTTGATTATTTTGTTCTTTATTCGACAAAGGTTTATGACGAATAGCTCATTCTAGTTGGACTATAGAGTGTGTAATTGCTTGTTTGACAAGTTATCGAACAGAATCATTTATCATTCCATACAAAATCATATGTTGGACCGGTGCAATTTGATTATCCTTCCTCAAGTCACAACTAACGAAAACAAGTTAAAATGACGGCACAACTATTAAACTTTTTTATTGAGTAGTGGGGGTGGGGGTAGTTTCTCTTTCTTTGTTTTCATGCAAAAGTTAGTGAGGTTATGACATTTCTGACCACATCGTATAGAGGGACGTCTCGGATTGACCCTTGTATAAGCCAATCAAATCGGCGGCTACAGAATCGTTAGGTATAACCAGGGGAAGTAAAATTCAAATGTCATAGTATGTTCCTATAAAAAAAACTCTTATTAAATAGAAATCACAGTAGCTCAGTGGATAAAGGCGTTTATTTTTTTCATACAGTGCAGGCACCGGTTCGAGTCTCATTTTATTCATTATATTTTTTCTTATATATTATTTATTTTGCTTTAGATTGGATTTTTTTTTATCATCATTTAATTTTGCTTTGGTATTTTTTTCATCAAATATACATTAATTCATTAACATTTCAATACATTCAGATTTTTGTTCAAAAGCACTATCTGTGTCTGAGTAGTCTGATATCTTCTTTTCTCACCATCATGCCATATTGTCTCAAAACACTGTCAGTTTTCATTGGTCGGACACGACCTCGTAACACGAAAAGTCACGTGTAAACTGCAATTTACACACATATTTCGCAGAGTTTAACGTACCAGATCGATTAAGTGTCCATTTTTTTCAATATCTTATGTCCATACCCATGCATATGATTTGCACACTTAACTCAACTTTAACGAGGAAAACAGGGCTGATATTCTAAATGAAGAAATACTTCCTATGCTGGTCTCGAACTTTCGGTTTGATTGAATAATCAACAACAGCATAGGCTTTAACTAATATTGTTTAACCCATGTAGATGAACTGAAGTAATTAATTATTCTGAAACTCGTGTACTAAACTAGGTTATTAGCCTTTTCCGCAGACACTTCCCCAACGTACTTCCATTAAGAAAAAAACAAACATTATATTGTCTGACCTGCATTAAAGGTACAGTCAACATCTTTTCGTAATGTCAAGACAATATTCAATAGGAATCAATATTCCAGGAATTTATCTTGCATATGGCGTAAATTAATTCAACTGAATATGGAAATACGGCCTTTTAAAGCGATGCACTGTTAACATAATCCAAAACTGAAAAAAACAAAAAAACTCGTGAATATCTGTATATAAGCAATTAACATGTCTGGTTATCATCGCAAGTGGAATACAGACATACTCGGAGTACATTTAATTGCATTTGCACAAGGCAACCGTTTAATATTAGAATTCAGTCAGTAGTAATAATTCTAAAGACGACGGAGAAGAAAAATATTAAGTGATTTCTGCCAGATGTCTAAAAAAAAATGCATTTATAGAAGAGATTCAACTGGTGCAGATTCATAAACAGGCCAATGATTTAAAACTGCTCGTGTCTCTTTGCAGTCTTGGTGCAAGATGATACTTTTTGTTGACAATTTTGTGGATACAGATGCTTGTGAATTCTTCTTTTGAAAGTTCTTAATTTGATATGCTGCACCAGTGCACAATAATGATCGCTTTATTTAAAACCAGTGATATATTTGGTTGAAGAGGATTATGTTGTAGACGAAATGAGAATAAATGAGTGGGAACCATCAGACCAAATCAGAAAATACAGATTGTTAATAGAAAGATAGTCAAGCAACTGAGTGTCTCTTTTTTTTTCTTCTTTTTTTTCAGCAATTTATGTTGAATATCATGAGATGATCATTTATACAAAATAAAATATAATTTTTGAGAAGTATTATAACATTAATGCATAAAATGTATGTTATCTACCCAATATGGGTGTTCTTATACCAAAGAAAGACGATCGTTAACAAGAAGGAAACTTGTTGGTGAAAAGGAATTTCTCGTAAGCACGCGCTGTTCTTGGATAGCTAAGAAAACTATTGGAAATAAGGTAGGAGAGTAAATATTTTTTCATCTAAGACAAAACCGATGGATCAGTGTTAAAATAAAGGGGGGATATTGTAGTGCTCCAGGGTTAAGCACATGTCGGCGATCTTCAGTACGAACATTTTTGTGAATGTATGTTGATTTTCTTTAATTACATGCTAGAATACCAAATGGACTGTTAAATAAGGTAGTTTAGACACTGCTTGTGCCATAAAGTCTTGGTGTGTATCTGTATTTAACAACCATCCTATCTAATTAGCTGAGCCGGTGATGCGTTTATATGCCGCCATCTTGAATGTTTACAGTGCAAAGGTCACGCAATGCATCATGGGACTGTTCACCTTGGTTACTAGTTAATAGCGGTTTATTTAACAGGGTACATAACATTACATTTATACCTAGAGTGAAATTGTTTTTGTATTGAAGATTTTTGAATGAACATAAAGTATATAGTTACACTTTTGATTAGGAAGTGTCTTTTAATGTATTATACATAATTATATAATTAACAGTTTAACGTCATTTAAATGAAGTTACCAGCTGCATAAAGATGCGGGATTCACTCAGTTGCGAGGTGCACGCAATGGTGGGCTGCACGTAACTGTGGGGTACCAGCATCGCGGGATGCGGGCAGCGTTTAGTATTTAAACTCCGCTCTGTAGAGTTGCGGGGACTCCTTTCTCGTGTGATTTTTGTAAGAGACAACCCATTACATTTTTTAAGATTATTTGATTCAGCACTCCATATTTATTTATGCAAGTTATTTAAGAAGTACTTAACATTGTTGTTCTTATAATGAATAAGAAGGTTTAAAGTTAACATAGGTTTACTTTGAGAGGTTTTCGATGTGAATCTATTTGAGATTATTAACTGGTCAGAGTTTTGCACTTCGGTCTACAGTAAATGAAGTACAGGCACATAGTGGTGCACACAGATCTAAATTTATCATTAAAGCATTGTTATTTGGGGTATACAGGTCTATGAAATACGGGTTGTAAATTATTCGAACAGAGTATTTATTTATTTATTTATTTATTTATTTATTTATTTAATGATAGTTATATTTTTCTTTAAAGGTAGAATCTACTGCCTTAGTTACTGATTAAAAGTTGTTTAGTTTAATTGAGCCTTGTGATTATTTCAGTCTCCTTAATGTTTAGTTGGAGTCCATTTTTGTTTAATTTTTATTTAATGAGAGTAGTCTAGCCCCTGGGATACAATGAAAGAGAAACCACGTACACACACCAGCCTACAGCTAGCTTAAATATGTTGGCGCTCTAGAAAAGATCTGTAACACATATGACAACGTGTAATGAATTGAGATGTAAATTGTTCATTTAATTACTATGTTACATTAGATACGCTAGAAAGACATTTTTCCTAATTATATCTATCTGTAACATGCGCGTTTTGCCTGTTGGACTTGCTTCGAACTGTAAATGATAAAGTAAATGGCATCGTCGTTTGTCATCTATGACCTACTTCCCCATGATATATTGGTTACGTGTTTATACCCAAACATCGGATTGACGGTGCATTTAGCGATATATAAATAATATGCTCTAGATTGTGTTTTCCTTTACCTTAAATCTGAGAGTTTACATGATGTACGAAAAAATATTCAAAGCTACAGGACATCAGAATAAATGATCAAGTTTAAATATTTACCTTTAAGATTTTATTTCAAATAAACGCGCATGCGTATTCATTTGCGGGCATATACTGAATAAATGAAATAATGACGTCATGATGGTCTGTCAATCGTTACGTTACCGACTTGTTTAATTTTATGCACAATAACGACAATACCATTTTCTCGGGCGTTAACATGGTTTAAGCCCGATAATTTTGTGTATGCCTCCCACTCGGGCTCAGCCAAATGTTAATGCCCATGAAAAAGTAAAAACACCTATTATAACAAAATAATATTTCTAATAATTCCAGTTGCCAAAGCATCCATAATTCTGCATTAATCAAGTTTTTCTAAGTATCACCCAAGGATAATCCATGCTGAACAGCTTGATATTTAAATCATTTTATTCATTTTTTTTTTATTTATTATTTTTTAATCACACGGCTAAGAACAAATAATACCCGTGGAGGTGGGTCTAGCGAACAAGGTCTTAATCTATATCATATTAAATCTAGGTCAACTGACCTATGAGATGCCACAGTTAGCAGGCAAGTTATCTTTTTAGGTAAACAGACAATGATCAGGGTTCAGTGTTTGTCAATCCGACCAGTCGAATATTTGGTCAGGTGCAACCAGTTCACATGTTGCCGCGTAATTTGATTTATTGTCAAAAGGTCGATTTTAAAGTCGGGACCATTAATCTGGCATTTGTTAATTACACGATTAGACTTTATATTGTAGCCTTAACTAAACTTAAAGTACGCACATTTGAGTTCTTTGTAAGATGTTTCTGATAGTGTTACTTATACTTTTCGCGCACATTTTGGTTATAAATACACTAATCTACGCCAATACATGTTGAAGATACTAACCGGCGATGAGCCTCGGGCACGTAGATGATATTACCGATTGTTGCGTTTGGTCCTGACCCTACACGCAAATATAGGAGGTTTGTAATGTATATAGAGGGGTCACTACAAAACCCAATAAATTATTTGATCTGTTGACTAGTTTTCCAAGTTATATATTTGTAATTTTCTTCATTTCAATTTTGTTTTCAGCTGTACTCGCCCTATATGGAACTCTACCGACCCTGCATTAAAATACATAAAACACACGGACACACAAAAAAACAAAACAAAAACAAAAAACGCAAAGAGGTGAAACAAGTCATGTTTAACTGTTACAAGCTGTTAATTTATCAGTATTATGATGGAGTTTATTTGAGTAATAACGATAAAAACAATAATTTTGCGTCCACCTTTATATGTTTACAAAACCAAGTTTAACCTTCTGATTACATATCAAAGATGAACTAAATATTTATAGCGTCATAGTATTATGTCAACAACATTGGAGATCCAGGTATTTTGAAGATAAACATTTCGAAACTTTTGAACTTTTCAAAACTTCCTTATTGATACTACGCTAAGTATGAGTAAAATAAACAAGAAATTCAGTAATGTATTTATTTGTATTATCCCGAAACAATATCGCAGTCTGACATTGTTATGTAAGTACTTAATACTAACATTACAAACCAACATACGTTTACTATTACAGTCATGACTAGCACAATGCTCTTGAGATTTCTATCAAGAACTAAATACTACTAAATAATAAAGAATGCAAAGAATGCAGTATTACTACACGTTATATGCTTTTCTATTGTTTCTGCCTACTGGACTTTTTATAATGAAAATGCTAGTAAACTCTTTTTTTAGATCGCAAACACTCGACCACCCTCTTGGTGTCTCAGGGCCTGGCTCGAATTCCACAAACTATACTTTGCGCTAAGTAATTCTTAAATACTTAAGGGTGAATTTCTCTGTTCTTTTTCTTGAAATGCATTTCTACGTAGATTTTGAATTCAAGTATTACTTAGCGCTAAGTGTTAATGGTAAAATTTGACCCTGGTCCAGCTAAACAACCGAAGGGAATCCAAGCATATCAGCATGCAGCTTCCGACATGCTGGCGTACCAAGCAATAGTCGATGTTTGGAAGGCATCGGAATATATTGTAATGCTCTGAAATTTTACCTTGTTTTTCTTTTTCTTTCACTCTTTGGCTACTTTCTTTTTTTAGTGATGTAATTAACTGGCGACACCACACAAAGCTGGCTGTTGCCCTTGTTTAATTGTACAGTTAAACAACCAAGCTTCACGTATTGTGCCAGTGTGTTTTATTTCAGAAATAAATCCCTATAGTTTTCCGCGGCAGAATCCTGTCTGTGTAATCTGTTTTCGTGAGTTGTATCACCAGAAGTTATTTGTTTAAAAGATTATTCCATTCAGTATTTCCTATCCAGCAGTATTAATCCAGTGATAGAACGAAAGATTACACTAATGATTGTTTCATATTTCCACGAATTAACTTAGTATTTGTTTGTTTTCATTACGAGCACTTGCTCCCGAAAATGTGTATCCGCCATTTTGATTTTTACTGTGAATAGTTGCATAGCAACCAAGGAAGCTAGTACACAGCTGTGTAAACACTTTTGTAGTGCATTTAAGGTTTATTATAATGATTAACCAGATGATTTCCCGAAAACGTAAATTTGAGGTTATTATTAATCATTTAAATTGTTGGTTATTTCTTAAGGAAGTGTTATATAAATTTTATTAATGATTTATTAACGGGTACTTGTTCCCACAGTTTTTGCTGTGAATTTCACTGTCTTTTCTGTGGAGCGTTATTTCACGCTGTGATGCTGTGAAACTCACTGTTTCACTTGTGATTCACGCTGTACATTGTGCTCCCAGAGTATATAAGCCTTGCTTGACTCTCATTCGGGAGCATCACATCAAAATTTGGTCATAACCAGTGCACCTTTTTTTAGGCATTTCTTCCGATATATCTACTTTAACTTCTTTATATAAGGTGTGCATCTATCAAAATTCAGTACTTTATTATTAAATAGTTAATTATTTCAAGATACTAAATTATTTAACAGACTTAACATACTTAGAACTACACATTTCTATTTAAACTTGTGTTTTACATTGTTTTCTACATAGGGAAACTGACTGAGCTCTATTTAGTATATAAGTACGCACGTTTATATTGCGGATAAACACCGTGTAATTTCGGTTATTTTTCGTGCAATTTACTTCATAGAAGATACTTGTGTTTATTTATTACAAAGAGTCTTACTCTGATTGTCAAAATGATGCTGCATGGAAAATATTAAATCTATTGGCAATTAAATTGCCATTACAAATTTACAACTTGTTCATCTTCAGTCTCTAAGTCCAATTTTATGTAACTTTACTGAACAGTTACGTCTGTCTATCCGTCCGTCCGTCCAAACCAATAAATATTATCTACATATACACATTGAGTACCAACGCAACAGTCCGTCCATCATCCCCAGTCTGAGAGATCATGAGGCAGAATGCAGTATAGCCTACAGCCCGTATCAGCCCACTTATCACCTGTGTCCTGAGTCCACGACCTACTTACCAAAGAGTATTAACATAGCCACGTTACCTGAGAACGCTTCCAAAAACTCAAACACCCCCCGTTAGACGCGTGATAGAGAGAGATTGAGAGAGAGAAAACATTTAAGGCTGAAGTTAGTGAAAAGGGTAAAAAGTTTAGACGCCGCTCTGGAGGAGCGCAACAATATTTGAAACATGACTGATGAAAGTCTAATACTATGAGAAATAAATAGTTCAGAGATTCACGGGTAATGAATAATGAAATTTACCGAAATGTGTGATAACTTTTAGAAGGAATTCAATCGAGTATGTCGGTGCTAAACAATACAGAAATAAGGCATTTAGTTTACTTATCTATTTTACTTCTTTCGTGAAAGAAGTCATAACAACTTTCATTTATCCTTCTCGAGCGTCACTGGGTCGGACCAGTACTTTGCGCCTGGGATTGTCATTAAATATCCTTGCGCCAACGGGGTTCTAACCCACAACTTTCGAATCCGCAGTCGGGTATGTTAAGCGGACCATGAAGTATGTTGTTGAATATTGTGCTATGGTAATCGCAACTGATGATGCTTATTAATAGTGTTCTCGGATATACGAAGGTACGGTTATAATGAATGTATGTTTATTACGATAGAATGAATGAAGGGTTATACGAATGTACGGTATTTTTTTTTTCTTTTTTTTTTTTTTGAACTGGAGAAATTAAAGATATATAAATGAAAAAAAAAAACTTTTCAGATATTGTTGTTGTACAGTTTCATCATTGCAGTTGATATATAACACTCAGTTCTTTTGCTATCTTGACTTTTCCATCATCTAGAGGTGTTATTAAATGAAACTTTTTATATTTACATTACCGGAGACAATTTAAAATTTATTTGTAATATAGATTTTTAAAAATTTATTTTTATAATAAAATAATAATAAAGTGTAATTCTTGAATAGATATCTTTTATACATGTACCATCTTCTAATACTTGTGAATGTAAGTAGGGAAATGATCCAACATAGAAGTGTCAGTGTGTGTGTATTTTAGATTTACTTGTCTTTCATTGCTTCTAAATTGTCCACATCTCTCTCTCTCTCTCTGAGTTTTTTCGTATTTTCTTTTTATCATTTTTGTAGGTTTTCTTTTATCAGTACACTTCTATATTAAATTCATAGAAATGTTAAAGATTTACTTAATATCCAATGCATACATTTTATACGAACAAACCTCAAAATCCAGACAGTAAAAAGCTCGTTGTTGTTAATCGTATCTACATGTATGTGAAACCGAGATGGTCGAACTGTTTTATTTAGTTTACTTTTACGATATCTTTTCCAATGTAAAGAGAACAATTTGAACACTAATTATTTTTTTCGTAAAATATTACTTTCGCTCATTTTTTTGTCCTACATTCAGCAAAACCGTATGTTAGTTTCGATTTAACGGTATATATACATTGATAATTAAAATATGTATGCGTGCATCTATGTGTGCATGTATGTGAAAACGTATTCAAATGTATGCATGTATGTGTAAACGTAAAAAAAATGTATGAATGTATGTGTAAACGTATTCAAAATGTATGAATGTATGTGTAAACGTATAAAAATGTATGAATGTATGTGTAAACGTATCAAAATGTATAATGTATGTGTAAACGTATTAAATGTATGAATGTATGTGTAAACGTATTCAAATGTATGCATTTTGCATATATGGTTAATGATGTGTATGTGTTTTGAATTTGTATAAATTAGATACCCGTACTTACCTCTGTCCATTATTGTATGCCAAATGTTAAGACTACATCTGTATATTATAAAAACTAATCATCATCTTCAACATTTACTATCACGAGGAGAACTAATCAATTAACCTTTAGATTTCAGTTTCTTTCTGTATTCTGTGGCACTTTTGTGAATTGTTATAATATCGTATTTGATTTATTTATTAAGTTCAAACTATATTTTAATTTAAAAATATGTTCGCTTCTTAAGCTTTTAACCAAATTTGGCCTCAATATACCTCCTTTCTCTGGGAACATCTCATCGTAATTGCACAAGAAAGAAAAAAAATGGAAATTTCTGTTGTTTATTTATTTCTAAGATACCTATAAGCTCGTTAGTTTTATTCTATATTCCCATATTTTACTGGCCCAATACATCATTTAAGCTGACATTTAGATATTTAAACATCAGTTGAGATGTAAAACTAATTGTAGCTTCCAGGCATTCATTTTCTTAGCACTGGAATTTGATATTAAGTTTAGTTAGTAATGTTTCCTGTAATCAATTTAATCTTATGTTTGCGGAAATATTTTTTTGTAGCGTAAGCAATTAACATCTGAAGGCTGCAGATATGTTTCAAGTGAACAATTTCGTAAGTGAATACTAGATATTATATAAGTAATGTTTATTTCAATTTTAACGTTTGTTATAATATGTTGACTTTGTGACCGTAACATACTGTATCCCATATGAAAATTATAAATTATGTGCAACTGACAATATATATTACAATAAATATATTAAAAACGTGACATAATGCAACCTCCACAGATTAAGAACATATTTCTGAAATATTCTAGAAAGTAAATGAGACACTGGTATCGAAGGAAATTGAAATTTTCATCTTATATTCTTATATCATGCACAACGGAAAGACACGATGTCATTGTATATCAGATATAGAATAACCGAACTGTTATCAAACCTCCAGACATTATGACTTTGCATGAGTAAATCGTCCATAACATCATCGCTGTGCGTACGAATTCCGCCACAGTCACTCTTGTTCATGTAAAGATGCCTTCCAGAAATCTTACTTTAGGCCGATGGATCTGTGCATTCGGGTCTATTAATCTGGACGTTGCCAATAGACTCCGTCACAACTCAACCCACAACGGAACATTGACAAAATTGTATCAAACGAACATACCTGTTTCTATAATCCTTGATTTTTTTTCTCAAACGTTGATAAAATTGTTGACATATGCTATGTGGAAGAAGAGGAATCACATTTATCATTTCAATCAAGCGAAAGCTTCTAAAGTCAGACAATGGATTTTCTACGTTCAATCACATTACCGCCACTTATCCATACATTTGCGTTGAAAATAGTACCACTGGTTGTAGAAGTCAACATCAACATTGTTGTTTCGATTAAAGTTAGATATTGCAGGATTTTGAAAGCATTGGGTATAATCACAATTTCTGTGCAAATAAAACTGTAAAAGAAGCAAGTTTATAATCCAGTGTTCATCCGCAGTTTCATTCATTCCTTATTTGCACCACAAATTTGCGGCTGCGGAATTAGCTCAATTGGTAAGAGCGTCATTCAGCATTTTATTCTTGCAAGGGGTCGTGAGTTTTAGTCCAGCTGAGACCTTTTTATTGTAACTTATTTTTTATATTCTTGGGTTATATATTTAGAATTTTTTAATTCTTGTTTTTATATCTCCATTATTTTTAATCATTTATAGAGAGGTCGATTTTTCTAATATGAGGGGCCTGCGCATAGACCCTTTCGGTTATAAGGTCAAAACATTAGAAATGAGAGGGGTACAGTATGCTTAATCTAAGCCATCAATTGAAACCTTTTGTTTTTAATCTTTTCTTGTTAGAGTCTCAAATGACTGTAGTGTCTCTAGTCGCATCTGTATGTCACAATTCAGAAAGTACTTTCGGAATTAAATTTATACTATATACAATGGTCAAACTTTACTTACCAAGAACAATAACTCTACCTTGCTTCATCTCTATTACTTACTTGTGTGGTGAAATTATGTTTTTCTAGAATATTTTTAAAAACTATTTAAAGCATGGATATCATTCTTTACACATGGAAAGGATGTGAAGTGACAAAGAACAATAACTTTATCTTGTCCCATTTTCTTGCTTTTCTATTAAAATTATTTCTGTCTGCAGCAAATTCATGAAATATTAAAGGTATTGAGAGGATCAATACTAAGAATCAGTATTCCTTATAAAAATTGTTTAATTTGACAGAGACCAATAAATAAAATAATCTGTCTTGCCTGCTGTTTTAATAAGATTTAAATTCCCTGATTTTTTACATGCATACAACAAAACAAAATAAAGGGATTGCTTTATATATCATACATTTTAACTTTTGCTTCTGACAGTGCTCTCAATGCTTTGATTTAAAGTAAAGATAAGCGAAACCGAACATCATCGTGTATATCCGATTATTCTTTCCAGATCCGCACAACACACTGCACAACTCGCCTTTTTCAAGTTAGTCAGTTAAATTATGTGGATAACAAGCATTTTTTCACATAATTATCTGGAAAAAAGCATGATATCCACTTAACATAAGTGTATATGTGATTGCAGTAGTGGGCACTAACAGACAGTTTAGTCCTGTTAAGATACCTAAGTGGATAACACGAAAGTTTTCTATTGGAAATAACTAATATTGAATTTTTCAGAAAAGTTTCAACATAGCTAAGCGGATATGTGGCTGGCAGAAATATGCCACTATAATTTTTCTCTCTTTTTTTCCAAAAAGTATATGGGTGTTTCTGTAAAAATGAATTACCTGGAGATGTTTAAACCATTTTTTTCAGATAAACTGACCTATATTGAATAACTTGTTAGTATGCGTGTCTTATATTGGTAGAATTTGTTTATTTTAACGAGAGATGTATCAGGTTGTTTAAGAATATAAGAAATTAATCTGTGTAATCCGTAAATAAAAGTAAAATGTCTTGTTTGCTTGTTTTGTTTTGAAAAAGAAAATGAAGAAACTAAATGAATGTCACTCATTTTGGTTATATTTTATGATATAATTTTGAAGGGAATACACATATTTTAGGAAAAGGTATCTAAGTATATTTTTAATTTCATTAATTTGGTGTTTGTAACGTTTTGCAAAACTACGTTTTTTATATATAATTATTATGTTCGTTAGTGTCTTTTTAGATGAAAGTTTGTGATTTTGTTTTGATTTAGCGAGTAAGGGCGATAATGGCAAAGGCATTAAGTTGATTTTTAAAATACGTGTTGTTTCCCCTTGCTTATAAATAATGTTTCAGTTTGTTTAGGCATGTTGTTGTTTCATATTTTCATATTTAGAACAGATTAAGAATAAGTACGTCCTCGCCTAGTTCCCATGAAGGGTATCGACAACATGAGTACATGATTAAGATTCCAGGTAATGTCATGTGCACGGTTAATAGTGGATTTGGCCTTATCAAACAACAGTACAGATGTCCTGACTGGTATAGGTTGCTGTCAACCGATCAGCGTTTACAAATGAAGCGGTTAATTACCCTGTGTTGCAAAGGAAAAAGTTGAAACTATGCTTCGGACTTGCCATCCACTCCGTGAAAAGTTTAAGGTACATCGTTAATTATTATGTACATATGATTAAGAACAAAAAATGGACATTAAGTACTTTACTTGTTTGATGAAAATAGGTGTTCAAAATGTATAAAACACATGCTATTTCCATGGTAACCATAAGTATTTTTCAGTATTTAAGTTTCAGTGTTGACAACCAAGGCAATGTGGAAGTAAAGGAGGGGTTAGATGGTGAGGTGACTTGTGTACGTTTATTGAAGGATACATGCCATGTGTCCCAAGATTGTCTACCAGCCCTGTTTCTACCGGCCTTTCTGTTGAGAGCTTTTCGTCCGTAGGAATGGTATAATGTAAAACTGGTGTTTTATTGCTGTTCTTGTATGTGAAATGTATTTGTTAAGGTGACGTTTATGCAATATTTGATTGGGTTTTTTTTCTATACACTCTTATAATGCATGGAATGGTTGCTATGCCGTATCTTTGGAAGTTTATAATTTTATACATATTGCTTTATTACACGTCCACTGTGGTATTTAAAAATACAAATGTGTTTATTTTTTTGTTGTTTTATTTGACAACATTCTTAGCATTTTACTTTCGTAAGAATTGTGAGACACCAAATGGTCGTTTCCGCAGGTCATTTCTTCACAAGTCGACAAGATATCACCTTAATTCATACATGTAGTCAATATGAAATTTAAAAGTGGAACTCATTGTCTTAAATAATGAAGAAGAAAAAAACATTGATTTTTTGTCATAAAGACCCTTTAACTTTACATTAATGATTTGTTCTGTAGCAAAAGCGTGTACACACGCCAGATTGCCCCCCCCCCCCAGATTCTTCAATCCGGAGGGGTTCATATTTGGCAAGGATTTCTTTTTATTTGATCGGACCAGTGGCATATCAGTAGATCGAGAGTTCTATTCTTGTTCGAGGCTATATAATAGGAAGAAGATAGACTTCAGGATAGAAGGATCTGAAATACGATTTATTTGTTATGTTGTGTATTCCTTCAATATTACCCGTTTGGCTGAGGCATAAAAATAACAACGAAATTTTGAGATGTCAACACCTTTTTTATTTGGATACCTTTAGGGGCTAGCAAGGATATATATCATCGGAAAATATATGAGGATGTGCCTAAGTGAAATTTATCTAGGTTTAGATATATTTGTGATCAGTTCTGATCATTGAATTACGGTATGTTTGCTGTTGTAAAAGGGTTGCAGTTTTTTTGTATGTGACTTTCATTCATCGGAGACAGCCGTTTCGGTTCGATCCCGGTTACATTTATTAGGCAGAAGACGATGTTCATGAAGCCACTTTTTTAGTTTCTAAAAATGATACATAAACCTTCATATGTTGTTTTATTTATATATTTATATATGTCTAGTTGTTTTGAGGGTTATTTATCGGGAACATGTTGCTTGTTAATAAGCAACTAAAAATGTAATTTTAGATTTTCAGTGTAAAAACCTGCTTTTTATATCATTTTCTATTTAAATATTTTATACATTTCAGATATATTTATTTCATAAACCTCACAAATAAATCAAATAGACTGTCGTCTACGATCACAGGCGCTCGCATGTTCATACAATAAGACAGTAACCGAAACTCAGCAGATGCCAAAAAAAAAAAAAAAAAAGAAAGAAAAAAGGCACATATATGTATATTGTATAAAAGGCTTTCATGTGATGAAATCCCTTCAAATTATCAACGGTAAATTAATGCCCCACGTAAAGTAATAAGTTCAAAGTATGTTTGTTGAGTGGAGCCTGTTTTCTTTCCCTTTTTATACCCATTTGTCAGGAAAATAACGTCTTTAGAACATACATAACATCCTACATAATAATCTAGAGTACATGCATATAGATCTGATGTTGTGATGTACTCTTATAATAGTATATCTTACATAAGAACATTTTACACTGTGATATAGTGATACTGGTTTTTAATCAATGTTGGACCGCCATCTTCATTAAAATACCCTGGGCCATTATCTTTTGACATAACCCTCTTGTTAGCATTACAATGTTGACAATATAATGGTATATGAAGACTTTCTTCTTTTGTACAGCTCAGCTTTCAACTACTGAAATTCAATGATAAAACTTCTTTCCTTTACAACAAATGTTAGTGGAGGAATTTCTAAGATATAACTAAGTTTGGTTACAGATACAGGCATACAATGTATTATCTTGCATCTCTTTGTATCAAAATACATTGCAGATGATAATTAAAATCCAGTTGTTGATGTGCATTTAACTACAGAGCCTTGTATAGAGAACTGTCATATCAGACATATGCGGAATGCATGTAAACAGAACGTTGTGGACTCGTCCCGACTTTTGTGACAATTAAAGCCAACAGTTTTGACAAACTGTCTCATCTTCGTCTTCTGTATAACGTCTTAAGGGAAAGGACATATTGATTTATATGTCAATATGTAAACAGTTTTACTTCATGATGTTTGAATGATGTCGTTATATAAAACAAGAGCAGCGCATGAGGATGCCAACGCCCGTCTGTTACATTAAAGTTTCTGCACGACGACAACAACAACAACAACAAGTCAGCGACCATAATAGCTCGACTTTTTCTTCGAAACAGAAAAGCTAATATAAATGCATTGTACAGAAGTAAAAAGGCCTATCACTCGAAGCCTTGTTTCGGCTCTTTCGATTTCTCATCATTCATCTGTTTCTCTCTACTTATCTTCATTTTCTCTGCGAATATTTCAAGTGTATTACAATTCGTAATTACATTAAAGAAAAATATACAATGTAAATTACAGACAACAAGATGAGTGTGTACACTCGCTTTTTCATATTTGAGTTATTACTTTATTCTGCATTGTATGAATTTATTTTAATGGTGTATGGGTGCAAACTTCCGAGCGCCTTCGCAGCACAAGTCTATGTTCGCAAAAAAAAAAAAAAAAAAAAAAAAAAAAAATGTTATAGAATTGCCGCATTGCGATAACTTACCGTAGACATGTGGCTTGAAATCAAGAGTAGTCAATCGTATAAATATAACTATCGTCATAAACAGTCATTCTTATCTGAATTAGACAACATATCAATATTCCTCATTTCGTTTTTTTATCCAAATCTAGGGTACAGCTTAGTCTTAGCAGCAGTCATAAAAGGGAACCAGGGATCCTGGCTTATGTTTTAACAAAGGCAAAGCCACATAGATTTTATTGGCCAAAATATTTTACCGTAGTTTCCTTTTTTCTCCAAAGCACTGTGTAATTGCAGTAGTTATGTTATAAATTCTCGCGTTACACGTGATGTTTTGGCACAAACATGATGAAAAACAACGAGCAAACAAACATTACAATATTTATTTTTACATACATCGACATAGCAGATTCAAAAATACATACGTCCGTTGTAAAAAAAAAAAATGAAGTTTATGTAAAATTTCAATTTTAAGAAAGGATGCAAATTGCTGTGTTAAAATTTGTGTCAGTTATTCATTAAAGAATTAACAATTAAAAGGTAAAAATAAGATCAAGTTGCTTTTTTTGTATTTTCAAAATGGCATAATTTTCTATAAAGTCTAAACCCACTGACGTTATTAATTGATGTAGTTTTTACCAAAACAAATGACTCTTATCCATGATTTATATGTTGTGCGAAATATTGCGATTGTTTTCCAATAATGGTATATATATTTGCACAATGTATTGTCAAATAACGGAATCTTCATGGCGAACACTTCGTACAAATGCGCTCCACTGGAAAGCTAAGCAAAAAAAGCAAATAACGGAATTTTCATGGCGAACACATACAAAATAATAATATACAAAATAATGATGAATGATAAGGTGCAAAACATTCAGACGGGAAAATGAATGATAAACACATGTTACAATATAATAAACTATGTACAATCTTTCACCAATAAACATAATATTGTAGTGTTCTCAAAGTAACTATCATTTTCAGGACTCCTATCTTGAACTGTTCTGTTTAATACAAATGCGGATCAGTTAAAACGCCATTTTAACATACCACCAAACACCCATCTTATGAAACCTGTAGGAACTTGTTTCTCATTCGACGTTAAATAAAATGTTCAAACAAAATAAACACACTTGAATTTTAAATTTAATATTAATTTTTTTTTTAGTTAAGTTGGAAACAAGTTCTCACAATGTATATTAATCTCTCTTGATGGCACCAGGAGTTGGACTTGTACTTGGTGCCTTTTGGATATACAGTCTGGTATGTTAGCACTGGACTATGCCACCGATGAAATGAAACATTTTCATTAAAGATGAAACTACAAAGTGTATCATTTTTATTGGTGAAGCAAACTAACAAAGCGAACACTGTTGATGGGTTCAGTTTTGAAGCTCATAAATTAAACTAAATATTCATTATGATGAGAACTTAATACAAGGTTAGCACGGGCATGAACTTGAATTCAAGATGCCGGACACTGTCGCTAGAACCGCAGAATTACCACACACATTGGAATCTTGATAAATATAAAATATATGTACGATCGTTCTCCTTCACTGTATATTGAAACAGGATAAGAACGGTATCTGACATTAATTGATTACGAAGTTCGTAACTTTGTATAAATGTATACTACCTGACTGGACCTGACGTGACTGGACTTTACGTGATTGGACTTGACGTGACTGGACTTGACGTGATTGGACTTTACGTGACTGGACTTGACGTGACTGAACTTTACGTGATTGGACTTGACGTGACTGGACTTGACGTGACTGGACATGACGTGACTGGACATGGCGTGATTGGACTTGACGTGACTGGACTTGACGGGACTGGACTTTACGTGATTGGACTTGACGTGACTGGACTTGACGTGACTGGACTTGACGTGACTGGACTTTACGGGATTGGACATGACATGACTGGACTTGACGTGACTGGACTTTACGTGATTGGACATGACGTGACTTATCGAAGGTGATTCCTATATAGCCCCTCCTTCCCTTTATGAAGAGAAGAATATGATTATGATTTTGAAGATGTAAACGGTACAGCTAAATTATACCCAAGGAATGCTTAGTACCGTCACTTAGCCATTCACAACTTTTGCTTGAATATTTCTGGCCAAAGAAATAAGACTGTGCTGCAATGACATAGTTACCGAAATAATTGCACGTTTAGATCTATATGTAACCATGTCTCAGTTTACTATTTATGTGTTCATCACATATTTACTTTTAGCTTGGGGCCGCCGTGGCCGAGCGGTTACAGTCGTGGACTACAAATCTCTCAGCCCCTCATCGCTGTGGGTTCGAATCCCGGTAGGGACTTCGGATTTTTCATGTGAGGAAGCCTTCCAGCTGGCTTGCGGTAGGTCGCTGGTTCTACCCGGGTACCTCTGTGTATTCGGGGTCATCCTCCACCTGTAATTAGCTGGACGTCGCTATATGATTGAAATACTATCGCAGCGACGGTAAACCCCAATACAACAACATCAACCTTTAGCTTGTGGCAGCCCTGAATCGTACTCGTACTAGTTACTTCTCATGCATATCATTGAGCATTCCAATGTTTTGTATGTGTGGGGTGACAAACCAGTTCTGTCACTTAATTCTAATAATAAATTTCTCCCAGCTTTCCCTCTTTCTTCCTTCCTTCCCATGATTCCTAACATCTATATAAACCCACCAAGTCCTTTGCACGAGCACTTTTTAAGAAGTCAGGGCGTTGTCTCCATATATGAAGATTTGTCAGCTATTTAAAAGAATTGCTTGTCATCAATATTATACCAACCTGTTAAGAGCTTTATATGTGTATTGTATTTTTAAGATCTAGATTGATTTTATTGTGAATTGACTGGAATTAATTATTTTGGATTGTTTGGATAATTATGTTACTTACAATTGTTTTATACATTCCAGGTTCTTTCTCTCTCTGTTTTATTCTGTACCATGGGTCAATAAACATATTGAAAATGAACTTAAATTGTGCCTTATCCTTGGGTTTCATATATTTTACGGGTATTGGGACTACCTTACGTAGTCAAACACTGAACACTGCACCTTGATTACGTTGAGTTACATTCTTGCTGATGTTAATGTTCTGTCAAATGAGCAATGACGAAAACCATCATTTCTGTTTAGATTGTTAACCAAATTCATTGACACGTCTTAAAAAGATACATACAGCTCGTCAGAAAATATATATTGAACCTGTACTGTGTTAAACACAAGACAGGGAGAAGGGGAAGGAGGAACAACATGGATAGTGGTACTACAGACACTTAACCCGATAAATATATGCCTGATTACCAAGTTAAAAGAATCGCCCGATTTGATCAAACAAACTTCCTGTAAACTTGAGAAAGTAAATGTGTTTGATCACATACATAACCTAATTAAGTTCCATAGAGTGCAAATTTTTAATATGGATATCCAGAAAATCTCCTTTAGCAAATATGTATCAGAGATGAAACCAAAAGTGCAACAAACCAAATCGAAATATCAAATGTAGGAACATTACCAGAAATGGAAAAGCCCGAATCTTCCAAGCACACGCGTGCATCAAATTGTCCCTTTTCGTTCTTGACAAGCACAAATTCAGTATCAAATAAGAACATTTTATTGATCATGTTATAGAGAATAGATTTGTCATCAAAATATTGAACTTCATCCGATTTAAGAAGAATTTGATTACAAAATATCATTTTGTTCAAATTAACTGCTTGATTCAAGTCATTGCTTCTAAATACACCTACAATAGTTATCGGTTCAGTTACCAAATCCCCCGTATCGTTGACGAGTACTGGATACAAATAAGTAGATGGATAGATTGCCCGTAAAGGGAGCCTACCGAATCGAAGAGCGAGAGGAATTAGAGAGTTGTTTAACTGCATATTCCATTGACGGGACAGCAAATCCAGCAATTCCGTAGTAACCTCAGCCGGGATTTTAGATGACGGTTTGTAAAACAATTGCACAATGAAGTAATCAACAATCAAAATATTTTCCTTCATTCGCTGTACAAAACTGATTCTGAAATATTTTAATCTTGGCAGGCGTGGGGCTTTCAGCCATGGGATTTTGTCAGATTCGAGACTTTGTAATTTGACAATATCAGACAGGACGAGAGTCCTATCGGGTGTAAGAGTTATACAGACAATAAAACTTGATACACCCCAGGAATTTACGGTATGTTGGCAGATCATTTCGTCATTGTATGCTTGGCCTGTAGGACACAGGACCTCTCGACACTTGCGTTCCTTCTCCTGCAAAAGAGAAAAACAAATAAATCCTCTCTTGATCACACTTGTTTCAAAGCAAGTATCTGAAGCTGTATAGTATGGAAGGGGATATCCGCCAATATTATAATTTAGTTAATTACTAATTTTCAATACTTGAATTTCTTATTTCAATTGTTAAATTGTAAATTGTAACACCGCATTTGTTAAATACCTCTGTCTTATAACTATTGCACATAAACATTTCACATTTACCAACACCAAATGTGCAAGTTACAAATCTACCAATGTAAAATGTACACGCAAGGTGGCGCTTCTAATTGGGGAATGCCCATCTATAAATAGACTTCATCAGCGAACGCACGAGTGTTTACTTATCACATTTCGAGCTTCTTGCAGACATAGTTAGGCAAATGTCTCTAAGTATTTTTTGTTGCTATTACAATTTTAAGTATCTCAAATTGTACTGAACTGGCGATTATGATATTATAAATGATAATGTTGATTTGTTTGTTGCACATGAAGAAAAATAAATACATAGCATTTCAAAGAATTGAAGTAATGATTTTTTCAGACTGTATGATGTATGATGTTTGTAATAATGACCCATGTGTGCATTATTTAGATGGGTCATTCCTTTTTCCACAAATTGTGTTAACCCTCCTCTTTATCATGTATCTCCCCCTTCCCCATCTCTCTCTCTCCCCCCCCCCTCTCTCTCTCTCTCTCTCTCTCCCCCCCCCTCCCTCTCTCTCTCTCTCTCTCTTTGTCATATGTAATATATCCCCCAATATCATATAAAGTCTGTGTACTCGGGGTCTTCCTCCACCTGTAATTAGCTGGACGTCGCTATATGATTGAAATACTATCGCAGCGACGGTAAACCCCAATACAACAACAACATATAAAGTCACGATTACAGATACTTTATGACATACTCTTTATTTTAAGATTTTTTCTATTGAGCCTACTTTCAGGTTGTACTTAAACAAGGATAGTAACGATAAGACATGATTCTTTTTAACTAATTAATAATAAAGTACCCTTATATACAGCGAGACACCTGGTTTAGCAGTTAGTCACTAATCTTTATATAACTTGAGTTCCATGATTCCTAAACAATCACGCAATTTGGACTGGTATTAAAACTATCATATAATCCCATATGACTTGCAAAATGAATTTTAAACTTTTGTTTTTAAAGGGCTGGTATCACTTCGAACTTGACTTTCTGGTCACATCATCAGTCTGAATACATTGTAGTGACTTGATAGCATTGTAAGAGTAGAGTGCTAATGGCAGCACATGCACTAGGAGACTAGATGAGTCAGATTTTGCGCTGACTTATGCAATATCACACCCAACAGACAAGTGGCATTATCTGTTTACCACAACTTATCACATTTTACCAGTTGTCAGACAAGGATGCTACACTAGTTCCATTTAAAAGAACTTTTCCATGTCATGTTAAAGAATTGAACTTACAACCTCTGGGGTAGGAGGCAAACACTCTAGGCTCTCCAGACTTCAAGAACGACGGTATATGTTTGTAGAATTACAGTCATGATTAATCATAACTATATTCAAACAGTTGTTAATTCAGACTCCTTGAGAAACATACTTGACCTCAAGCCTTCTAGCAGATGCCTTCATTTAGTTGCATCAGTAAGATATACGTAGGCGATAAGCGGGTTCAATCTTGATCTTCCTGCACATTTTCATCACCTGGTTATATAATGCTCATTTAGTTACCTCGCTGTGAGATATGCATTTGTATGATAATCATTCTCGTCCCTGGTCCGAGTCTGGTCTGCCTGCAAATGTTTCTCATCTAACGATTGCATTCACACAAAAATTCATGTTTTTTTTTTTCTTGAGAAAGGCAATTTTTGCCGAAATATTGAAAATGAGTATCTATTGAAAAAATGTGATTTCAATGGTTTATTGTATTACATGTATTTCCATCTGGAAAACCAACATATTTTTATCTAGTTTCCTAGAGCGCAAAACTTAGGTCTCTTACAGCATCGTTCTTAAGTATATATATATATGATTCATAAAGAAAATTGATGTTTGGTTACCTCAGGGCATTAATAATTCAGAATTTGATGTTGATGTTACTTTGTAATGGCCTTCAAATAATCCACAAAGTATTGATGAATCATTTGACCAATCGGTCATTATAAATTCAATCTGTTGAGCAATCATACTAAAACCATTTTAGGGATCATGTGTTCACATCTCTATCTGGCTGCAAAGTTTTTTCTGAAATTATGTTATTATCACATGAATGAAATTAACCTGAGTGAAGCTGATGAGTATTGTTTGTATGATTCTCAATCTCATATTTCATCTGTCACTATTTATATTTATTTTAATTTATTAAATAATCTAGTCATTCTAATAAAAGACAAAATTCTTCAGCGGAACTCAGTAATATATTACACGATAATTAATACCTTTTATTCTGAACGAATTCTAATATAAAACGTACTAGTAATCAAAAATTGAAAATCTTATAATCTGGAAAATACGAGGGCGATCGACAGAAAAACTATCGGAGAGATAATGATTTTCAAATCACTCCATCTTTCTTATTGATGGATGGATTTTCTTCGAATCAGAAAATTATGACAACTCAGAAATCTCGCTATCAACGTACAAGTAGTAGGAGAAGTGGTTATTTTTAAGCTGCATTGGTGTACCCGTAATTTGTGACGTAGTTTTACTTCCGGTTTGGCGCAAATGGCGTGACAATAATTACCAAAAATATGATGTCGAACCGACAGCAGCTCATTGAAGGGACAAGGTTATTATGAGAATAAACGGAACATAAGGAAATGCTCTTCTTATGCATCGCCTTTACATCTTTATCCAGTAAAAAATAATGACACATTTGATTGTCTTTTTTTAAGGATTTTGTGAAATAACCCGTAAGTGGCTTATATTTTGCAGTATCAATATGATTTCGATAATTGCGCCGCTGTTGTTTTCGGTAAGTAGTACCCAAGATAAAGTAAAAATAACATGACAATTGTCGTTTATTTTACATAGTCTAACGAAATGCATCGAATAGATATATAGATATTGTTTATTATTTAAGAAATTATGGAATATTGGAGTTTTCTCTCTTAACCCACGGATTTCAATATGAACTATTTTTGACCTCTGGACTTCTGTGTATTAATACTACGTAATGTTAAATATGACGTGTCAGACTGTTGTCAAACGATTCGAAACTGCAGTTCTAAAGACTGCTTGCGCATGCGCTACGCAGTTTGAATATATTTTACCGCAGCTTTGAAGTATAGTTTTATGACTATTTCTTAATTCTTAATTCTTGCGCTTGAGTTCCTTTCCATTGATTCTGATCAATGTTATCAGATAAAACTAAATAAGCAAGAGATGCTCAGTATACTTACATGCGAATTATGTTGATCAGGACATACTTTGGTTGCCTGTCCCTTCTCCGCAACCTCCGATTCGAAAGCGATTGTTCTGTGATTAATCAACAATGTGATACCTGATGTTGACGTACGGGAAAATAGGCCTTCCCTACAGGTTGGATTTGAAAAATGATAGTCATCTTCATGACACATCAAGCAGAAAACGTTTATGTACATGTTATAAAAACCAAATATAGGCGAATACAATCTGCTTTCACATGCATCACGAACTTCTTGTTGTGACATTTGTAAGCTTTCTAGGACATTGAAATCATCACTGGGGCACGTTGTTACAATATATCCGAAACAGTGATCTGTGTGTGACTCTTTTTCTTCTGGATTATACTCCAATATGCACCAATCGTAATGCTGTTCAGAATCAAGACTGAAGAGATAGTCGGTTAAGGTAGTGCTTAGATCGTTAGGACAAGAAAGAGAAGGTTGCCATTCTACAGTGTCCTTTGCATTGTGGCATTCAGCACAGACTGGGTTCTTGTACACTGTTCCAGTTTCCTTGGACTGGACTGGCATCAAACTCCCCCATTTGTTGACCTGGACATCTCCACAACTCACGTTGATAATATCATTCTCTGAAAAAGTTTGTCTCCCTTCCGAATCAAGAGTATTATTATTCAAAGGACACTCTGTCACCATAAAGTAGTGACGATAATGATGTTGTGTTGCGTGGATCAACACCTGATACCACCGGAAGTATACATTCATTAAGAGGGCGCTCCAACATCCGGTAACTGGTAGGATAACAACAGTTGTCACCTTCATTACAGCTTTCATCACAACTGCAACCTGCAAAACAAAAAGTTAACATCGAGTTGAATAGTGCCGAATACACACAAGGAATTTTTTATCCTGTTATATTTTTTCGCTGTCAATCCTAAAATTATTAGTTCATTTCGTTGTTTTTAACAAATAAATTTACCAGATGAAAAAACTGATTTTTACCATTACAAGCAAAGTTAGATTTCACTTCAGTGCCTTGTCACATTAAATGTTTGTTTATTTGGGTTATCGTCCCACGGACAGTAATTCAGTCATATTTGAAGACGATGCCCACTTGTGACAGATAAAGTGCTGTCCCTATGCAGTATCACGCCATAGACATGTGGCATGATAACATCAAGTCACATTATGCTGACACCTGGCTAACCAGTCCCGGAGCTACCCATATTTGTAGAACGCCAAACAGGGGCATTTTCTTTCGATTTTGGTATGTCGCGGCCGAGGATTGAATCCCCGACCCCCCCCGGCATGATAACATCAAGTCACATCAGTGCTACATGAAATCCGAATTTTCATGAAATGATAATACATATATAAGCAACAATACCTCTATGTTTGTGTATCTACAATATATTAAGAAAAATGACATGAATCATTTATTTTGAATAGTAATATCTTTTTTTTTTTTTTTTGGAAAGTCAAATACTAGTCATAGTTCACCGACGGAAATGTATGTTTCAGACAATTATACAATCATATGCACCAAAACCTTGAATTTAGAAAATTGAAATGGTGTGACATAATTACACTATAAATATCTCCTTTGTCACTGACAGATGACTGTTCGAACGTCCTGAATACCATTACTTCTTCCAGCAAATATCTAGCAGTCGCTACACTGTTTATAATCACTGCATCTACGGGAACGGAGTACCAATCTCAAATAGGGCAGTCATTTTTCACCGCATAAATGCCTTCATAAATATCCCGAGTGAAACCAATAATTAAAAAAAACCTGTGCTGTTTCTGCTAATGCCTGTAATAATATTTATTTTATGCTAATTAATGAAATAATTTATTATATCAGTGAGATAATACCCATATCCCACAGTGTGATGATATAGATCTATCGGGACTACTGTTTTACTTATAAAGGACATGTAGCAGCAGTTTGTATAAATTAAAAAGAAAATTTATTTGTTTTGAGTGGTCATAGATTGTATCTCATTTCGAAGTGATAAAAGTTTTACATTTTTATTATTAATTTATGACATTGTATCACTACTCGATGAGATATCACCCATATCCACTCAAACAAATATCATTTTTATATACTAGATAAAATAGAAGAATGTTATATTAAAAATAGACAAATATTGGTCATATCTTAAAAAACTTAATTCTGGTCATAATGCTTTTACTGTTGTCTTTTATAAAAAAGGAAGTTTCAGCTGGGTTTTTTAACGGACATATTTTTTCGAAAATTTTGCACATTAGTACTTTAGACTATAACTAATAGATATATGAATTAAAAATAGGGGGTCACCATGCTCGTTTTAGAGATAAGGCTTATGGTTAAACATTATTATTTGCTAAAACTTGTTGAAAATCAAGGAATTAAATAATTGGAAAGAGCGCATTCTAAATACTTTGTTAACATATCAAAATAATATTTTCAGAATATTTTCTCATAATTTGTAATTTGCAATGTGTTTTATAAGTTACAGGTGAAAACACTGTACATGGAAGAACTCTACAAGCAAAAATATTCAATATGTCTGAACTAAAATATACACAAAATCTACTAAAAAGCTTTAAAATTTATTATATATTTTCTTGATAATTAAAAAAAACGTTCAGCGGACAAATTTCCTTTATTTTTATCACATTCAATCCTCTGATATTAAGGCTCTCTGAAAATGTAAATAAACACGCTTTTTTTTTAAATTAAATCTGATCTTTTATTGAAATGTAAGCCAAATTTGAAAAAAAAGTGATTGTTTGTACCTTCACCATATTGTTATTTATGTTTAATCGTGTTTATAATACAGTAATCTTTAAACTTTGAATTTTCCTTACTTTTTGTATTCTGTAAGTTATTTCTCCATCATTAGATAGCAATAGATCGGTGGGCTATTCTACTTACTCTTTTCTAGGAACAACGCATAATATAACACTTATAATTATTCAGTATAGTGAAATGTACACATCTTGGACTGAAATACTAAAAACACTTTAATTATAATTTAATTAAAACTAAACATGCTATAAAACCTATGGAAATCGAATAATATTTCTTCATACCGATATATCAGTCACGTTCAAGGTTATCAAGAAAAAGAAAAAGTTAAAGCTGATATCAATGCACGTTGCATTTTTAAAAAAAAGTATTTTGTACTGGAAACATACGGGACGGAATATTATAAAATAGTGTTACTTCTCATTGAATTGATTATTGTGCATTCAAATTGAATCATTACCTTTGCTATTTTTGTTCTGAAATTTCGTGCCATAATTTCAGAGGAAATTATGCTTTATTAATCTCTTTTAGCTTCAAAGGCGGCAAAAAAATTATTATACCCAAATACCAAGTAAATTATGAAGTTCAATGTATATATAAATGTAAGACAAGAATTAAGCTGGAATTATTTTAATATAAAATGCTCACGAAAAAAAAAAAAAGCCAAATTATCGAGTTTTTAAGCATAATGTTTGTTTCTTTCGGCTTCCTTTTAAAAATAATGTTAAAAAATATATGAAATTAACAACCATAATAAGTAATTAATAAATTAACTGATATTTATCAAAAACAACGAAATGATAAAACCTAACATTTATTATTATATCTCTCGTAATATTTTGATAAAGAACTTTAATATATATTTATAACATGTTTTTCGCAGGCTTAACTATAAAACATTCTCCAAAGAAAGACTTACTGGAGCAGCAGGCAGTATAGCCGTCCCTGAATTCGAGATGGTCTAGAGGGTCGTCCCCGAAATAACACACATTGTCAAATTGACAAACTGTTCCAACTGCATCGGTAATTACACCACGTATTGTTCTGTTGTTGGCTTTAACTATTACCAGAAAAAATATAACCAGTAATAATGTTTTCAGTAGTCGTAAAGGCATCTTTAACGATACTACCTGCTTGGCTCCTTCGACGCACACTGCCGCACATTTAAATTACCGGTTACATAGCTTACGTTGCTACGTTCCTGATTGTATTGGGAAAATTCTTATTTATATAATAAATCTTGTTTTATTCACCTGTAGTCTCTCACAAAATTTTCTAACATAAACTTGATCTAGGCAGAACTCTGGTTTCCACAGCAATTACTCGTAGAAAACATCATTAAACATCTTCTCCTCTGAAACTAATGCTAAGAATTTTATTTGAATTAGCACAAATGGTCACCTCATTATTTCTTTAGAACCTATGATCATGGTTTATTTCAACTGGCATCAGTTTTGATCTCTTGGGTCATTGCCGAGATTGCTCAAATAAAGTTGACCCTTTGAAAAGTTAGTCCACTAGTGGTCGGAATATTTCTTTATGTACTTTATACAGAATATTTCAAAATTCTTCCTTTATGAAACCAATGATCAGCGTTCAGTGTAAGAAAACTAAAATCCATATCGGTATTGATTTTAATCCGCTCACACAGACGTATGATTTCACGCAAAGGTTATATTTCTGGCAAAATATAAATATAAAATATAATATCCTTTATTTTGAAACAAAACAAATATTGAAATACACTGACAGTTCGTGAAATATGTAAATAACACTTAAATACAATGTATATCCAAATTCCAAATATCTCTAAAGAGTGAGTGTGAGCAGCCATGTGTTGGCACACGAAAAATAATTGCTATATAGGTTTTATAATTCTAAACACAGGTTCAATACCGTTCTTAACACTATTGACTATGATGGATAAATCATCCTTTTGCTTAACAATCAGAAAATGCTGCATCTTATCATACGTCTGTAGATGGGTAGATAATTGCAATACACACAAATGGTTGAGTCAAATATATTTTTGTAACAAAATCGTGTTCCGGGCATTTTTTTCATAACTACAAGAGATATGGAGTGGGTTTTTTTTCACTCACATGTTAAATTGTTTATAGTTCTGTCTAGTACAAGAAAAAAATTGTGCCGGATAAGCGGCGGACAAGTTGTCTAAATAACTGACCAAAGTGTCAAAAAAATGCATAAAACCAATGTCTCCAAAGTGATTTTTTGTTATTCCGATGCAATTTCACGGATTAATATGCGTGATATACTAGTTATGTAAGATTTCTTGATGACTTTAATCATATTTTCCTGAAATAAGGCTATATATGGTGTATTTCCACTGGTCTTATGTATATTTTCTATGATAAATGTTGTCACCAAAATGTAGATCAGTGCTGTACAATGTAACATTTTGCAATTTGCAAAAAGTACAAGGTTACTCACCTTTGCAATGATAATCCCACTGGCCTTGTTTTGAAGAGCATTATTTAAAACAGTCATATGAAAGCCACTATATGCTGTGTTTGAAGATCTTTTTCGTATGACACTTTTTTAGTCGATGGGTGGTTGCGTATATTTTAATGATGTAACGGTTAAAAAGCCGTTTATATCTATAAAAGCGCGCATGCATTTTACACATAATGCATTGAGCAATTTGTAAATGAGTTCAAACATAAAAAACAAAGTAACATGCAATGATATGGAATGTAAAGTATGGTATAATTTGAAATACATCCTTAATGTAACAGTCAGTGTTGTAGCTGTGAAAATCGTTACATCAAGGAGAGATTTTGCTACACCAAGGAAATAATTCTAGAAAATGGTTTAGTACTGTTTCATATATCAATGTCTGTGATAGCTCTGATAGTCCAGTGGTAACGTATCCGATTACGGATCCGAAGGTTGTTGGTTCGAACCTCGTTGGAGGCAAGAATTATTTATGACCTTCCCAGGCGCAGAGCACTGGTCCAACCCAGGAACCGTCGAGAGGGATTAGTATAAGTTGTGAGAACTTGATACCCAATCGACGTAAAATAAATAAGTTTAAGTTTAATCTAAAAGAATAACATGTTATATAAGTCAAATGCTTATAGACAAGAACAGCTTTTTGTACTTACAAGCAAGAAATCAAGTAACACATTTTAAGGGAAATATCAAACTTCCTTGTCAAAATCGGTTCTTTTTGTACACAAATCTGTGCAAAAAAACAAACAAACAAACATTCAGTCTATGTGCGCCCATAGCTTAACATCTAGGTATATAAAACAATATGATATAGATAGGTTTTAGTCAGTTTCAAGCTTCAAAGAAAAAGTGTTACACCAAGGAAAAGACTCGGCAAATTGGGGTCGCTATGTGAGCAGCTCAGTGTACTCAGTACTGGTTCTACCCTGACACTTTTCTGCCGTGTATCGGTGCTATACACCGGGCACGTAAAAGAACCATGGGGTGTTTTTGCAAAATCGGCTAGGGTATTGCACCCGCATCCAAATACTGTCGCTCCCGATGCTGTATCTTCAGCAAAAGCAGGACCCACACGTTGGAAACCCTTGATAAGGTCTAAAGTATGGCCATAATAATCAGGAAATAATTGCGAGCCATTACAATAAAAGAACAGAAGAGAATTTTATTTTTTGACTTATGCATACAGCATCTCGTCTAAAATACAATTCGTTGCAAACATATATACATGGTCACATAAAACAAGGCAAAACAAAAAGTGAATTAATAGAATCACAAAAATGTACAAATAAATAAATAAGAAAGTCAGCAAAATTATATATGGAAAATGTGTAAATTGATTATTTAAAGGTAGCTTTACGTGCATTGGAATGATATTTATATGCGGGATGAATTATTTGTAACATAGAACCCTATAATAAAATGCGGAGAATAATTTAACTTACAAATACGTGAACAAATATATATATCATATCTTAACATTTGTGTTGAATTGTAATAATGCTTGTTTACGTCTTTCACTTGCATACTTAAGAAATCTACAGACATTAATAAGTATTGATTTTACATTACAACATAATAGTTCAATAAGTTTATACATACTTGGCTTTTTATAATAATACTTGTTAATATATTTAGTTCGTATATCAGAAAGAAAACTACATTTTAGAACAAAATGATATTCATCTTCAATTTCTAAAGAATTACAAAGTAAACATAGTTTTTCATTTCGAGGTATTCTATTATTTCCATATCTACCAGTTTCAATTCTTAAATCATGAGCAGAGATTCGAAGTTTAGTAATATATTTTCTGTTGCTCTTACAAATTAAAACATTCAGATAGTTTGAAAATTCAAAAGTATTATGCAAATTAGAATATAGTATACAGTGGAACCTCTCAAAACCGCACTCTCTATAAACCGGAATACTCTCTAAACCGCACGAAGTATAAACTCCCGATTATTTCCCTATATATTCTATATTGAAAAAACACTCTCTAAACCGGAACCTCCGAATTCCGAATACCGGACGATAATTTCGTGATATTTACATAAATTGTGAGTATTTTCACCTCTTTAAACCGCACGCGAGGCAAAACATGAACATGTCCGTAAAATATACTGACATTATTTTCTGAAAACTGTATGCGATATTAACCGGCGTAGACGTTTCATCTTCTGTGTGTGATAAATACAATTAGCGGTGAACAATTACAATTACGTTGACCGGCATGATTAAAGATGGGATAAGGTAATAATATTGTTAATCGAGCGTTTTGAGATCCAGAAGAGTTTCATATTTGTAGTAGTGACTTTACAAATCCGTCAACAAACGCACCATTTTATCTTCCTCGTAAATGATTGATGGATACTGTAAGGAAGAAGGAAAATAATCGGCTCTTTCTGATGTTTATTCTGTAAAATGCATTTTGTGACAAACTTAAGCTGAGTAGATAATACGGCAAAAATATGTTAAATGACTAATTGGTGACAATTAACCATGTATGTTTCAATGAAGAAATCTGCATAGTAGACAATGATTTAGTGTGCAAGTTAAAGGCGTTTTATTAGTATATCGTTACATGTTATGTTTTTAAGTCCTTTTTGAATAATAGAGATGTTGAATTTAGTATCAATAATATATACCCACTAGAATTATTATACGTATTATAAACCATTAAAAGAAACATTTCGGAATAAAATATAAAAAATGCAATAATACCACACACATAAATGACGTAGAGTAATGTCATATATGTCTACATACATATAATTCCATTTACATAACAAGTGGAGAATAATACCATACATATAACGAACAACACTCAAAGAGTAAAAACCCCTGTAAACCGCACACCTTTGAAAACCGGACATTTCAGTTGGTCCGGACACTATGCGGTTTAGAGAGGTTCCACTGTACTAAGAACAGGACTGTTATTAATGTCAGACCGCCATTTCTGTATAAAGTTGTCAATTAAACGCAGCTTAAATATAGATATAAATGATTTTTCGTTAAGATTATCTGAATGAAACCAAATTTCACCAAACCCATGCTGCTCAAGTAAGCATCTTACATTACATACCCAGTTTTTTACACTATTATTGTTGTCTTCTTCTAGTTTATGATAAAGTTTTAAAAGGATAATATTTTTAGAATGTTTTAATTTAAACCAGTATTTAATAATGTGTACAAATCGGTTTATGTATAATGGGTACCGACCTAATTCGCCATACACTGCTACAGTACAAGCACTTTGTTTTACACCGAGAATTAACTTGCAAAATTTTAAATGGATATTTTCTAATTATTTTGATTTAGTAAAGCCCCAAACAGGACAAGCATAATTCAGGATAGAACCAACAAATAACGTGATCGACTTTCCCTACCATAACACGTATGTGATGAACGTCAGTTTCACACAATCATGAAAGTAACAGTGATTTATTGGAGTACATTATGTATGATGGTGAGAAAGAAAATGTTGGGAATGTCGTTGAGAGTATTTAAAGTACAGTTTAAATGATGGTGAAAATGAACAGGAAGGGAAAGTAGATACAGAGAACGACAATTATATTGATGTTGACAAGGGTAAATATGAGGATAAGTAAGGTTAAACTTATGAAGGAAATGACATTGTTGAGCAGATGAGTGCATATGTTGTTGTAGATTGTGTTGATCATGGTAACGATACTGAACAGATGAATGCAGATGATATGAAAATCATTGTTGGTGTTGGTGACAATTCTGAACAGTAAAATGCTGTAAAGGAAATGCTTATTCAAGTAAGGTTTGGAGGTTAAATGGTCCAGCAAACGAAATAACATACACCCCTCAGACAACAATGGATTTTATTTGCTGTTTACAAATACAGGGTTAGATGTCAGAAGTCAAAGTAAATGTGTAAACTAATGTTCTACTGTTTGTCAACGTGATTCGAATATGCTTTTTCTGGTGTTATAGGTTTATGTGACTTGTGTGTGTGGAGAGAATGTTCATGTTCTCAATCAAAACACGTGTAAAATTTGGGTTACCCGCACTGGTATGAGTTGTGACTACATGTGTGATGAATTGTATTTACCTGACAGACTATTAACAAAGTGGTGACTCTGAAGTTTGACTTTTTTTCTAAAGGGGAAAACACGCTTTCAGGATCTTTTCTACCAGATCTGAAGTTCGTTGTAGTAGAGAAACTCGGACACTGGTTAATACAGGATCTCTGCAACAGCATCTACGTTGACAATGGAGTGGTTGTCCATATAGGAGGAAAACAATGTGTAAGTAGGAATTAATTTGGTTATTTTGTTTAAATCTACGTTGGTTGTAGATCGAATGCTTAGCCTTAGTCGAATTGATCTTATGTTAAAAAGGTTATTTGAAGACCTTATTCTATACTTAGAAAACTTATCTTAAACAGGATGAAGGAAGAGGAGAGAAAACAAAGAGAACCATCGCAGTTTAACACCCTTGTCATCACCAACTCTGTCAACAACAATATCAACAACGGACGAAGGTGAAGCTGATAAGACGGGAGGCTCCTTAAATTCATTGTCTCTGAAAATAACTGTGGTTGTCCTTGCAGGTGAGACTTTGAGTATTGAACAATCACAGCATGTGACTTGTCAGCACAGTTTGATGAGGGTAGGAACGGTATTCCTGAGCTACTGAGTTTGAGCAAAAGAATTTTTTTCACCACCTGTTACTGATACTTATATCACTTAGTCATTTTCAGAGTTTTTACTGCATGCATAATTTACATGTAAATCATGTTTATTGAAATCTACGTTTAACAAACTTACTCATTTTTTTCTCAAAAAGAATTAACATATTTAATTAGGTTGTGTTGGCTGCATTCTTCTCATCTTAATGCTGTATATAATCTTCACAAGAAAAAGACTGAGCACAAGACCATTCATACCAGACATAGAGCTTTAACATCAGGTATTTTAGTGGCATATACATATATTCAGCACTTGCTACAATAATGCTTTATTATTAGTTCTCAAATGCTAGAACGTGGGAGAATGATTTATCTTTATTTTCAGTATGCCTGTTACCATCGTTGGTGTATGTGATTCTTCGAGTTAGAAGGAGGATAAATTGCTACAAACGGGGGAACAGAAACCTTTCAATTGAGGAAATCAACCAACTTGACATACTGGAAAGGAGATATATGGTTCATTTATTTATTCAGCACCAAATCCACAGAACATATTTGCAAGCATTGTGGAAAGGGATTTGATCGACCATTCAGCTGTCGTCGACACCAAACCTCGTGTGCGAAAGGAGTTGCTAAGTCACATCAAACGACATGCGATGTCTGCAAGAAAAACTTCTAATCATACCCT
>CM037779.1:13260500-13290500 GCA_021229015.1 Solen grandis
ACAGGAATATTTCCCATTAATTCGTGGGTATTCACATAGATCTGTAGGAGATAAAACCGTTTGATCAAAAGCCAATTAGTCTATAAGTTTAAAGTACAGTATAAATTAAGACCATTAAACAAAGTGTATATGTTGATGAAACATAGAAATGTATAAAAACATGCGAAAGGAAAACTGAAACCAAATCCCTGTCTGATGAAAATAGCTCTCAATTTATTCGGCATAATATAGAGTGAACAGTAGAAGCATGCACATATATAAAACACAAGAGAAGACACAATCAACGATGCAGGAAATTTAGGAATAATAAATACAGTTTCCAATCAATTTCACTTATTCTAATCTTAACCCTTTTGTGTTTTGTTCAAGTTTTCAATGAAAAAGGGAGTTGTAAGATAATAGGATGTCATTTTGTTATCCAGGCTCGAATGCACAAGCAATACTTAGCGCTAAGTAATACTTAAATACTCAGGGGCGAAATTCATCATTCCTTTTATCTCTAATAAAACTACCTGCGTAGTTCACTTCATTACAAAACATTTTGTAGTTATTAAGATATCGATTTATATCAACTAAGAAATATTTTTGAATATCTTAGAAAAGAGGAATGGTAGAATGCGTTTCTATTCCGTCTAAGAATTTAAGCATTGCTTAATGCCAAGTTTTGCTGGCGGAATTCATGCCAGGTGTGGAAAATAAGACTATCCGAAAGTAAATAGTAAGATTTTTGCTAAAAAATGTATAATTAAGGCTTGTCAGCCGTTTCACCCAAAGTCGTTTTCTCCCAAGACGTTTCGCCCCCCAAAATGAAATTCCAATTTAGAATGTAGTCATACATTTCTCGGATATGCATAGATACTTAAATTATGCATCATTACGATCTGTTGTTTAATACATTCTTTTTCTCCAATCAAACTTAATTATTTGGCCAAGTATGACATTTTCAGCCATTTCAAGAATGTCTAAAGCGCGATATTTCATTTATTCTTTGCAATATTTTACCTTGCGCGTATACAATAATGCATCAGCTGCTCACATTAGTTTTGACATTTTGCAGGCTTGGAAACGTCTCTTTAATTCTACTCTCTATCGAAATGATCATGGTTCAGTTTGAATAAAAATGAGTCTTCTGAGGGTTTCTCAAACTCAAATATGCTAATGTAACACTATCTCAATCATCAGGAGAAATGTATTATTTGAGGAGAAAAGTTATATGACCGGACGTTAGTTCAAGATCAGGGGCACACCTCTCATTAGTATTATCTACAGTGACCTTTATTTTTTTATTTTATTATTTTATCCAATGCCACTGGGATGAGACTGAATACTAAGGAAAAACTAAACGTAATTAGTGTATTTTCTCCATAAGACATTATCTTATCATTTTGGTTTGAAATCCACTGTTATCTACACTTATATATATGTGTGTATGTATGTATAATGGACAAACATAATGCATATCATTAAGTTGTTCATTGAAATAATTTGGATTTGAGATTAAACTTGGTTTCTTTTAATGTGGGAATGTGATAATATAACATGAAAATCCGGTAAATATTCTGAGAAACAAGGAGAACATGATTTATGTTGAAAGATTTCGTGTTGTTGTTGGGTGAAAGATATGTCTGATTCTTATCTGACAATTCCTATGCGTAGTTTCAATGTTCCTTTCATTGGCTTAAATCAGATATACTGACTAGATCTTGTGTCTCCGATAAGAATTATGTTTCGTAAAGAAGGTGCGTACATTTACAAATTACTAAGCGACATACCACAGTCGTAAAAAATGGTACTGTGATAGCTCCCTTGCTTGGCGCTCAGCATATAAGGGTAGTTGCAGGACTGGTTGGCTCGGTGTCAGGATAATGTGACTGGGTTATCCTGCCACTTGTCTACGGCATGATACTGCAGTGTGGCAGCACTATATCTGTCTCAAGTAGACATCGTCTCCAAATGACTGAAATACTGTCGGTGGTACGTAATCCCAGCAAACAACAAAACAACAAATTACTAGATCTGAATCAAATCATCATTAAGTTATATAATTCTTTATTGAAAGAAAAGTGATCACTGAGCAATGATTTTCGATTTTTTTAACGCCGTTGCTTATCGAAAAGTTCAGCTCCTAAGATACCGATACTTGTTTATGAAAACCAATCTATAAATTTGAAATTGTTCTATATACTCAGTTAAATACCGATTTATTTTCCCCACACCAAAGAAAAAGCCGGAATTATAAGTGGTGTTGTAATGAAACAAAAAGACACCTAAATCACCAAACAAGTTCCAATCAGCTCTTTAATAATCGAATTTACGACTTGCTGATCATTTATTTGTTAGAAAGAACTCCGCCATGATTTTCATTCCATTTCTGAATAGTTCTTGAAGCTTCATTAGTTTGTTTAGTACGGCATTTACATCCGTAATTCTTCGATTTATTTCTCGACTCTCTATTCTGCAATGTTTTCTGTTCCTGTCTCAAGATAACACTAATTAGGCATGTTCCTGTAAACCTGTTGCACGAAATTAAC
Source organism: Solen grandis (assembly GCA_021229015.1). Classification (NCBI taxonomy): domain Eukaryota; kingdom Metazoa; phylum Mollusca; class Bivalvia; order Adapedonta; family Solenidae; genus Solen; species Solen grandis. The sequence continues at coordinate 13,263,032 of CM037779.1, forward strand.
AATCCTCCATCATGTTGACTTCACATAACAGACTGATTAAAATAAGACCATTCCTTTAAATTCGAAACTCACTGGCAAATTAACTAGAATATTTCTTTACAAAATTAATTATGGAAACACAAATAATTGCATTAGCGAATTACATCTGGAAATGTTAACGAGTCATGCGTCTTTTTTAATTCTAAAAGGAGTTCGTATTTTCATGTTTCAGACTAATATACAGGGAAAAAAAGATTGCACAAAATTTCTTTGGGAAAGCTCATTGTAAATTATCCCATCACCTCATAACAGACGCGTTTTGACGCATTGGGAAACACAGCAGAGCCAGATCAAAACAGCTTCTTACAGTAGCTGTCTAATCAGGGTCTCCTCTGTTTGCTCAAATAATGTTGTAGCTCATAGTCATCACAATCTGCACTTAAAAGATTAACATTTATCCTATCACCAAACTCACATTGTAGTATAAACTGCCTATGAGTAAACTTAGCTTCATACTAATTCGTATTTTTTTATCTATGCGCTGACGTCATCCGTGACTATTTTATTGTTTACTACATGTATGACGTCATGGAGTTGAAGGTCGTATGATCAGTTTGTTTATGTACGTTCTTTCTTTTAAAATTTTTCTGTGTATTGCTTTGAAATAATAGGAAATTACTAGGTAAGTGTTGAATAAAGATAAGTTTCTCTCTATATATAAGGATAAACATATATAAGGGTTAACATATCTATAAAGATAAACATATATAAAAATTAACATATATAATAAGGACAAACATATATAGAGAGATTAACATACAGTATATATAAGTATAAATATACATATAAGGGTTAACGTATATAAAAGGATTAACATATATACGGATTAACATATACAATAAGTCTAAACATACATATTTTACGTCGACTGGGAAACAAGTTCTTACAACTTATACTTATCCCTTTCTACGGTTCCTGGGTTGGACAAGTACCTTGCGCCTGGGAAGGTCATGAGAAATCCGTGCCCCCAACGGGATTTGAATCCACAACCTTCGGATCCTCAGTCGGGTATGATTCCACAGGTCCACGACACCCATAATGTGTTATTAGTACAAATGTAAATAGAAAAAGTATTTTAAGGTGCCTGAATAGCGCAGTGGTAACGCGGTTCGCTTCTCGCCAATGTGTCCCGGGTTCGCTTCCTGGTCACGTACGCGAGAGGATACAGTGGTCGCCCGTCCAGACACGTGGGTTTTCCGGGTTTTCCGGTTTCCTCCCACAATAATGACCACATACGCCGCCATCAGAGCCATCGAGAGTGATTAATGTAACTTGTGAAAACTTCGTAATCGATGTAAAATAAATCAAGTTTAAACTTTAAACTTTTTTAAAAAGATTTTTTTTGGTCCATCAAACCTCCCAAGCATTCCAAAAAGAGAAAACTTCCAATTTTCCTATATCTTACATTTTGCGTGAGTATACTAGAAACCTTATACTTCAAGTTATTTCGTAATCAATTTTATTACATCTTGTGGAGGCACATAAAACAGTCTGTACGACTTGAATTTTCGTTTTCATTTCACGAGGATCTGACTTCACAAAGACGAAGCAGCCGCTGCGTAAAACAAAATTAAACCAATTGTAGATAGAGACAATCCCTTCCACGGCAAAGGATGCAAATTATTGCTCTGAAACATTTCAGGAATTAAGTAAAGATGCACTTGTGTATATTGGCCAATTGAATGTAATCCTTGAAGAAATAAGATTTATTCACTAATGCACTTCTGCAGAAATATTGCACTTGAGTGTTTTGTGTGCCTATAATACACGTTATAATGTGAAATACAAATACATACTTTTTTTTTTTTTTTTTAAAAATTGGTAATATAAAATGAATGAACAGTCATAGCATAGAAAAATATGAAACTTAGCAAAGTAAATGACACATTGGCTATACAGAAATATGCAATTTACCTTCATAATATGGTTTTGGTCAAAACATTCCCTAACTGCGTACTACACTGTTGATACAGCTAAACTGAATGTTACATTTTTAAATTGTAAATACGTGTATTATCGATGTGTTTCATTTGGGGAGGGAGAAAAATAAAATGTCAACGAAAAATACTTATTTTAAATGGTTCATTTCCACGTTTCTTTACATATTCCTCAGTTCCTCACGCAAAGAGTCAAGGTTACTCACACGGTGGATGGGATGGCCTAAAAGAACCATATCCATTGCCATATCAAGGGCGCCGTGGTCCAGTGGTAACGTATCCCATTACGGATCCGAAGGTTGTGGGTTCGAACCCCGTTGGAGACAATATTTCTTCACGAACATCCCAGGCGCAAAGTACTGTTCCAACCCAGGAACCGTCGAGAGGGATTAGTATAAGTTGTAAGAACTTGTTTCCCACTTGAGTAAAATAAATAAGTTAAAACTATTTCCATTGTTTTACATATTATTAATTTAAAAATATACCAAGTGTCTGTCTTGGGGAATGCCATATTTTGAAAATGGCAATTTACTCTTATCTTCAAATTCTACAACTACAAAAATCTGCGCTATAAATACACGGCAGATAAACATTTACAGTGTACATGCTGCTAAACAGTGCATTTTACGGAAACGTGATCTCGACCGAGACTCTTTCCCTATTTAATGACATATTGTTATTTTTCTAATGACACCTATAGCAATCAGCCTAAAATTGAATCTTCCATTATCTTTCTTTTAACAAAAACATGTAATTATCTCATACTTAATATGCTCGTGACAATAGATATCTTGAGTAATATATACAGGCGCATCTCCATCATATATCCTGGAATCTGTGACATTGAAGCGTATGACAGTCTATTTCCAAGGAGACTTGATACAATTTGTAATTATCACAGTGAAACTCAAGAATTTTCTGTCTGGAAATCAAAGGAAGACTGGCCCCGGTCTCACATTGAAATGGAATACAATTTCCGTTTATGCCCTACTAATGACTGAAAACAGCCAAGATTGGCTTGTACGTTATTCTAAATGCTATTTATAGCTTAAATAACATTCTATTTAACCGTTAATTGACGTAACATAGTGGAAGTAAGTGACAATTTGGGTTTTATTTCAGAGAGAAACTCAGACCAAGGGTTCAGTATAAAAGTGTTTCCTGTAAGAGCACTGACTGGTATAGCTACACATAGGAGGGAAACATCCTTTTCATCACTTATTTCGATTTGATGCAGTCATATTTCGTATCCTACACGACGCACGTGCAATAAAACAAGCCCGTGACGTCCATCATCTGATCTTCCTTGTCTTGTTATGTAAAGTTTTATTAAACTTGTTCAGGAAATTATTTGTATGCTCACCAAGAGACTCGACTGATAACACTGTTCCTGAATGAATTTAATGACAGTTCCAGGGTTAGGAATTTAAAACTGCGTCGTACCATTCATTTTGTAAACAAAAGCCGCCATTTTGAAAAGAAAAAGGTATATTTTTGTTCATTACTGTTTCTTTAGGAATTTCACGATAACGAGATACATATATGAACACGCTTCTTATTTTTCCGCTCCATATAATGTATGCATCTTGAAAATCCATTTTGAAAAACAGGTGTTATAGCAAACTGAAAATTCGAAGTGGAGAAGAATCTGCGAAACATTTGACAGGATACGACGCATTTGGAATTGTTTTATCCGGCGTTTTTCACCCTTACACTCCATTAATACTCGTTTTTTTTGTTGTTTTTTTTTTGTTGTTTTTTTGTTGTTGTTTTTTTTTTGGGGGGGGGGGGGGGTTGCTGATACCAAAATACATTTTCACGTCATGAAACATAGTCCCATTTGAAGCAGAAAATTATTTTTCAATTAAACAATGTAAAGTCGCTGACTTTAACACCCACTCAGCCCCTCACCGCGTGGGTTCGAATCCCGGCAGGGTCATTCGGATTTTCATGTGAGGAAACCTTCCAGCTGGCTTGCGGTAGGTCGGTGGTTCTACCCGGATGCCTCTGTGCATTCAGGGTCTTCCTCCACCTGTAATTAGCTGGACGTCGCTATATGACTGAAATACTGTCGAAGCAATGGTAAACTCAAATAGTCAAGTCAAATCTGATGAAATGAGAATCAAATTCACATTCATGTGTGTGTGTGTGTGTGTGTGTGTGTGTGTGTGTCATCACTTTTCTCGCCATTGCAAGTGGGTTTTAAATACTTTGTTGTTGGTCAACAATGCATGTATATATATGTGATTAAAGAGATGAGTACTTAAATTAAGTCATATCTGCAAATGTTCCGAAGACAAAAGGGGGTATATAAGACATGAACTCAACGAACGTTTAGTCTTGACGTCCATTGTTGGTGGTCTGTATTGTGATCAAGAGTACATTGATTTTCACTTTCCTAATAAACTACCATTTACTTAATAAAACGAGAGTTTTTTTTTCTGCTATTGCACTAAATTCCTGTGAATAATATATAAGAATTTTAAATCTTCGAGAGATGACAATCTGTATAAAAACAAACATACGCCGCAATGCGGAGGATTTCATTAAAGCAAATTAGATTTGCTCTGCGTGCATATGTAACATTAAAAACCGGAAGTATTCGTTAAGAAAAAACAAGGAACGGACAGCGATTTGTTTCTGCCACACTCAACACGGAATGAATTTCGGTTTCAGGCATGGTCATAGCATTTGAACACGCAAGCGGTCCATTACCAGTATCTACCCTCACTATGGGGAGGAACATTTGGGAGCGCCTCGGTGATTTAGGACTGCCAGATAACCTGTAATTTTAATTTCACAGTACATTTACGGAATGGACTCTGACTGAAACAATAGTAAGGTTAGTGCTTGCTTTATTTAACGCAAACGATCAAACACTTAATTTCTTCTATAAAATAAGATATTTATTATTCTAAATTCTCCCGCTTTGTTTAATTCAATTTTTGATATATTCGAATAATTGCAAAATGCATATGCTCGTTTACAAGCAGTGTATAATTGTTATAATGCACGAATTTGAGATTTCTTTATTAGACAGGTTGCATATATCCATTGAATTGCATTTTATTGAACAAAATAATCTCGTATACATCTGGAAGAGAAAGAGCCTTTATATTGCAACAAAAATTCCTTCTTAGTATTATATTATTAATGAGGATGATAGTAAACTTCGTTTCATATCGCAACATATATGCTAAATGCGAAGTAGTTTAAACATATTTCTTTCACATAAGTTTGAGAAAAAAAAATCTTAAAACCTGTACTAATTCCTCTCTGAGACTCGTTGGTTGAATAAGTATTTTGTGCCAACTTAGGTCATAATAGATTCTTGCCTTTAACGGAGTTCAAGCCCACAACCTTCGGAATCACAGTCACGTACGTGTCCACTGTACCACGTCACTCTTAACAAGGTAAGCGAAAAGTTTCAGCACAACCAGACCCCGCGACATTGTCGAACACCACTTGATCAATATCATCTATAAGCCATAGGATTTTACGCCAGAATTTTTAACAAATCATATAGGTCGTGTTTTGTTCTTTTTTGTTTATTAGTTTAATTAATTAGTTTCCGAGGATGACCACACGATAGGCCCTCCATCATCCCATGCCTAAGGACTATTGAATAAAACGATGGTGAAGCTAAAATGAGCAACACCAAAGATCCACCACAAGACCAACACACAATACAAGTCATTCATCGGCCAAAACATACGTTTCTATTCACACATGCTTGACTTACTTGGTAGATTATCGCCATGAAGCACTTCTCGATCTCCGAGACAGGGTAAGTATTTTCGAGTGATCAATTTACTCGATGTAGTACTAAAAATACAATCATTAGGAACAGAGGTGCCACTTTAGTTGGGATGTTCAACTTTGTTAAGAGTTGAGCAGTCATTTTTTTACTTAAGTAATGACAAAAATGCCAGATTACGTCTGTGGCTACTTTATCGATTACTTTGTGAGAGCGATTTCTAACTTTCCAGACAGAATTTATGAGGTTATGCTAGAAGCTTCTCTCTTATTTACATATCAACATTGTGATGATAATCATCAATATTAATTCGATAAGAACGAAATGTTAGCTTCTACAACGTCATTTGTGGTACAATTTGCCGTCTATTCTGTACTTGTGTTTCTATTCTACATATCTGAATCCTCCACAAGGGAAATTTGGAAGTGACAAGTACGCAAGTTCCCTGGCTCATTGGGTCTCCCCCATCGGGAACAAGTGTCTTCCCCGACATATATCCAAACATCATCACTTAATTTCTAAACAAATATTTGGCTAATTAATTATGATAAAGTTCGCCTTATTTCATACGAGCATTAATTCTGTTTCAAATTATGATAAAGTTCGCCTTATTTCATACGAGCATTAGCCATTCTCGTTTGTTCACATAGATTCCCATGAATAAAGTTCGCCTTATTTCATACGAGCATTAGCCATTCTCGTTTGTTCACATAGATCCCCATGAATTAAGTTCGCCTTATTTCATACGAGCATTAGCCATTCTCGTTTGTTCACATAGATCCCCATGAATTAAGTTCACCTTATTTCATACGAGCATTAGCCATTCTCGTTTGTTCACATAGATCCCCATGACTGCTGAAAATCCAACTATGGCTCTCTTGTTGACCAGAAATGCATATAATTGTAGAATGTATTTTTAGTGCTGTTTAATGTTTGACACTGATCATTTCAACCACATTCCCTTTAAAGTAATTGGAAACGCCGGCATTATAAACCTTAACAAAATAATATATACATGTATGAAATGCAAAAATAATTTATCAGCAGAATGAATATTTCAGTATTTTGTTTTCTATGATTACGCATAAATAAGACAAAGAAAAAAATGAAATTGCACATCAGGAAACTGATTCATTCCACTGCTATCCGTGTATGTTATTTAATGTCCCATTAGTCTTCCAAAAGCAGTGTACATTCTTCGGACAGAAAAACAAAATGCATGATACAGATTTATTAAGAGATGCATACTCGTTGACGACAACATTAGGCAAAAATATGGTGTTTGTTTCTACTAACTTCTAAAAAAAAAGGATCGGTAGGTGTGAAAAACTTTTTTTTTATTTTTAACATTTTTTCCTTTTATTTTTCCTTATTTTTAGAAGTGAGACGAAAAAATGGTATGCAACCGTGATAACCGGAATGCTAGGAAATAAAGTTCAGGGTTGGTACAAAAATAAAGTAACTTTTTTGTAATGCATTATTACAATGCATAAATAAGAAATAATCTTTTACTAAAGATCATTCAGTTGTTTACGAATATACCTGATTTGCACATTCCGCATATCTTCGTCAGTTTTCTGACGTTTTCCATTGACATTCGGTAAGTCTCCGTCATCGAATCGTGAGTCCATAAATTGACGTATCAGACGTTTTTTTTGTTTTTTTTTTTTCAAATTCAAATTATCTCCGATTACGGGCCGTCTTCGGGAATACTCCCCAATGCAAAATATAAACAATCAAAGTCCATGCAAAATACTAAATGGCATAATTTAATCAAAATTTTCAATGCGTTTAACTGTTATTTTACAGCAGAAATTTGCAGATTTGTACCGTTTGTGTTAGTCTAAATATGCTAATTTTATTTCATCGTTTCTTTTTCATGAAAATCATATCATTATGATTATAGTGGCCTTTTACTAGTATATCTCTATGTCTGTTCTTGTATTTATGACAATAATGTAATTTTGTGTTGTATTGCATTGCATTATAATGTATTGTTTCATATTATTGTGGTGTTATTCAGACCAGTAGCCTCACATTTCTTGATTTTTTTGGAGTCCTATCCATAACGTTACGTGACTCATCAAGTAGCTAATGACCTTTGAAGAACATTGTTTTAAACTGTACAGACATAAGCCTGCAACCAAAGCAGGAAAGTGTCCATTTTCCCAGGAACAAACACAGTAGAGGTCATGTATGAAAGTGTCCATTTTCCCAGGAACAAACACAGTAGAGGTCATGTATGGAAGTGTCCATTTTCCTAGGAACAAACACAGTAGAGGTCATGTATGGAAGTGTCCATTTTCCAGGAACAAACACAGTAGAGGTCATGTATGAAAGTGTCCATTTTCCCAGGAACAAACACAGTAGAGGTCATGTATGAAAGTGTCCATTTTCACAGGAACAAACACAGTAGAGGTCATGTATGAAAGTGTCCATTTTCCCAGGAACAAACACAGTAGAGGTCATGTATGAAAGTGTCCATTTTCCCAGGAACTAACACAGTAGAGGTCATGTATGAAAGTGTCCATTTTCCCAGGAACAAACACAGTAGAGGTCATGTATGAAAGTGTCCATTTTCCCAGGAACAAACACAGTAGAGGTCATGTATGGAAGTGTCCATTTTCCCAGGAACAAACACAGTAGAGGTCATGTATGGAAGTGTCCATTTTCCCAGGAACAAACACAGTAGAGGTCATGTATGAAAGTGTCCATTTTCCCAGGAACAAACACAGTAGAGGTCATGTATGAAAGTGTCCATTTTCCCAGGAACAAACACAGTAGAGGTCATGTATGAAAGTGTCCATTTTCCCAGGAACAAACACAGTAGAGGTCATGTATGGAAGTGTCCATTTTCCCAGGAACAAACACAGTAGAGGTCATGTATGGAACCAAAACAGTCTAGCAACTGTCTCACGATAGATTGAATGGAAATGGAATTAATCTGGTGATCAAGTTAAGGTACCGTTTAATCATCCGCCTTGATTAGACCTTTGTCAATTTCTACAAGTCCATAAATTTCTCTGATTTCCCGAAACAAATTTTCTTAATTTTGTCCTCGGTTTGGTTAAAAAAAAATCGATGATATTCCACCAAGGAGGATGTTTATAAAAATATCAAATTTTTCTTGAGACCCAAGGTCTCCTAAAGAGTAGAGAAATATTGGTTTCTAGTATCGTTAAGTGAGGTTGTATTCACTTTTTCCTTCAGATACGTAGCTCTGGTATCATCAAATGTGAAGACAAAAATGTAAAAAGCTATTATGGGTTCCTGGTGAGAGAAGTAATGTTATTGTCTGAAGAACATGGTCATTAAATGTCATTTCTAATCATTTGGCATAACATTGAACACAGACCAGACTGCGGATCGTGTTCGCTGTCAAGGCAGTATTATCTTTAAATATACGATACTAGATCCATTTGTTAGAAATCACACTTGGCTGGTACAAAGGTGGTTAAGCACTGTTATTTATGATTACTATCAAAAGGTTTTTGCTAACTTTTCACAGTATTGCATGCACTATTTAGCATTTCATTCACTCTTCGATTCAAAACATTTACTCTTTCTTTTACAGAAAACAAGTTGATTTGTTTTATTCGGCATTTATCAAATCATTCACTTATTTTTCGTAAGAGAAACAAGTTTAAAGAACATAGGACTATAGTCCAAGAGACGTTCCCGTTTAAACCAAATGACAAGCCCAGTCCTCTGTCTATGTGTGCATACGTGTATATCTATTTCTATTTTGAACAGATCAGGGTACTCTGTTTATTTTTATTTCTAAAGATAACTAAGTAGCATTTCGAAGTGTTTCAAATCTAAAACCGCATATCGTATAAAGTAAAACATCATATACAATCCTAAATCTGATAGGAATTTACAATGATGGTACTGATAAATTGTTAAATTTTGCATCATTTTTAACTTATATAGTGGAGATTCTTCTTTTGAACTCAATTTATAATCATAAATGTCGAAGCAACAGACATATTCGCTATATGTTTTCATAAAAAACATGAGTACGACCAGGTTTAAACATTATTCCGTGTTATTTGAAATATAATTATCGCCATGTACTAGATATATGTAACCTATATAAAACACTGTGTGCATGTATTTAATTTCCAGACCTTTCAGCCTTAGAGGTATTCCAGAATAGTACTTTTGTGAAAGCACTTCAAACAATCAGTCTAAATCGTCGACGAATTAAAATGTGATTCTGTCACAGTCATTGTCGTCATTATTCATCTGCTAAGTATCCACTCCTGATAATCACAGAGGAACTTCGGTTGGATCACAAAATTTCACAAAATACAGTTTACAAAGTACTTTTTTCTTTGAAACAAATATCTGACCATTGCTGAAATGCATTGTAAGTTATATAGATTAAAACTGTTTCAATTTCAGTTGTGAATTACATATTTTTAATAAATTCAATGTAACGACATGTTTGCCAGTCTGTTTCGTGTCATTTAGGAGTGCCTCCACGTTGTAAATGCCATTCAATGTTACGCCATCCTTCAGAAATAAAACATGTTTTCACAAACCTTGCCTGTTGCTTTTGTCAAATGGCTGTTACATGATGAATAAATGATCCATTTTAACAGTTATATATCCAACATTTGCAAGTCGATAATTCTATGATCAGAATGTATTATCAATCGTGCTATTTCGCCTTTTTCCGGATAACACCATAATACTATGATAAATGGTCTAAGCATACATGAACTGTGATTTGACAGTAAAACAACTTTAAAAGACAGGTCATATTAACGAGAGAAACAACATATCTTTCATATAAATATGCCGATCGAGTTAGTTAAAGTGACTTATAATCTGCAATTGAAAGTTTGAAGCCACTGATTAGAACAATTTGATCGAAAGTAGTTCCAATATGTCGCTGTATTTATTGATGAAGTCTGATGGAAAGCAACTTCGAACTTCTCTTTGCCGTCACTTGCGATCAGTACGAAAGCACGTGACAAAGACTTTAATTGAATACAAAGTTTGGATATACATGTATCTCTTTTATACTCTACGTCCACAAATCAACATTGCCAATAAATAAGTTAATAATCAAGCAAAAAAAAAAAGTTAAGTTGTGTCTCAGTTCTGTGAACAGTTTGCTTCAAAAAACGTGTCTTTCCAAATATGCTTCTAATAGATTATATAGGAAAGTACATCTTGCACATTAAAGAATCTCACTAGCTATTGATGGAAATATAGTTTCAGAAGTCTGCTTTAAATGAAGCATACCCGACCAAGCGAGGATCGATTCGCAATTTTATGGTTCAAGACTAAAGCCATTGCTACTGAGATAAGAGTTCTATGAAATTACGGAGCAGCGCATGTTTCCTTGTAAGATTTTCGATACATCAAATGTTTATGAACGTTTATTTCAAAGCCTGGCTAAGGGCCAGTGTTTTATTCCTAGTTGGTCTGGCTATGGATTTAGAAACATATATAGAATGCTTCTGAATAGTTTTATATTATAACCGTTGTCTTCTTTTATAATATTTAATTAACTTCCGGGCATAGCATTGATCAAGCTTAGAGCCAATTACTGATCTGCGTGGTTCAGACAGGGCAGTGTCCTGAATGAAATGTGTCACTTGATCTTGTCACACATAAAAAAACAGCCATGTGTTGCAAACAGAACAGAATAGGTTATCCTAGTAGCTATTTTAATCATAAGAGCTCCAATATATTGTGGAAAAATTGTGAAATTATCCTAACGTTGATAGTATTAATGAAAATTAAACATTTAAGCTCTATTGCGGGAAATATGTTGTGCTTTAAAAGAGACATAACGACTCTATATTAAACTTGTGTTAAATGTAACATAAATTTTAATACATTTGCCATTAAGGTGTATATTACTCAAAATCCACTCGAAATATGCAACATATTACTGACCATGCTTTCTGGTGAAATTATACAGGGAACACTAATTCTTAAAAAAAAATAATAATAAGATCGGTGCTATTTCATAAGCAAGTACGTTGGGTAAAGCGGATAAACAGTATTCTTCGTGTAAAACTGAAGCAGCAGTCATGTAAGCATTGTTTACAAGAGGCATGTATAATAATTCCATGGACACAATCGTCCTCGCTAACCCTTACCCTTGAACCATTAAATGGCATGGGCAAAAACGCCGGAAGAAAGTTTCGTAGAGGTGTGTCAATAAACGCCCTCCACCCACCCATCTGGTTGGCCGCTGCATCTTTTGGTGCAGATAAAGCAATTCAGTCGCATTGACCAGCGTTTGACACTACCTTTTTAGCCAGGTATCCGGACGAGACAACTGCTTTGAAATTCAGGAGTTCCTTCTGAAAACAAGGTGTTCCTGTCATGTCATTCAGTCATATAACAGCATTAATCACATAACTATTGGTTAAAAGGTTGTTATTCATCAAAGAGGGTTACTTATGAGAAAGTTTTGTGAAGATCATTACATACGATAGGTTTTAAACAAATGTTGCTGTTCAATGTACTTTAAATTGGAATACCATATGTCCCAACGGAACACCTAGCAGGTCAGTACTGGAATCTCTTCCCAATTTTTGGTGTCTCGGGATCCCGAGACACTGTTAATGTCTTAATGTCGAACCCTGTTAACTGATTGGAAATCAATATTATAGACGCATTACGAAGATTTACAGTGTTTTGATCAGAGTATTTTACTTTACTGACAAGCCCGGTGTTACTGAGGATGAGACAGGGTTTGACATCCATGTGTACTGAATTTCTTCTCAGCGTATACGTTCAATGCTTCAAATTCTTTGACCTAACGTGCTTTTTCAACAAATCCATAATTCCACAATCGGTTTGCTATTGCTGAAACATCAATTCCATTTAAGATTTAAGGCAGTATTTCATTTGTAGAAATGCAAAGGTCGCAAAAGCCACCATACGAGCGGATTGCTGACGGGGGGCTTAAATTTAAGTACATAAATACATTAATCAAAGCACTCAAGGCACCGAGAGATTGTCGGTGGGATTTACATGAATAGCGATAGGCGGGAGAGACACGCTAATTTAACGTGGAATCAGGGAGGGGCAACTATATTGAGTTCATTCCAATGAATCAAACTTGTTAGCGTTCAGTATCATTTGTACATATGTGTAGGGTTGTTTTCGAAAACAGTAACAGATTATAGCTTATATCACGTCAAAATATTGGTCACATCACGATATAAAATTCCCTTTCCTCGCCGAAGTAAGTAATTTCTGACTCATTCTAGAGTGAGGGACTCATAACTTTACATCATTACTATACACGCTGTTGTGTCTATCTGCTTTGATTATGTGTAAAATATTGTAGATGTATTGTAAATGTGTGAAAAGCTAAGTAATGCTTTGTTGAAGTAAAATATAAAAAGTGAAAAAAGTACTTTTAGAAAATGGGGAATCATTTCAAATCTCAAATTATCAAACTATGAAATAAAAAGCAGGCAAACCAAAGCCAATTAATTTTCTTTGACTTTTGCAATAAAGATTTGATATTGAAATGTGACCCGACATTTTTATTGTGCCACCGATAAAGGAAACTATTTGATTTACAGAGGATACTTTAGACGGGTATTTTCGACGTGTAAGCATCTAGAATAATTGTCATATATAGAGACATTAACCGAATACTGACAGACGAGGGCAATCGGTTTATTAACACCTTTCGGCAATTCAAGAGAAGTTTCCTCGAGAAGTATGTGTTGGTGACTGTCCCAATGGCTTGCAGATCTAGAGAACATCCAATGGAAATAGATCTTAGAGATATAAGGTGACATCTGGGAGCCACTTTGACCTAACAATGGCGTTATTGGCGCAACACATATACGCATAAAGCACAATTTATTTGCTCCCTCGCCAGTTTTTACCAGCCTCCTATCCTGAGGCAGCCCACATGCTTAATAGTCGGTGGATAGAGTAACACCAGGAATGGCTATTTAGTTTCGATTAATTTCTTGACTTGATCGAACTAGATTATTTGCCTTTACTTTGCGCCATTAGTCATACGTGTGAGCAAAACATGTGTGAGGGATGGGGGATGAGAAGGGACATGTCGCATATTTCATTTATTTAAGATAAAATGAATAAAAGAAATCATAGCATAATAGTTAATATTGAATTGATCTCATTAACTGATGGTTAATAACCAGTGTATTTGCAATGGTTACAGGTTAACTTTTGTATCTCGGACTAATGATTGTGTTCATTTATCTTCAATCCAATAGAATTCTCGTAGTTGAGCATCCATCCTAAACGCGACCGTCGCATATAGAGACATTCTGATTACCTCAATATATTTCTTATATACTTCCGTGGTATATTTTTTGACGTAATATCCAGTTTTAAGATGACAAGGTCTACAAGGAGCAAAAGTCAATAATGAAAGCGAATGACCTACTCTAATTGTAGATAAAATAACAATGTAAGGGGAGGTCACAAAATCATTGATCTTGTAACTACTTCCGTGTCCCCCGGGGACCTTACTCTCCAACCATACAGCGGTCTAACTCCGAGACTAATGGCTCTTTATTCCCTTCACGCGATCATCATTAGTATCAATGTTCCACCACGTGGACCAAAGAGAGCATCGCATGTTACTATAGGAACTAACTGTCTTAAATCGAAGAAGTGGGAGTATTTTGTTTCGCCTGGATTTCAGGATAACTATGATACATGTATGTATATGACTGATAGTGCTTAACAGATACTGCGGTTAACCTTCCCTCATAGAGGAAACCATGGAAAAGACTATGGAAACATTAAAACCTAGATCAGGCTGCGAGTATCTCAGGCAGATCAGGCTTTTATGTGGTTCGCTGCTCCTCAGATGGTCTGAATGAGGATTTTACAATTAATTTGGTAAGGTTTAACTGTGGTTTTCTGCAGATCAGGCTTTATGTGGTACCTATTGAGTGCGTCAAAAATGAGTCTATATGAGGGAAAGGGTTAAAAACGTATGGACTTATCTTGATAAAACACCGTACAAAGTATCATAAATGAACATCACATACAAATTAAATAAATACAGTGTAATATATTAGCAAAACTCCATAATTAGAATTCAAAACTAAATATAGATACGCTATCATGAAATATGAAAATATAACAAATATATATATGTTATCATGAAATATAAAATATATATCATTTATTTCAACGTCACAAGGAGTTATCACAAACAAAACGCGTTCATAACTCATCACGGAAACAAGAGAACACACTGTGGATTAATTCTTGATAAAACTGGTTTCCAAGCAACCAAGTAAAAGATCGTTTACGTTGCGTAGGCGTCAAGCTTGAGAAAGGCGTTTCCTGAGATATCAATTGTAATAAACTATTAACAGGTCGAGAAATGGAGATATGATGTGAAGTATGTTTGCCGGATTAGAGAAAGTTTTGTTGTTGTTTTTGTTATTGGTTTTTCATGTTACAGTTTATTCCAAAAGGCACAATAAGGCCCATACATATATGGGCAGCATTATAAAGTAAACACATCATTATTTACAATATATGATTACAATAGGCACGGGCATTCTTTTTGTATTGAAATGGATTATTCAATAAAAAAAGATAATAAATAAATAGTATTTGTTTGTTTTACATGTGCTTTGGTCTGTATATTTTTTATATCACATATCGATAAATAAACGACATTTAGGATATTTCACTTTATATGATAAAATTTCAAGTACATGTACGTGATCTTTTATTTTCATATCAATGCTCAGTAGTATATATGTATTGAGAATTTTGATACATGTTGATTACAAAGGAGGACCTAGTGACGGAGTGTTAACGTCGACAGTCCTGGACTGTGAGATTGTGGGTTGATCTCCGACCGCGATATACCAAAGTCGTACAATGGTATAGGTTTATCAGCAAATTTCAAGTACATGTACGTGATCTTTTAATGTATTTAGTTGGCCTGTTTCATGATTGTTAGCCGTGTAGTATAAGTTGTTTTACCATGCCACTACGGTATAATACCACACTGAGTCTGCGCGAGGCAGTATTAAGTCTTTCTGGTGTAAATAAAAGTCCATAAATATACTGAATCACAATCGATGGAACGTTCATCCTAAGCAAACACGCTATCGTCCGTGTTTTTCCGTACGCATGTATGTTCACAAAAACGGATAATTATGTTTTCCGTGAACCTCACAAGCCAATCGGCATAAAAGATGAATTTCTCAATTTTGGATTCGTCTCAAATTTGACTTCTTGCAAAAGCGTGCGCAGAACATAGATTTTCCAATTAAAAAATATAGTTGGGAAAATACACAAAGGTAAATAAACAATGTTGAAAGAAACTGTAGCATGCAATATTTCGCTATATAAACCGTTGCATTCTGACTACATCAGGATAGACGATTCAACGTCTTAAAATACATTGAACAGTGCATCTCATAATTTGCATTTGTATGAATTTCTATTATTACAAAATATCACGCAATCTTATTCTGCTCTTAATTATCTAATCAAATGTTCATTTCCATTTTCAATTAGTTTTATAATAATTTAGGCCAAAATGCCAAAGAACTTGGTCTTTTTTAAGAAGAGGTCCTGCTAATTAAACGTTTTTAATCAACCAAATAAAAAGAACCAAACATCTTATTATAGTTTTGTAATTAATTTCCATTCAAAGGACTAAAGAAATACCAATCCCTTTTTATGGAGTGAATGAGATTCCATTACACTAGACAGAGCTTTCGTAATGAGGGCCTTAAGCAGCAAATTACAGGCATACTCGTATGTGTGTACTATTTAGTATCATGGGTCAACACGTGCATGAATATATACACGTAAATGCGTGATTTTCTTACCTTAATTATTAATGTTAATGCCAGAAGACATTAAAAAAACATTATAAGGTTACACACTGAGTTAAATAATATTTGACATATCTAAGCGACCAAGGGACACATTTTACAGACACGTCGAACCAATTAATTCACATTCGATCAATTTAACGCCCTCGGGAATCATTTTCCTTCGCTGCTGACAGACATAACCCAGAAAAAATCCAGTTTGTCAACTTGTGGAGGTCGGGTATGTGAGTCAGGACTAAGCCCTGGTAAAGTTTCAGCTGGTTATTGACCTGTTCTGTACTCAGCTTCAGAGTTTATTGACTGAACGTGACACAGGTGACGTGATGGGGAGATCCCATTGCTGGGCAACATGCGTCTAGCGTTCGGACCACGCATGTATTTATGCCTTGTCAAATCCGGTTGATCAATCGTGCAACTTCCCCGATTTCCAGGATCCATGAAAATCAATCGTGTTACTTCGACGATCTCCGGAAACCCCGTATTGTAGATGAAGATCAATCGTGTTACTTCGTCAATCTCCGGAACCTTTCGTATTCTTATATAGATTGTCCGGTAGTTGTACGAAGATATCACCGAAGTAGTCAAAACTAGTTTAAGTAAGTGCAGACACCGAAGTGTTTTCATCAGTGTTTGATGATCAAACAAAACAATGTACAGTCGACATTGTATTAAGAGACCGCTCAAGGGACTGCCAAAGAGTGGTCGCTTAATGAAATGGTCTCTTAATAGATATATTTGGAAATCCAGGCCAACATGTCATATATATACAATTTGTAAGCTAAATTGTATCATAACAACATGAATACGATGTAAACTACACAATGATTTGTTGTTTTATACAAATAAACATTAACATGTTTATTTATTGTCATATCTTTCGATTTTTTGGCTGTTATGTTGGAATTATACCTTGGATCATTGGTGTTCGGTGGAAAAACACATTTGACATCGAATTTTATGGATGGATTCGGACAATTTCAAGAAAAAATATTATTTAGCAATGAGCTTTCTTTATGTCTCTGTCTAACATAAATCCAGAAACCCCCGATAAATTTATTTCAACCGTGCGCTCTGGTCGCGTATCATAAGGCGCAATGAAAATACTTATTGGTACGAATTATTAATGGTACGCAATGCATCCGGAAATATTAATTTACCTTATTCCCTAATATTCTTTTACCAAAATCCGAAGCATTCGGCATTTGGAGCGATGGTTTCACCTATGTTATGCTTAGTAACTGTTAAAACGGGAACCAGGAACTATATTTAGAATATAGTTGCACATGGTGCAGTCATGCGTGGTCAAAATAAATTGGTTTCAGGTGAGCACTTATGATCGGGATAATTGTTTGTTTGTTTGTTCAGATGTGTTAAAGATGAATACACACATGCCCCAGCGTACACGATAATTAGCAACGGAATCAAACACGGTCGCTCAAAAAAAGTTGATTTTGTGCATAATCTTACGTGCTGAGACTTGGTTTATGTGGTCGCTGGTCGCATAATAAAAAAGTCGCTAATGGGAAAAATTGATATGTAAAAACGGTCGTTTAATTAAAAAAAAAGTCGTTTAATACAGGTGGTCGCATGTACAATGTTGACTGTAGTCTACTAAATCTAAAAGGAAACATTTTAAATAATCGTACACCTCGGAGACCACCTCGGAAATTGGAATTACGACCACTTCGCTATTAAGACCACTCATTTTTGGAACCAAATAATTCTAGGTACTGTTCTGACTATATTGACTATTAAGCCATCTCGCTTTTAAGACCACTGTTTGCTTGAACCGATGGTGGTTTTAACAGCGAGGTTTTCCTGTATAAGCACATGCCGTTTACGGTATATTAACGGACTATTGCCAATGTTCTAAACCATTGCCAATGGATGTAACTATACGTATTACTATTAGAGGCAAAGACTTTGAACACATGCCAACATTAGCATTTGATTTGTCATTACACTTTTCTTATATTCATGTCTTGGCATCATTCAGTCGTATTTCTTTTTTCTATTCATTATTTTTTCAGCGACATTGAGCCTACATATGGAAGTTTATTTTCCATGACAGAAAACAGATTAGCGCGGTCTGCTAATGCATGTCTGCAAACAGACTCTCAAGGCATGAAATAAATACTAAAAAACAAAAGAAAATCATTGACCGCTGTTTAAGTATTTAAATATTGAAAACATCCTGGGATTACACATATTAAATATCTTGTGAAAACGGTATTTTTATCAAGTGCGACAAGAAATGAAAAAAAAAGAAACTTTATTAGTATTTAACTAGTGGTATTATGATAAATGAATCCCTTTTGTGATACCTGACAATTGGCTGATGAAAGGAACCAAGATGGTTCTTATTTCTGCTCGAAAATAAGACATACATCATTGAAATTGTTCTCAATAATACATTAACTATTCTAAGACGGAAGCATGTTATATGTCACTTTAATATGCGGATATTGGCTTACAAAAGGATCAAATTGCTAAAGATATGCACTTTCTAAATATGATTTATCGTAAGTTTACATGGTATATAAAGATTGATGTCCCTTTGTCGCCGGAAGTGATCCATCTTACAGGGAGAAGGCATTATCTATGACAAAGAGTAAAAGAAGAAGGAGAGGACATCAATTTATGGGGAATATGTTAATTGTGATTACAAGGAAAAGCAGGGCCCGCATTTGTGAAAAAAATGTTGACAGATATGTTAAGGAGACGTGAGAGAAGCTCTACGAGAAGGCAATTATATTATACAGTGGAATGACACACACATATACAGGGTGGTGATGTATCGAGATGAGTGACGGTCATTCTCGTCTTGTCACGTGCACATGTTTTTATCATTATTTTTAAATATAGCTTATTTATATCTTCGTGTCATGGCTCAGGAAAGGTTACATATGAAACCAGACATTAAAGATTTATTTCACATTTACATGTATTTTGCAGCTTTGGTTCTATCTGTCTAGACAGGAGCAAACAGTTGCAAAGGGTTGCCATGGAGACTAACATATCTGCACTCGATCATGATTAAATTGCAACCGTGAAGAATCGCTCACAATAAACCACTGAGACGGCTATTAAAAAATAAATGTTCAGTTTTATCTTTTTTTCTAATTAATTTCAGTAGGAAGGTATCATTCCAAGTGTTTAACTATCAATGTCGGAATGTGTGAAAATTTCTTTATTCATGTATCCCTACACGTCATCACTTCCGAGCAAAAAAAAAAGTAAATAAATAAATATCTTCGTTATTTCTATCTGATATCGCTATTTTCTTCAGTGTTTATGCTTTGCAAAAAGATTTTTAAAAAATATGTTTAATGAATCAACAAACCTTTGTTAAGTGATATCAATTAAAACTCAATCATCTGCTAACTATATTTTATGTATCAGATGCAGAGAGCAGTTGACAATCGTGTATATCACACCATGTCACGCCATTCAGCAATTATCCTATATTTTTCATGTCGCTACTGGAAAGCTTTCTTTTTGATATTTCAACTGTCCCTGAATTTTATTTTGCAGTATAGTCTTTCATTCGTATAAAAGTATGTTCGTGTCGATGATATAAAGATACTGGCTACGCATGCAAATGCTAAAGTAAAATGCAAAAGAAAACAACATGTGAAGCTTAATGGCATTTGAGCGTGTTTTTTTTTTGTGTGTGTGTTGTTGTTTTTTTTTTTGTTTGTTTTTTTTTTTTGTTGTTGTTGTTGTTGTTTTTCCAGCGGATAAACTTTTCTAAAGTTTTATTCATAAGTTCTTTAGACTATAACTGAAAAATATATGAATCAATAACAGGGGATCTCCATGCTCGATTTAGAGATTAAGCTTGGTAGAACACCACCGATTCCTAAAATTGTTGAAAAAAAAGCTAGGCATTAAAAATTGGAAATAATTTATTTATAAATACTTTTAAAAAATATTAAAATGATATTTTCAAAATATTGTTGACACAATTTGTAACGTATTCTTTAAGTTAAAGGTGAAAATACTGTCAAACATGCACGGAAAATACCAGACGAGCATAAAATCCCATTTTTGTCAGGACCAAAATGTTTACAAAAACTATCCTATCCAAAAGCTATGAAATTTTACATATTTTTTCAATATTTTTCTTTATTTTTTCAGATTTAATCCTCTGATTTAAAAGCTTTCTAAGAATGTAAAACAATGTATACCTCACCACGTTTTATGTCAAACTGATTTTTTTATTGAAAATTTAGACTTTTTGCACAAAAACACTAAAATGTGACTTTGTGGACCCTCAACACTTGGCAAATATACTATTAATCGTGTTTTATACAGTTATCTTAAAATTTGGGGTTTCCTTTAACATTCTATTAAAAATAATGAGAATTTAAAAAAAAATACCAAAATATAAATCAGTGTTAACCCGCTGAAACGTCCTAAAATCAAACGTTTAAAGTTCACCCCACAAAACAACTTCAGAAGGAATAAGCAATTTTGCTGTATTTATATATTTGCAGCCTCTTTATCATTTAAAGAAGGACTATAAATCCATCAATACAACTCCCACCGGCTACATTAACTATTTAGATCAAATTACAAACGAACAACAATTAAGTTGGTGATAACGGACGTGCACATTAAATGTTTAATTGTGTTTTCAGCATGAAAATATTTTGAAATAGTTTAACAGCTGTTACTTTTTTTAATCTTATAATGGGAAAGATACAGAATACAATTATCTGAATACAATTCGAAGACAACAAAAACCTTATACAATAATAAAGAATTATCTAAATGAAAACAGACAATTCTCCTCGAAGCTAAATTACTTACAGGCTTTGTCACTCAATACAATATCTCCAGATACGGCAATTAATCCTTCAAGGGAATTCATAGAAAGGAAGCAGTTCGGATACCTCAGATTCCTTTTGCTTGGTGTGCCACCCCTAAGCAATCTCCAGAATTTCAAATATCACAAAAGAGAGCATAATACACGAGGCTGCAAACCATTTGAGTTGAAAACCTTTACTCGGCTCTCTGTTCTGATCGAATTAGATTCCGCCTCTTCTCACATCAGCTCTTATCACTGATGTAGCAGAATATATCCGAATGATCAATAAATTGAAACTCCGGTTTAGCTGCCGCACGCCATTGCTCGAAGCAACAATCAAATCGGCTCTGAGTCTAGTTCAACCGATATATCTATTTGGATGAAAAAGAATAATTGATTAATACAATTATTCACGTATCGTGTCTCTGAAAACCCTACTGACTACGTGTTGCTGCAATTTTGGATCCCTGTTTGCCATTAGGTGAGTTCTCGTCGGCGGCAAAGGCAACCATATCAGTATTTTATTGCGTAAACATGATAATGAGTCGTCATAACCAAACTGATGCAGCCATACTTAAATCTATGTTCCTGTCTAAATTGATTCAGCCATTTAAAAGTGCTAATGGCAGTAAACGTAAATTGCGTAACACACAAGTTTTCGCGTGTTAGGATGGTAGAAAAAAAAGAAGAACTTGTACGAAAATGTGTCAATTTTCGAGAAAATAATTTATTGAAAAGAGTGCCACAGTGACCCTGGATTGCTAACCTGAGGGAAAAAATCCTGATTGACAGGGGTCCATGTAAAGTGGCCAGATTATCACTATTATTAGCAGGAATCATAGTATCAGTCTGAGATTGAAGTCGAGACCCAGAGCGGATTTACAGGTAGGTCATTTCAGAAGACACAGTGTCTGACTTTAGGGTACTAGATATCTGACGGGATCCGTATTCCTTTAGAGTAGTTTATCGTCGGAATCCAAGTTCGCTCAATACGTAAGCTTCTATTTTTCACGTGGCAAAACTCCGTTTTTATTAATATTAATCAGCTATTTATTGACCAATGAAACCATGCAAAGTATACTACGAAAGCAAAATCTGACTTTCAAACTCCGAACAAGAATATGTAACGCACTGTTGTTGTTTTTTTTGTTGTTTTTTAAATGATCCGTGCCCTCTCCGCCACGGATCAAATGAAATGCCTAATTCATCATTCATATACGACAGTGATAAAGCGTGGGTTCCAACGATGAGGGATTAATGTTTATCTGCGCTGTATAAGATTCTGACGACCAGTTTCAAGCATAGTTCGATGCAAAAAAATACGTCCACAAGTAAGAGCATTCAAGAGATTTTTGCCAGGTCCCGTGTAACCTTAGGGTCAAATTTTAATTACATACTCAAATCTCTAATGTTTTATTCTGAGTATGAAACAACTTTTTTATTTTTTATTTTCGAGAACACGGGGACACCGACCGTTGCTAAGCTACTTAAAACGATTCATGTTTTCTATATTGATTTTGAATTGTTTCAATATTGTAGCAGACCTCATTTTAACGCTGAGTTACTTCCCTTTAATTGTCTGGGGAGGCATTTAAGAATGTAAAATCGAAATTTAGTAATTGCTATAGTGAGTAATGTACAATCAATACTCAATAGCACTGAAAAGAATAAAATGGCCAGACGCAACTACATATTATTGTATAATGATAGATTACTTCAGTTACAGCTTCTTGCTTAAATTTTATACTCTCTCTCTTTCTCTCTCTCTTTCTCTCTCTCGTGTGAGACAAATAAAACTATTCTGCTCCGTGTTTTGTGTGTGTGTGTGTGTGTGTGTGTGTGTGTGTGTTTTATTTGTGTGTGTGTTTTTTTCTAACGAAGTGATGCTTACCAAGATTCTTTGTGATATTTGGACCTGTGAGTTCTAAATATTTCATTTGATGAATAAATAAAACGAGCCCAGTCAGTTATTGACGTCTTCATTGATTTCGCTATTAAATTACTCAAATAAGACCTAGGGTCTTCGGAATTAACCGAAGTACAAAAATACATTAATCAACTTTATTAAGCTGTCAGCATCTGAATAATAAAAGAAATGCAAGATCTACTACTTAAATCACGGACAGGGTGAGACGGATACCCAATAGTTTAAATATCTGCTATATTTGCATGTCAACGTGATCCACAACGTAACGCATCACTGGGAGTGATCGATACAATTAATAATTATTTCAAATTGTCATGTCAAAATGTCGTACAGAGTGAGCGACTGTTGTTAATAAAACATCACAGAAACTCGCATGTCTTTATTCGGTCTCAAAAAAGTTAGGTAGGGTAGGGATTGATTTTTTTATTGATTGTTTTTCTAGTCATAACAGTAAATAAATCACACGTTTTGAATAGGCAATTTGGCTTTCCCAAAATGGCCGCTATAAACTTAAGTGTCGGCGGGTTTTCAGCAGGTAGGGTTTGGTTTCCCGAAACACATTTTTGGGGGGCACAATCAATACTTCACAATTTGCTCACGTAATTTTTTTGTGGCATAGGGAGAAAATATGGATTACATTATTGCAGAACGAGTCTAATTTTTAAACATGTTCTCTTGCTTGTATTTACACATATTGTCATTTCATATGTAAATTTGGAAAACATGTTCTTGATATTAGACGGGAGGTTTGCCCATTTTATATGTAAAAGAAGTAACTAAATATGCGTACATTTTATTTTTATCTGATAGGTATACGGTTATAGCGAAACGGTTTAGGGCCCCTGCGGTACAGAACTGAACACTGGTCCACGTGTACTGTGAATATTGTAAGTCACGTCGACCTTACAAAGCCTGCTAACAGTAATATTTTTTGATGCAATAGCACCTCGAACCCGAAATGTGACTAACAAAGGGTAGTTAATCAATTACACACCATCTACATTAGGCTAAAGTAAAATGATTGTCAAGACAGAATGCCTCATTTCATTGGCTATACAGCGGCCTTATCGGGTACGATCTTTCTTAATCGGCCACGAGTAAGTACGTAATTTAATAGAGTTGTAAAGTAACGTGATTAAGTCGGGTTTGGTACTGGCGATGAAGATAGATTTTAAAATTAATTATTTACTCGAAATGTCGAAACTGCATTCAAACGATACAAGATCACGACAGTGCGATGCGGGATTGAGGTGGTACAATACAACATTGCGACAGTCGTGTGTCAACTTATCACACGCCGTAATATTTCAAATTACCCTCGTAATGCACTGTCGTGGTATCGTATCGTTGTTATTTCGTACCATCATCATCTCATATCGTACCGTTGTGTATCGTACCATCGTTTAACAGCAACCACAATAAATGAGATAACAACGATACGATAGCGAGCGACTATGATACAAGGTCACGGTTGCACGATACGATATCACGACGATACGATACAATATCGCAACTGTCTGACACAAATCACTACGATACGATACGACGGTAATGCACACAACACATACAGTAAATCAAACATGAAAAAAAATGTTTTAAAGGCGGGGGAAGAGTTTTGATACTACTTTGCTTCTTTTTTCCCCCTTCCATTGCATTTTTACCAGCTTATAATATGCTTTCAACCAACATCAAAATCTTGCGGGGTTGTCATACAACCTTACACTTAAAGTAAATACTGTAGCCATGCATTCGGAAAACCTCTCATATCTGCCGTCTTGGACCGGGGAATGGCGAACAGAAACGACTGCAAATCAAAATCTATATTTGTATGGAGAGAGTCTTTAAATACTCGTAGCTTGCACGCTACAGATGAAACACGGCACAAGGGACGTAAATCAATATTATATGGAATCAAATCAACAAATACAGTTTGCTAACACAATTTTCACAAAGTCTACATCAATGAATCTTTTCATTCAAATCCAATTGTTTACTGTAGACTTATGCCGCTCCTGAAGGGCGCTAGAGAAGTATCAAACTTGGTATAGACACCGCTGTATAGTTCGACGTCACGCGCCATGTGGTACTATATTCGTCCTTTGTCAGATATCTGTCGCAGTGCCCCGCATTGCGACACAATGACCAACCAATCTGCTAATTAGAAGTCTTTTGATTACATGCACAAAGAGGTTTAACCATTCATCCCTTACGATATCAAGTCATCAGTTAATTTAAGCATTGATAAATTTAAACTATAGCTTATACCGCTTGCATTGTTGTTTTGTGGTAGTTTTCATACTTCTCGTTGGTGATTAAAAGGGAATTAAGAATAGAATGGTATGGTATTTGTATTAATACAATGTATTTTTTATTCCATACTTACTTGTAGATAAATTGATTGTTTTATACAATGTGTAATAATCATTAATCGTATATGCACCAATGGCTTGTATATAGTCGGTTTATGTTTGGTGTATTAAGCATACATTTCAAACAATGATTCGAATATACATTACCACAAAATGAAACATGACTTTATATCATCGAAGTCAGGTTAAATTTAAATGCTTTATACATATGGTTTAAAGTTGAAAACAAGGTGAATGAATGGGAGACTCCGTGTCATGTAATGTATTAAGACATTTTGGGGGAAGAGTGGGGTTCCGATTATGAAGAATCGTGATCTTAATTGATTCAGAAGATTTGTCTCTTATACAGGAAAACCAGCTAACCGAGGAACAAATATCAGGTAAGTTGTATGCTCACGCACGCACTGAAAAAAAAACAAAGAGAGTTTACTGGCAAAACTGACATTTATTATACTACGAATATCTATAATAACAGAATATTATCCGGTTCCATAGTCCTTAATCTCTAACACATACATCTTGATATGATATAATGGAACCTGTATTAACGGTCATCTGTATTAAACGGTCAACCTGCATATAGCGGTCAATTTCAATATTACCAAACTATAGCGTTTTGTTATATATGTAACCTTTATCACGGTCACCTGTCAAGCGGGCACTTTCTCTTATTTCATTGACTGACGCTTAAGACAGGTTTGACTGTAGTTGTAAGTCTTTATTGAGACTGCTTGTTGTCTTGTCTGTTCATTATTCAAATCTTGTATACCAAATGTATACACATGTATTTCAGATACATGCATCAAAACATTCTTAGTAGCTGGATTTATCCATGCTTTATAATTTATCACTGGTTGTGGTTGTGTGTAATATTTGAAAGCAATATAAACTGAATGTTTCTCAGACACATGGCAACATCCTGCAACAGATCATTTTATAGAATAAATTCTTTCTCTGAAATAGAAATACCATATTAAAGTGTGTGGTTTTTGGCAATCCAACCATGTTCGGATAATCAGCTTATTTCTTAGTTTCATAAAACAAATTAATTCATGTTTAAATCAATACAAAAATGTATCCTTAATTCACAATGTTCATGAAATATCAAATTACGGTTTAAGGAAGGAGCAATTATAAAACAATTAACTAATTAATTATAATCATCTTAGTTCATGATAGGGTAAACAAAAGGATGAGTATACACAAAGTAATAGCTTTTGCATCATATCGGCCATCAAACTTTCATTTTCATATTTTCAATAAAAATACATATATATTTTGTCCAGGGGGAAATAATTCCATGAACAGCTAATTCCACTCTTTACTAGTTTTTCTCCAAGACATACCTTTGTCAAGGAAATACATGAATTTTAAAGTCACTTAATTTTTTATAGTTAACGTTTGTCCAGCCGCAATATTGTTCGTTCGTTTTTAATAAATCTTCAAAGTATGTTAATTTGTTAAGCATAGGTCTATATGTGATTATGTAATGTTGACGGATCTGTTAATTGTTTGCAAATAATAAAAAAACACATTTTATCTCCTTGATGAAAACGGAATGTAATGACCTTGTTTATGTGCAAACGTGTTAAATTATGTATAAAATTTGTGAACAGAACATTACTGAGTCTTTGATAAGTTAACATTTACCGATAATGGGTAATTTAAAGGAAATTCTTGTCAACCTTGCAGAGTTCAGAGAAGCGTTCAGTCTATTTGACAAGGACGGGGATGGAACAATCACGTCCACTGAGCTCGGCACCGTCATGAGGTCACTAGGTGTAAATCC
>CM037779.1:13295500-13310500 GCA_021229015.1 Solen grandis
ATGTTATTACTACATGGCTACTGTATCCTGAATGTTATTACTACATGGGTACTGTATCCTGAATGTTATTACTACATGGGTACTGTATCCTGAGTGTTATTACTACATGGGTACTGTATCCTGAGTGTTATTACTACATGGGTACTGTATCCTGAGTGTTATTACTACATGGGTACTGTATCCTGAATGTTATTACTACATGGCTACTGTATCCTGAATGTTATTACTACATGGGTACTGTATCCTGAATGTTATTACTACATGGCTACGTATCTGTTATTACTACATGGGTACTGTATCCTGAGTGTTATTACTACATGGCTACTGTATCCTGAATGTTATTACTACATGGGTACTGTATCCTGGGTGTTATTACTACATGGGTACTGTATCCTGAATGTTATTACTACATGGGTACTGTATCCTGAGTGTTATTACTACATGGCTACTGTATCCTGAATGTTATTACTACATGGCTACTGTATCCTGAATGTTATTATTACATGGCTACTGTATCCTGAATGTTATTACTACATGGGTACTGTATCCTGAATGTTATTACTACATGGCTACTGTATCCTGAGTGTTATTACTACATGGGTACTGTATCCTGAATGTTATTACTACATGGGTACTGTATCCTAAATGTTATTACTACATGGGTACTGTATCCTAAATGTTATTACTACATGGGTACTGTATCCTAAATGTTATTACTACATGGGTACTGTATCCTGAATGTTATTACTACATGGCTACTGTATCCTGAATGTTATTACTACATGGGTACTGTATCCTGAATGTTATTACTACATGGTACTGTATCCTAAATGTTATTACTACATGGCTACTGTATCCTAAATGTTATTACTACATGGCTACTGTATCCTAAATGTTATTACTACATGACTACTGTATCCTGAATGTTATTACTACATGGGTACTGTATCCTGAATGTTATTACTACATGGGTACTGTATCCTGAATGTTATTACGACATGGGTACTGTATCCTGAATGTTATAACTACATGGCTACTGTATCCTGAATGTTATTACTACATGGCTACTGTATCCTGAGTGTTATTACTACATGGGTACTGTATCCTGAATGTTATTACTACATGGCTACTGTATCCTGAATGTTATTACTACATGGGTACTGTATCCTGAATGTTATTACTACATGGGTACTGTATCCTGAATGTTATTACTACATGGGTACTGTATCCTGAATGTTATTACTACATGGGTACTGTATCCTGAATGTTATTACTACATGGGTACTGTATCCAGAATGTTATTACTACATGGCTACTGTATCCTGAATGTTATTACTACATGGCTACTGTATCCTGAATGTTATTACTACATGGCTACTGTATCCAGAATGTTATTACTACATGGCTACTGTATCCTGAATGTTATTACTACATGGGTACTGTATCCTGAATGTTATTACTACATGGGTACTGTATCCTGAGTGTTATTACTACATGGCTACTGTATCCTGAATGTTATTACTACATGGCTACTGTATCCTGAATGTTATTACTACATGGCTACTGTATACTGAATGTTATTACTACATGGCTACTGTATCCTAAATGTTATTACTACATGGCTACTGTATCCTGAATGTTATTACTACATGGCTACTGTATCCTGAATGTTATTACTACATGGCTACTGTATCCTGAATGTTATTACTACATGGCTACTGTATCCTGAATGTTATTACTACATGGGTACTGTATCCTGAATGTTATTAATACATGGCTACTGTATCCTGAATGTTATTACTACATGGGTACTGTATCCTGGGTGTTATTACTACATGGGTACTGTGTCCTGAGTGTTATTACTACATGGGTACTGTATCCTGAATGTTATTACTACATGGCTATTGTATCCTGAATGTTATTACTACATGGCTACTGTATCCTGAATGTTATTACTACATGGGTACTGTATCCTGAATGTTATTACTACATGGGTACTGTATCCTGAATGTTATTACTACATGGGTACTGTATCCTGAATGTTATTACTACATGGGTACTGTATCCTGAATGTTATTACTACATGGGTACTGTATCCTGAATGTTATTACTACATGGGTACTGTATCCTGAATGTTATTACTACATGGGTACTGTATCCTGAATGTTATTACTACATGGCTACTGTATCCTGAATGTTATTACTACATGGGTACTGTATCCTGAATGTTATTACTACATGGGTACTGTATCCTGAATGTTATTACTACATGGGTACTGTATCCTGAATGTTATTACTACATGGGTACTGTATCCTGAATGTTATTACTACATGGGCACTGTATCCTGAATGTTATTACTACATGGGTACTGTATCCTGAATGTTATTACTACATGGGTACTGTATCCTGAATGTTATTACTACATGGGTACTGTATCCTGAATGTTATTACTACATGGCTACTGTATCCAGAATGTTATTACTACATGGGTACTGTATCCTGAATGTTTATTACTACATGGGTACTGTATCCTGAATGTTATTACTACATGGCTACTGTATCCAGAATGTTATTACTACATGGCTACTGTATCCTGAGTGTTATTACTACATGGCTACTGTATCCTGAGTGTTATTACTACATGGGTATTGTATCCTGAGTGTTCTTACTACATGGCTACTGTATCCTGAGTGTTCTTACTACATGGCTACTGTATCCTGAGTGTTATTACTACATGGCTACTGTATCCTGAGTGTTATTACTACATGGCTACTGTATCCTGAGTGTTCTTACTACATGGCTACTGTATCCTGAGTGTTATTACTACATGGGTAATGTATCCTAAATGTTATTACTATATTGGAACTGTATCCTAAATAATATTACTACATGGCTACTGTATCCTGAATGTTATTACTACATGGGTACTGTATCCTGAATGTTATTACTACATGGCTACTGTATCCTGAGTGTTATTACTACATGGCTACTGTATCCTGAATGTTATTACTACATGGCTACTGTATCCTGAATGTTATTACTACATGTCTACTGTATCCTGAATGTTATTACTACATGGCTACTGTATCCTGAATGTTATTACTACATGGCTACTGTATCCTGAATGTTATTACTACATGGGTACTGTATCCTGAATGTTATTACTACATGGCTACTGTATCCTGAATGTTATTACTACATGTCTACTGTATCCTGAATGTTATTACTACATGGCTACTGTATCCTGAATGTTATTACTACATGGCTACTGTATCCTGAATGTTATTACTACATGGCTACTGTATCCTGAATGTTATTACTACATGGGTACTGTATCCTGAATGTTATTACTACATGGCTACTGTATCCTGAATGTTATCATTACATGGCTACTGTATCCTGAATGTTATTATTACATGGCTACTGTATCCTGAATGTTATTACTACATGTCTACTGTATCCTGAGTGTTATTACTACATGGGTACTGTATCCTGAATGTTATTACTACATGGCTACTGTATCCTGAGTGTTATTACTACATGGCTACTGTATCCTGAATGTTATTACTACATGGGTACTGTATCCTGAGTGTTATTACTACATGGCTACTGTATCCTGAATGTTATTACTACATGGCTACTGTATCCAGAATGTTATTACTACATGGCTACTGTATCCTGAATGTTATTACTACATGGGTACTGTATCCTGAATGTTATTACTACATGGCTACTGTATCCTGAATGTTATTATTTACATGGCTACTGTATCCTGAATGTTATTACTACATGGGTACTGTATCCTGAGTGTTATTACTACATGGCTACTGTATCCTAAATGTTATTACTACATGGGTACTGTATCCTGAGTGTTATTACTACATGGGTACTGTATCCTGAATGTTATTACTACATGGGTACTGTATCCTGAATGTTATTACTACATGGCTACTGTATCCTGAGTGTTATTACTACATGGCTACTGTATCCTGAATGTTATTACTACATGGCTACTGTATCCTGAATGTTATTACTACATGGGTACTGTATCCTGAATGTTATTACTACATGGGTACTGTATCCTGAATGTTATTACTACATGGCTACTGTATCCTGAATGTTATTACTACATGGCTACTGTATCCTGAATGTTATTACTACATGGGTACTGTATCCTGAATGTTATTACTACATGGCTACTGTATCCTGAATGTTATTACTACATGTCTACTGTATCCTGAATGTTATTACTACATGGGTACTGTATCCTGAATGTTATTACTACATGGCTACTGTATCCTGAATGTTATTACTACATGTCTACTGTATCCTGAATGTTATTACTACATGGCTACTGTATCCTGAATGTTATTACTACATGGCTACTGTATCCTGAATGTTATTACACATGGGTACTGTATCCTGAATGTTATTACTACATGGGTACTGTATCCTGAGTGTTATTACTACATGGCTACTGTATCCTGAATGTTATTACTACATGTTTACTGTATCCTGAGTGTTATTACTACATGGCTACTGTATCCTGAGTGTTATTACTACATGGCTACTGTATCCTGAATGTTATTACTACATGGGTACTGTATCCTGAATGTTATTACTACATGGGTACTGTATCCTGAGTGTTATTACTACATGGCTACTGTATCCTGAATGTTATTACTACATGGGTACTGTATCCTGAGTGTTATTACTACATGGGTACTGTATCCTGAATGTTATTACTACATGTTTACTGTATCCTGAGTGTTATTACTACATGGCTACTGTATCCTGAGTGTTATTACTACATGGCTACTGTATCCTGAATGTTATTACTACATGGGTACTGTATCCTGAATGTTATTACTACATGGGTACTGTATCCTGAGTGTTATTACTACATGGCTACTGTATCCTGAGTGTTATTATTACATGGCTACTGTATCCTGAGTGTTATTACTACATGGCTACTGTATCCTGAGTGTTATTACTACATGGCTACTGTATCCTGAGTGTTATTACTACATGGCTACTGTATCCTGGGTGTTATTACTACATGGCTACTGTATCCTGAGTGTTATTACTACATGGCTACTGTATCCTGAATGTTATTACTACATGGGTACTGTATCCTGAATGTTATTACTACATGGGTACTGTATCCTGAATGTTATTACTACATGGGTACTGTATCCTGAATGTTATTACTACATGGGTACTGTATCCTGAATGTTATTACTACATGGGTACTGTATCCTGAATGTTATTACTACATGGCTACTGTATCCTGAGTGTTATTACTACATGGCTACTGTATCCTGAGTGTTATTACTACATGGCTACTGTATCCTGAGTGTTATTACTACATGGCTACTGTATCCTGAATGTTATCATTACATGGCTACTGTATCCTGAGTGTTATTACTACATGGCTACTGTATCCTGAATGTTATTACTACATGGCTACTGTATCCTGAGTGTTATTACTACATGTCTACTGTATCCTGAATGTTATTACTACATGGCTACTGTATCCTGAGTGTTATTACTACATGGCTACTGTATCCTGAATGTTATTACTACATGGCTACTGTATCCTGAATGAATATCTCGTGCCTGCTAGTTTGTGTATATAAACGATGAACTCAGTACGCCCCCTCCCCATCCCCTCTTCGAAGAACGAAGGTATATTGCTATGCACATGTCGGTTGGTCTGTCCGTCCGTAACAATTTAGCCCAGTGTCCTCATATTTGTCAGTGATGCTTATGGCCCCCATTTATTTTAAGGTCAGAAAATCAAAGGTCAAGGTTTCAACATTTTTCCGATCAATATATGGAGAATATTTTATATAGCCATCGTGTGTGGTAGGAAGAGTAAGAAGGTTGGTCATCACAAATAGCTGACCCCTACTGATTTTGGGGTCAGTAGTCAAGGTCACAGTTCCTCTCATTTTGTAATCAGGTTACGATTGGCAATAGCATATATTATTCAATTGATATTATGGGGGCATAACACCTCAGTTAAATATGAATTCAATTTTAGACAGATTGCACATACGCACTCATGTCATAGCAGATTGAAAATATAATTCACAAAATAAATACACATACACGCATGAATATCATATTAAATACATCTTATGCATGAAAAGTAATATTCCTATTAATTCTTTGAATATTTCAAGGTAATTATCTACTTCCTTCAAGATGCACAATGCGGAGATAGATTAGTATTACATAACTTATATATGGGGACACACACACACACACACACACTATTTCAGTCCATCTAATTATAGGTGGAGAGTGGCATCCAGGTGGAACCACCGCCCTACCACAAGCCAGCTGGAAGGCTTCCTCAATTGAAAAATTCGAACGACCCTAAGGGGATTCGAACCCATAGCGATGAAGAGCTGAGCGATATTAACTCAGCGGTTTTTCCTGCGCTGACTCGAAGACAAGCACACACGTGTGTGTGTGTGGGGGGGGGGGGTGTAAGCACCGTCAAATGTGGACACAAACTTCTAATAACAGCAACAATTGAGGGCACCATTTTCAAATGAGGACGGCTCACTTGGCAATAATCTCTAACCATCTCAAAATGCTTATTTCTTCACAAAACGTGAAATAAAAATGAAATTATGGGAGGTATCAGCCGGTGTGTTGTTCGATTGATGCACCGACTCTAGAAATTACTAATATTTTGGTTTCGAGATTACGACCCACCGCCTGTCCTCATTTGGCTTCGCGCCAACAGAGATACCGTTTTTACAGGTATATTTGTATTTTGTATTTCCAGAAATGTTTATTTGATAATAAAAATCAATGAATGTTGCGTTTAAATGGAATTTAATTTAATAACCTCTGCTTGACATGTTCAGATTGAAAATGTCACATGTTTTCGCGGGCATTCAAGTTAAACTTTTTGGACCGCTACATGCATACAACTTCATGGCGAAGAGATTATTTTCTACATATTTATACAACATAAGGACAATAACTTCAATTGTTGATTATAAAAAAACACATTTAACCTCTCAAAATAAGTGTATTTGAAATTTAACTTTCTTTAACGGGTCCGATAAAAGGACCTGTTCGGACCCGTTCCCATTCGCCAATGACCCTTTTCAACTCCCAAAGGAAACGTACTTTTCTCTCTACTTACTTTAAAATAATTGAAATAACGATCTTAAATTGTCAAAATTGCACATTAAAATGATGATGATCACTTGTGTAATCTCGCATGTGAAACATCCATTTTTTTATTTTTTATTTTTTTTTTATTTTTTTTTTTGTAAAGTTTTATTATCAAGATATTAGACATGAGAGCGGGTCAAAACGTATCTAAACCAAAACTTACCCATATTTTTAGGTCAAACAAGTACCCAAATTTGAAGTCAAAATTTACTAAAAAAAAATTTCACTTTTGATATTTTAATATATTATTTTTTAGTCAAGCTATGTAATTTATGATCTATTTTTTTTACATGGACATTTTATTTTGTTGTAAATAATAATTTATTTTTTTTTTTTTTTTTTTTTTTTGATGGATACTGATGGGGTGTTGAATTATAATCATATATATTATACAACCTTTTTTTTGGTGTTTTAATCAAAATATATTAATCAATTTACATAATTACCATTGATCTCTGCAATGGACACCTTGTCTTAATTGAATTATAAACACCTTTAGTTTCATCAGATTTATACACAAATCAAGTTACCTAGTTTAATACTGTTCCCCGGAAAATAAACCAGCATGACAAGATGTCTGACTTACTGAAGTTTGAAAGTAGCTCATAATTGTAGATCCTAAAGGTTAGCAAAATATTTTCGGTGTAACAGTGTGTTATATATTTCATTACCAACTGTTAGATCTGCCATTTTTGGTATTGAAGCTTTCATAAGTTTTTAAATAAGAAACTGTTCAGTAATATCTACTGAGATTCACTGGAGTGGAAGCCAATACGAAAAAAAAATAAAAAAAAAAATAACCGGAGCGGATCTCAGTAGAGATTAGCTTTCAGGAGAACAATATATGCATATTTTACTAATAATATTCTATAATCAGGAGATATTCTATAAATAAGCAGGAGTTTTTGATTTTCTTTAAAATCCTGAGACACTTAAAAGGGGTCCTACTAAAAAGCGCCATCCATGCGCCATCCAGGGTTCTATAGCGCCACCCGCTTTATTACTGGTCGTATAGGTATAAAGTTTCACCAGTAGCTTTATAATAGCATTTTACATCATATGTGCAAATTTCATTGAAATATCTTATTTTTTTTTATGTTTAAATCCATTTTCAAAACTCACTTCAAGATCTCACCGGTGGGGGACTTGACGCCGTCCGGGGTTTGAAGACGCCACCCGTGTTATTTGAAGTCGTATTTGTATGATCTATTTGTCGGATCTCGCACCTGTAAAGCTTGGTACGGTGCTATTATGCGGAAACCAAATCCGGATCTAGTGTGTTCGTGCATACCGGTTTATTTTAAAAAAGAAAGAAACTATAACATTATATGTGTTAAATTCATTTAAATTGTTTTTAAATTCACCACCTATACTACGGCGGTCAGACTCAAATAGG
The DNA here is from genome assembly GCA_021229015.1 of Solen grandis. NCBI lineage: Eukaryota > Metazoa > Mollusca > Bivalvia > Adapedonta > Solenidae > Solen > Solen grandis. The sequence continues at coordinate 13,304,098 of CM037779.1, forward strand.
AATATACGTTATTTTATAGTACCATCGCGCCACCCGAGTTTTTACTACTCCAGTATCATCGCGCCACCCGGGTTTCTATTGGTCATATCAATATGAAAATTTGCCAAAACATAGAGAAAACTGTATCCCAAAATGTGTGTAAATGTCATTTCAATATTTTATTCTTAAGTGCACTTTTTTTTAAATCCCACCATATACCACGGCGGTCAGACTCAAGTATGAATATAAGCTACCATAGAAACACCGCGACATCTGGGTTTCTATTGGTCATATCAATATTGAAATTTGCCTGAGTCAGGCTGCACATTTATTTTACCCTGTAACATGCAAAATATGTTTTAAAAGTTTCATGTCCTGACAGTGGGATTTAAATTTCAGTGAAGCTTTTTAGTTTGATGTATCAAATAATTATCACACTTTAATACATAATTTGAACTCGGAAATTAACGCGGATGGTAATGTAGACAGCCTTACTTCTATCTTGACAGATTTCCTATGTAACTATGGACGTAAATACTTTGAAAAATCATCGCGTAAACCAAAGACCTGTGTCATTGATGATAAATTTCAAAATGAATGGTATGATGATGAATGCAAACGGAAATATGATATTCATAAAAATGCTGTCGAACAATTTAATTTTACACTGTCAGAAAACGATAAGGTTATATTAATTCAGGCAAAAAAGGGTTACAAATACCAATGCAGGAAATCAAAAAATGCTTTTAATTATACAAGAAGTAGAAAAATGAATGATCTTAGAAAAAAATCACCAAAAGAATTCTGGAAAATATTCCGACAACCCAAACAACATAATGTAGGGGATCCAATATCCAACGACGAATGTATGGATTATTTTTGAAAACTCATGTCAAGTGAGGGAGGTGACATAGATAGAAAATAAGCTGATTATGTCAGAGATAACAATTCTGGTTCAGAACATGTTACGTTTGAGTCACTTGACCGACAAATCTCTGATGAAGAAATTGTTAATGCTTTAAAAAAGCTCGGCTCAAATAAGGCCTCCTCCATTGATAATATATTATACGAATATTTTAAAGTGTCTAATTATTTTCGTCGATATCGTCCTAATTCGTCGTATAGGCATTCAAGATTAGTACTTTTTCTGACCGAGAGTATTTTTCTTAAAAAAATTACATGCACTTGTTCAATATATCTTGCTACCCAAAGACTTCAGAGCCGTAATTTGGAACTTAGCCTGAACTAAACTGTCAAATAGGTTACATTTATCACGTATATTTAAATCAAGTTGATTATATATAACATTGCTTTAGACTATTAAGTTCATGTAAACAGCCACCCAATGATTTTCTTAAAACTACTATTTTTGGAAACTGGAAACTATGTTCTTTCAGAATATGTATGGATAAATAATGTAAAGGCATTAGTGTCGTTAAAAGTTTTTGAAAAAGAAAACGACGTTCCAAAAATTCACCAGCGCGGGTTGTAAAACGAAAAAAAAATGTGTTAATTCGTTTGATATATTCCAGGTAAATATTTACTTCATCTATATAAGGTAATTATTCCTCTCAAATGTGAAGGACACATTGCACTTTGTAAAAATAGGAAACCTGTCACAAACCTGTAGGAAAATATTTCAGAGAAACTATCTAGTACATTGTACTTCCCTAAACAATACTAGGAAATGTTATGCTTATAGAATATGATATGTGGAATGCAACTATACTTCTAAAATGTGAAGGTCATGTTGCATTTTATGAAAGATATAAACTGTGACACCAACATTCAGGGAAACGTTTATCCGAATTCATTTTTATGAAATATAACACCTAAATGGGAGAAAAAAATCACGCCTAATGCGATGAATTACGAGAAAAAGCTTACAAAACAAAGTTTTCCTTATTTGTTCATGGAAATGTGTATCCAGAATGCATAAACAAGTACGTGCTCAGTTGATCATGGTGCAAGCATGAATGCACATTTTGGCTTGAATTTCAACAACAGGATGACACTGTCAGCAATACTTTATTCTTAACCGGCCCAGGTGGCCGAGTTGTTAGAGCTTATCATAACCGTCTCCTTTGTGATTTTGTAGTGTGGTATCATATCACGTATCTTCGGCGTGATATCGCAGTGAGAAAACACTTTATATGTCAAAAAAATATAACTGAAATAATGTCGGTGAAATGTTTAAGCAGACACATTATTTTTATCCTTCCAGGTATTGGTTAGAGGTAGTCTCTATGTCTTGATCTATAAATACATTTCTAGTCTCAACCGGTCAATACAAGGCAATAGCAATAACCGATATATAGTCTGGTCCCTGCATGTTTGCCGCCCAACAACCAGCTGTTGAGTTAATACCCTAATATACATACAGAACAAAGGCATATTTATATATCCAATCAGGTCAGAAGTGGGGCCATAGTGGGTACTTTGGAGAACAGAAAAATAAACAATGATTGTTTCAGATTTTTTTTCTTTTCAGGTTTTAGCCACACTCTCAATACAATTTACACTTATAAAGATGAGTTTATACAAAATGGACATATGAAACGAGAGTATAAGTTTACATTTCATCGTCCTGTTCATTTAATACAAGTAGTTTTAACAGATATATATTTATGTATATTGATTCATTAATGTCTATATCAGATCCAGTATAAGATATAAAAACGTTATTTAATTAGTAATGATAAGTTTAATTAAGTTTGTAAAGGGTTAGGGAGAATTCATATAAACTGTTCTTATATAAAAAAGAGGTTTTTTTATAATTATTCTATAGAAACATAGTTCTTTTGTTGATATATATTTTTTTTTTAAATATTATTTTTCTAAACTGCTGAACAACAGTTGTGTAAATCAAACTTGAAAATTTAAGAAAATCTGGTCTGATTTAAGACCTTTTTTCAAACACTGCTAAAGTTTGTTATACTTTCTTATTAGAATTTTTGCATTACAGTTTACAAAAATGTCATGCATCTTTGTTAAATAATTTTCCATCTCAAATTTAGTCTTAACTAGTGGTGAATGCCTAAGTGGACACCTGTACGAAAAATATATACAAAATGTACACTCCGGTTTTGGACTTATGGACATTTTTCTTATTTAAAGCTCGGACATGAAACTTTTTGTGAAAAAGAAGGAATTCTAAATACTATGTTTTATCTTTTTATGGAAAGTCTGTTGTTATTGATTGTCGTTAAAAAAAAAAAAAAAAAAAAATAACATTCGGCAAACAAACCTTACATGTTAAATTATTGCTTTGACTCAAACTATTTGAAATGCGTAATAAATTGCTACCCTACCCAACCCATTTTAAAGACTGCTTTAACCATTATCAGGATACGGTGCTTATACAAGTGTCGCTAAAATATCCATAATTCAGAGATTAATTTCAAAGTTTACCTAAATTTCGAAGAGGCATATTGGTTGATCTTGCCAAATTTAAAAGACTTTTACCGAGTTGTTTTGATATTATTCTAGGTAACATATTTGTTATTTAACTTAGCGTTATTTATAAGATAAGGAAAGCTTAACACTTTTTGTGTCACCTGCTGTAACAGAGGGTACACAGGGTAAACACTTCTGTGTCGTCTTTCTGCATGTGTGTCTTTCTGTCACCTTTTTTTATTCTGTAATAACTCTTGCTCTACTCATGCTATTGATATGAAATTTCACTGTTGAACAGAGCTTGACAAGACGAATTGTCATGCACAAGTTCCATAACTCTTGCATCACCATCTTATAGCTATTCCCTTTTTTCTACCTGTCACTTTTTTCCGTCACGCTTATTTATTCTGCAATCACTATCAGCCTCATTACTTAGAGATTTGATTTGAGAAGGGTATCAAAACTTATGTCTCTATAGTAACTTCGATTTTTGTTCCTTTCAAAAATTCGCTTTTGATTTGTTGAAAAATGGGTAAAACTATTCTTTTTTGCGGCGGGGGCGTCCCCCGCCTGCAATGGTATTAAACCGCTTTTCAGACACATGGCACTTTCTTAAGAGTTCTACAGGAATTGTGCCAACAGATTTAGAATACTGCATAAGATCGATTCCAATATCCGTTTTGTTGTTGTTTCAATTCTTTAATATGTCGAGAAGCCTTTGTTATTAACTTTGTTGCGTATGTGTTTGTGTATTGAGAAACTTCCTGAAATATTTTATTTTAGATCTCTGCCTGTCCCTATATTTAGATAAAATAGCTGAATAGTAGATGATATATTCTTCAAGCATATGAAGACTTCATTGTTGTTTTCCATTTTTCATAAACCATTCTGGTTCACTCAATGATGTTAATGCTGCATCAAAACCACCAGCTTTTCATAAACAAAATCGGTCTCTGTTAAAAGGTCTTCCGCATTCAGTTCGTCAGCTCTTTGATATACGATACACACATATTGATTATTCATTTGAAAAGTAAATCATTTGGCACTTCAGAACCGAATTGGACCGGTACCTGGTTATTGAGATTCAGTATGCTGACGTTCTTTTTATCTACATCGTAAAATAACAATAATGATGCCTTATATGTATACAGATGACAAATTCCTTGTCGATTTGACAGAACAAACGAAAAATGCAAATGATGGGCACAAACATTTACAAAAACATGCTGTTGTTGAAACCGGAAAGAAATGCAATATAGTTTCCTTGCCCACTGTTAGGAAATAATATGTTGTTAACAAGAGATGGTTATCTACAGCTTCTTTGGTGAATTGCTTTTGTTATTCATGCATGTATAGCTGGTCGAATCACTTACAGAAATATTTAATCGGAGTCATTATGAAGCATTTAGCAAGTAAATGGTGTGAGCTGTAATTACACTGTGTTGTTGTTAAGGGTTTGCTGGGAGATGTCAATTGAATTGGTAAGTTTTTTATATAAATATGACGAGTAGAAACCCGGAAGCGTATATTCCAATTAGAGTCTTACCGGCGTCGTATAAGGTGCGATATGAAAAATCCTTAAAGTGCACTTAAAGAAAAAAAAATGAAATGAAATTTACACACATTTTAGTTTATATTCTTCTCCATTAATTGGTAAGTTTTTATATAAATATGACCTTTAATAACCAGGGTGACGCGATGAAACTATAGAGTAGCCTATATTCCTATTTGAGTCCGACCGCCGTGGTATATGTGGGGATTTCAAATATATATATATATATATATAATACATAAAGCAAAAAAAAAGTTGAAATGAAGATTTTACACACATTTTAGGATATTGCCTTCTCTATGTTTTGGCAAATTTTCATATTGATATGACCTAAGAAACCCGGGTGGCACGATGATACTGGAGTAGTAAAAACCCGGGTGGGGTGGTGATGCTAGGGTAGCGTATATTCCTATTTGAGTCTGACCGCCGTAGTATAGGTGGGATTTTTTCAAAAATAATTTAAATGAATTAAACAAATTTTATGTTATAGTCTCTTCATTCTTTTCTTTTTTTCTTATTTAAAATATAACGGATGGCACGAAGGCACTAGATCCGGATTTGGTATCCGCATAATAGCACCGTACCAAACTGTACAGGTGCGAGATCGAGGAAAACAGGAAAAGGCTAATATGCAATAAAAACATAAAATGTTCGTATGAAATTTGCACAGATGTTGTAAAATGTTATTTTAAAGCAACTTGTGAAATTTCATACAAATACGACTTGAAATAACACAGGTGGTGTCTTCAAAACCCGGACGGCGTCAAGTCCCCCACCGGTGAGATCTTGAAGAGAATTTTGAAAATGGATTTAAACATCAATGAAATTTGCACATATGATGTAAAATGCTATTATAAAGCTACTAGTGAAATGTTATACCTATACGACCAGTAACAAAGCGGGTGGCGCTATAGAACCCTGGATGGCGTATAATCCTGGATGGCGCTTTTTAGTAGGACCGCCTAAAAGGAAGCTATTGTAAATATAACAATTTTCATTTTTAAAAATATTAACAAAATGGGGAAGAACAAAGTTCTAGATGATAACAAGATTTGATATTATATAAGCTTAAAATTTCAAAATAGTATTAGTTTTATCGATACGCTATGGCTAATTCATAGGAGAAATTTCAGCTAATACACTTATTAATCTTTACATTGTAACAAAGTCACACAAAAAAAAAAAAAAAAAGTATTACCTCTGCAAATCCAACAATTAGCCAGATTGATGTCGACAGAATCACCAATCAAGAGCAACAGATAAGCTGCGTATTTGTGTAAATACACAATTTGAATAGGCAAAAAAAAACAGTTGAAATAAAAATCAATGCATATCAATATGTAACAAAATATTTTGATACCCAAAAGGATTCAAACAGACCGCGTACCAATCCAGTTTTTACTTATCATGAACAGGTGCGCTGTAGAAAAGAACAATAAAAACAACAGGTGAGCGGTATAGTGCCTGTTCCTACAA
>CM037779.1:13310600-13360600 GCA_021229015.1 Solen grandis
TTGTAACAAACAAACTCGCTTGTAAGCTTCGTGTCAGTTTGCAACAATCAACGTCACGGATGGCGTGCTAATAGGCTGATTACAGACAATATAATGGCGGACGCGTGTAAGCGACAGGTGTCACTCGGGTAGGTGTGAAAACTGACCGACACTTCGTTCGAATGCGTCATTAATCAGTTGTTAATTAGCAAATCGAACCACATACATATTTCGCTCCAGTGCATCTTTCATTCCATCCTATTCGTTCCATCGCATCTTTTTTACATTGAATAAAGAACAAATATTGCCGGGACCTGGCAATTACTTCGCATTACACCGTCATTTCGCTCCATCGCATTTTGTACCATCGTGAATAGACTGTATATAAGGTTGATTTAGACTGACTGTGTGTCTTTGAAAAGTTTGTTTGCAATCACGTTCATTTACAATAGATTTCCATTTATTCAAAACTTTGGTCCTAATAAGAGAGTATATTTCTGATATAGCAAGAGGGCAGTCATTAGTAACTGTTGAATATGAAAGTCCTTCCTTGGCCACCTGGGCACCATTCTAGAATAATATCAAGACCTTTGTTAATTATACAATATAAAAATATTTTTAAGTAGATCTGGTCTTGATTTGCTGTTGTTATTTTTAATGGAGGTGAGAGCGGCCAAGGAGTCTGAGAAAATAACTACTTGCTTTTCTTCATATAGATGAATCCAAGAAAGGGCATTATAAATTGCAAGAAGTTCTGCGGAATAAATAGATAAATGATCATTTAATCTTACTAAGTGACTTATTTGCAGCGAAGGAATGGAATATGCTGCTCCTACTTTGCCCGTCTTAGGGTCTTTACTTTCATCTGTAAATATATGTGTAAATTGGAGGTAATTGTTATTAATGTGATCATTGGTAATGGACCGAATTAGAATCGGGGAATCATTCTTACTAATAATATTTGATAGTGTTAAATAAACTTTGGGCTGTCTGAGAGACCATGGTGGAACCGGGGAGAGTCTTAAGTCTGCAATTGTTATGTTATTTAGTTTGTATTCATCAATCAAGTTTTGTACTTGTGTACTGAATGGAAAACTGACCTGCTTTCTTTTTAATTATTTTGCACTAATAAAAGATCCTGTGCCTATTAATTCATTTACAGGATTATTATTTTTGTAAGTTTGAGCTCTGGCCCAGTACTTTAAAATTTGTTGTTCACGTCTAAGATGTAGTGGAAGGACTCCCGCCTCAGACTCCAGGAGAAAGCCCGGAGTGGAAGATAGTGCTCTTAAGGCTATCCTCAGGGCCTTATATTGTATCTGGTCAACCTTCACAAGTGTAGATTTAGCAGCTACATGTATTGAATAAATTTGGGCCCCTTACTCAATTTTTGGTCGAATATGAGCTTTATAGAGAAGTAATAGGCTTTGTTTGTCTGAACCAAAGTCAGTAACATCCTCATAATATTTAGATCTTTGCTGCATCTTAAGATTAAGTCGTTAATATGTTTTTTGAAATGTTAATTTGCGATCTAGCCACATGCCTAAAAATTTGACAATTTTTTTTGGAATACAATTTTGCTACCTCCCAAATTTAATCAACACTAAACTGATTTTTGTTCCCAAAAATAATTCCTATAGTTTTTGTTTTACTTAAAACTTATCTTCAGCCCATTGATGAACAAGATTTAGGCCAATTTGGGCCTTTTTTTGCAGATGGTTCAGGTTTGGGCCATATAACCACGCTCCCGAATCATCTGCAAATTGACTTGTAGTCATACCTGATTCTTTTAATTTTAATGGTAGGTCATTAATCAGGAGAGAAAATAATAGAGGAGATAAAATGGCTCCTTGAGGGGTGCTCCTATATATATCATTTGTTTCAGATAAAGTTTCCCCTACCTTAACTTGAATTTTTCTACCTTTTAAAAAGGATTTAATAAAATTGTAACAATTACCAGTAATTCCATATTTTTTTAGTTTAAATAAAACCCCTGCATGCCAGGTTAGATCAAAAGCAGCTTCAAGATATAAAAAAATAGCCAAAACGGATTGCCCTTTATTTTTTGGTGAAATAATGTCATGTTGAAGTCTGGCTAATTGGTCTAATGTACTTCTGCCTTTCCTGAAGCCTGATTGTTCTGGTTGAAGAATATTTTTAGATTCGATGAAGAATTTTAGCCTAGCCTTCACCAAACCTTCCATTAATTTTCCTGGGTGAGAAGCTGATGGGTCGATATGACTTTGGATCAGACGAGGGTTTTCCTTGTTTTAAGAGAGGGATAATAACCGCCCGCTTCCAGACGTCAGGACAGATACTAGTAGACCAAACAGAATTGAACAAAATTAACCAAAGCTTAAGCGTTGATGAAGGCATAATTTATGTTTAAATAAACAGTAAGAGATTTTCAAAACCTGTGACCGAATTTCTCCTACTGTGAATTTTTTTTTTTAATTCAGGTAAAGTAAATTGGCCATTAAGTTCCAATGAATCTGGACCTTCATCTTTAAACAAGTCTGTATGAATTGATTCAAAATGTTTTTGATATTTCTTCTTCTACATCTGAATCACTGGCAGCTTCGGCATTCTGTTAACCAGGAAGCTAGCTTTTTCAGCTTCCCTTTTTGCTATATTTGACTTATTAGATAATAATGGAATAGGATTTATTGACTGACCTTTTATTCTGCGAATTTTATTCCAAAAATCTCTACTATTATTGTTATTATGAATGCATGATTCACAGAATTCTTTCCAATTTACTTTCTTTGCTTCTAATATAATATTTTTGGTAGACCTTTCTATAGTTTTATACATTTCCAAATTATTAGGATTAGGATTTCTTTTTAAGTTTATTTAGGGCTTTTTTCCTATTTACAATAGCTTTCCTACATTCTTCTGTCCACCAAGGAATGTTTTTTCTTCCTTTTTGATTTTGTTTTCATTACTGGTATGCATTCATAAGCTATGTTAAAAAAAGTTTCAGTGAGGTTTTTATTAAATTAATCCCAATCTGCCTTTTCAAATTTAAACTTTTGACCTGATTCAATATTATCAGTGTCGTTTTGACCTTTTATGTGAAGACAGATCGGTAAATGATGAGAACCCAAATTATCATCGTGGGCCCACCATTGTGAGTTGACCAATATCTTGGGACTAGTGATGGTTAGATCTAGGCATGAGCCTAACCCTGTGGCGTATCTATTCTGGTGACTGAACCATCATTGGCCACTACTAAATTATTATCTTCTATCCAATCTACCAAGTCACTGCCCTGTCGACTGGCACGGGATAGTCCCAACATCGGGTGTGCCGAGTTAAAATCCCCCACAATAATGGGATTATTAAAATGATCATGATTTTTTTTAAAATGGAGCTTAATTGGTCTAAAAGTTGTTTATCACAGCTTCTAGTGTACATATTTATCAGGAGGAGGGGAGCGTTATTCTGGTAGATTTCAAATACCTGAAACTCATGGTTCACTTGGTTACTATTTTCAATTTTTTATGATTTCATAATTCCAGGTATTCTTAACGAATGTAACCAGTCCTCCACATGTACTAATCCGATTGTGTTCATAAAATTGAAATTAAAAAAAAAAAAAACAGAAATAGATATATGTTCGGGAGAATTTAATTTTGTTTCTTGGATACATATAATGTCAATAGATGGGTTAAGATCTAACATAACCTTGAGTTCTGTGTGGCGGTGGGAAGTAAGTCCCCCGGCATTAAAAGATATTATATTCATGTTATTATTGAAAACATATTAACCCTTTCCCTCATAGAGGACACCATGAAAAGACCTATGCGAACAGGCTGATCAGGTTTTATGCTGTTCGCTGCTCCTCAGTGGTCTGGAAATGAGGACTTTATAATTAAATTTGGTAAGGTTTAACTGTGGTTTTCTCCAGATCAGGCTTTATGTGGTACCTACTGAGTGCGTCAAAATGAGTCTATATGAGGGAAAGGGTTAATAAATTTCGACGGTTATGATCAGCCAGTTCCTTATATTTTGAGGATCTGGATAATATTTGGGGGGGGGGGGGGATTGACCATAACGGATTCTAAACTAGACTCAGTGCTCTGAGCTGGGTTGTCCAACTGGAAAAGACTCGAATGGAGAAAGACTAGAGACTCCTCCTCCATGACATCGAACTCACTACCATTACTCACCACTGAGAAAGAAGAGGAACTCGTTGTCACCAAAGGGGAGTCTCCAGAAGTGGTAGGGGTTGATGTAATCTTGGTGGAACCACATACTAAAAGAGGTGAATTTTCATCCACTCTTGCCCTATTGCCATGTAAAATGGTATCCACCCCCACGTGAGAGGTTACTGATATTTCGGGGCCATTATCTAAGTTACTAGATGATGAGCTGTCAGGGGAAATAATTATTATTTCCTGTTTTTTGGGAGATGGATTGACAGTTTTGGATTCTGTTGATAAAAAGTGTTTTGAAGGAAGGTTTTCCAAATTAGAATCTTGCTTCAAAATTTTATTTGGTTTAGTAAGAAACTTAATTTCTTTAATTAAATGACCTGACTCTGATCTTTTAAATTTGGTCTGGCATCTAACTGGAGAATTCTGCTTTGGGCTATTAACTTTGTCTTGATGTTTTGATTATGGGTTACTCGTTTTACCGAAATCCCCGTATTTACCGGAATCCACTTAGATTTTACCGGAATCCACCTTATTTATCTTGTATTATGTTATATTTTATATGTTTTTATAATAATTACTTAATTTAATTTAAACATTTTTTATCTGTATTTAAATAAATTTATAGGCCATGTTGTCTTTATTACGAAATCGACTTAGCTATTTATAGAGCGGCCGATTCGGACCTGGTAACTTTTCAAGATTAATATTATTGTTTTATCTTCTTAAACTTACATGTCATATCATTTTTGTCATATCATTTTTGTCTTATAACTGCCTATGGTTGATACGGATAGCTTTTATTTATTGTATGTTTCGTCTACCGAACAAAATGGCAGAATCACTTCACCGTGTATTATCTGGTATCAACCTTAAAGCCAGGTACATAGTTTTTTTTCCTTGTTTGTTGTTTGACTAGAAATTGCATTGTATTCTCTCTCTCTCTCCTACCCCCCCCCCCCCCCCCCCCCCCCCCGCTCTCTCTCTCATATGGTAATGAGTTATGAGAAATGATGTTTTCATTAGTAGGCAGTGCTCCAGATAGGCCGCGTATCCACGTAAAATACGTGGCAAAAATATGCAGTACGCTAGAATTTTCAAAACCCATCGTACCAAATACGTGGGAAAAATCCGTGTACGCAACAAATTTCAGTTCTGTCAGTACCGATATTCTGTAGCTGTTACGTCTAGAGTGCATAAAAAATGAGATTTATCGGCTTTTATTAATGGAAACCATAGGTATGTACCGATATATAGCGTGGACAATGCCGAGTACCGTAGTTACGATTGAATGTATCATTCAAGGGAAGTCACTCTCAAATGCGCAAATATGGCGAAGCAATCAGAAATTACTTATTATTTTCACTATTCAAAATCGCAGTCACCCCCTGATGTGCTGCACAAACAGGCAAATGAATTCGTTGCAGCGTTACTGGAAGATATCATCAAATCAGTTGTAGCACCAAAAACACACAACCACACAAAAAAGTTGGCATAATACGCGCCCGAAAATGTGATAAACTAAAATCGCTGACATCGAGGTGATTGATAACCACGTGCAGGTAGAAATGTTGTACATGTGTACTTATACTTAAATGTTTTCAGTGTCAACAAATTGTAATTTAACTTGTTACTTGCTTGTTTTTTTTTAAGAAAGAAGTATGATTTAAAACTATAATTTAGAAATAGAGATCGATTATTGTATCATAGTTTGACGAGATATAATTTTGGAGATCTCCTTGTAAAAACAGAACAAAAGGGACAGAACAAAAGTGCTAAAAATGAATTTATTCACTTTATAGTTTATTCGTAGTAAATCCTTTGCTTGCACTTTTTTTTTATCAAACTAAAGCTTACTCTCTGAGGACAAATTTAACAAGAAATGTATACAAGTCTGCTCTTTCAGAATACATGGACTTATTTTCAACACTTGATTACATAGAACACATATGACAGTCATGTGACCTCTTCATGCAGATGAAGGATTGTCCATAAACTTTTGCAAAATATATTTAAAAAGATACAGATTTTTATAAAATGAAAAAAAATATACTATTTTCATTATAAAAAAAGTGTAACATGTTTGTCTTTAGAATATGAAAATAAAAGTGTTTGTGATTAACATTGTGTTCTCTCTATTGTACAAGTGGTACTGATGGAAGTTGGTCGGTACTGATATGTTTTGATTTTAATCAGTACCGTACTGATTGGATAAAAAATTATCAACTATCAACTATCATACGGCACACTTCTGATCAGTAATTCCATAGAGGCGTCACGTGGCATTATTGAAGATACTGGTAATTCACTTTGATTCGCCAAAACATCAATAATTTTACGTCATATCTTTTCATTAAATATGACAGTTATAATAAAACACTTTTGATATATAGCTTTTGTCTGTATTTTGACTGTCATGTTAGGCCTACTATATACCATTTTATTTATACTGAGGTAGACCGGAATCGACATCGTAAGTTAAGAAACGAGGCTCTGAACCATGTTATGTTTGTTTTACCAATTATACGAGTAATTGGAAACTTCAAAGCCAAACGGAATAACAACAAAACACAAAATGGGCGGATATATAATGATTTGTTCGTTGCCTTGACCAAAGCCTTTTCATCGTCAGATCCGATAACCAATTTAGAGTGAGGCACGTCATGTAGTTTGAGTTTCAGTTGAAAAAGGAAATGAGAAAATGATTCGAAATCGCTGTTGTCGTGTATAAATATGGGACCAAGGAAGATAGGAGGTTGACATGATTGTTGATGAGTGACCGTTTGTTGCTTATAACATGTAACTGTAACGTGCATCTTGCACAACATAAACATTTTATAGAGTAAAGGATGGAGTTTATTATTCCCTTAAAGTTGTTGAGGAATATAAAATATCCATGCATTAACATTTATCTTTCTGTCCATACACATTTAGAATGAGACGTGATTCTATGTGGATGCCGCATATTCCACTTAATAAATCAGCCATATTGTGTAATGTTACGATCAGTTTACTTAACATTTATAAAGCTCTGAGTACCAACCACTGAAAACTAAAAGATGAAAAGGATTATCTGGATATGACAATTTTTATAAGTATTATTACGAAGATCAGATGAAATAGTCATTCAAAGCCACGAGGATGACTTCATGCTGGAATCCACTTAGTCGGTACCAGTAAGTCAAATACATGAAATGTCCGTTAGGAAAAGAACAAAAATGCTAAATGCAGTTGGCTTTTATGTGATCACATTTTCTTAGGTACTCTCAATAACATAAGTCAAAATATGCTTTATTTGACATGAAAATAAGGTGGATTCCGGTAAAATCTAAGTGGATTCCGGTAGATTCCGGTAAAAAGAGTAACCGTTCGATTATTAGTTTGTGAAGTCCTGGGGTTGGATACCTGTGAAGGCTGAGATGTATGTTGGCCTGCACCAAATAGTATTTTCTCTGCAGTAGACCAAGGGATTCCATCATCATGGGATCTTAGGGCTATTTGGGCTGCCTTGGAATAAGCTGGACAACCCCTAAACCTGGTAGTGTGAGTCCCCCCACAGTTGGCACACAAAGGTGATCCTGAGTGACTAAAATGTTTAATGTTATGCCCTTGAGCACAGCGAGCACATCTAGCCTCATTAAAATTGCATCCGGAGCTACTGTGTCCAAATCTCTGACAGGAGAAACATCTAATTGGTGGTGGGGGGGGGGGGGGCGTATTTGTCAACTGTAAAAAAGGTATAAGTTCCTATTATGCTAACATCTGTGGGTAAAATGTTACCCGAAAAGGAGAGTTTGATAGCTTCGGATGGTTAACCATATTAGGATACTTGAGTTCATGACTGTTTGAGACTGTCTGGTTTCTAGGTTATTGCAAAATTTGGTCAAATCCTCACTCAAAGGAACATTATGAATAACCCCAACTTATATATACTGTGGGTCCTCCTTGAGGCAAAATGGTGTAAGTCTTAGAAGAAAATTGCCAGACTCTGCTGAAGACAGTTTTAGCATAAATACACCTGAATTGAGAGGGATCATCCTTTTTAATTTGTTTCCGAGTTCTTTGTAGATCAACCCGGTAAATTTGATGATTGACATCCCCTTTAAAATAGGAGTGGGTGTGGCTGACTTGATGATCAGTCTGTGAGGCCAGATATATTTCTCAATATAATGTTTGTGTTCTGGACCCACCGGTTGATCAATCCTGAATGTATCAGGGCTTGGCCCTGTATCATTATAGGGTGAAATATGGTTGGATTTGTATTCTGGTTCCATTTGAAGATTAAGTAAGATTGAGTAAAATGCCTAATAGGAATATCTAGCCACCTTTATATCCTATGAAGATTTCTCAATAAGAAACTGCAGGAAATTTGTGCTTATTGTAAAATTAAATGACTGAATGCTAAAAATTATTTGGCTAAAATACTGAGAGAGTGAGTATTATGAGTAATGTAGTATTTGATGTAGTGAATTATGAATGGTGAAGAAGTGTTTTTGATGTAATGAATAATAAAAATGTGATTGTAAGTATGAAAAGATAGAGATGTGGCCAAAACGACGCGGTCAAATATCACACTGAGTTAACTTCCACCGCCAAGCACACTGTGCTTATAATACTTAATCTGTCCTAAATTAATCCAATATGCTGTCAAAGTAGAGTAATATTTTAGAGATTAATACTTAAATCTATTTAAATAATTGAGACTTGAAGATATTTAAGTGGGTAATACAGAAACTAATTGAGACTGTTTGAAACAATAGTCCAGCTGTTTAAGCCCTTGAGTCTATGGTATACCCAATTTTTGCAGAAGATAGCAAATATTATATTTATTGATAAGATTGGCAAGATTACCAAATGAAATATGAATATTAATTCAATTTCTTAACTTTCTTGTAATTAAATATAGGTAGACGAAATTGCATGGCAGGGGGAAAGCCCCCACCAAAATGTTACACCAAAGTTGTATCTGATTTATTTTAGTAATATATGAGATATCTTTAAATAGTTGAACCAAAATTAGCTGTAGGTTCACAAAAACTACTGTGTAATAAATAAATACTAGCCTATAAGTGGCTATATGGAGTCTTCCAATTAACTACGCACAGTGTTCTGATGGTGGATAGATGGGGTAACCCCCAATTGTAAACCAACTTACAAGACAATGAAAATTGTCTTTAGGAGAAAGGTACGGATAAGAAGGAAAGCAATATATCATCTATGACTGCTCAAGCAGTAAATAATTATTCAAATATCCAACGTAGTCGGTCTAAATAAAAGAATTTTGGATTCTAAAATCCACCGCAACAAAAATGGCCTCAGTCAGGCCACGTAAGCGGAAGTGGGACTACAAGCACTACCGCAATGTGGTTTAAATAGTATAAATATTCACGATATTGCGAGTATGTATACATAGTGAAGTGTATCACCCAATATCATTCACAACAGGAGATATTCGATTATAAAGTTCCTGTTCCCAAGGAGGGCTCTGACGACAGCGGAGGAATATACCAGACAACACCACCAACATAAAGGATTATAAGAATCCACCATGAGTATTCATGTAGGATAGGAATATCTTACCCGAGGGTCAGAAATTTCAGGCAGAAATTTCCTGAAATTATCTTTCTTCTACTATCCTGCCTGAAATTTCTGATCCCGAGGATGAGATATCCCAATCCTTCATGAATTTACGAATGAATGATGGGTTTTTTCTCCCATGAACGATTATTACTTGCCACAGACCGTCAGTCTCGATTTAATAAACATATCGCTCTTCCATTTTTCTTTTCTTTTTTGTGCAAAAAAAGATACAATAACAACATGAAAGAAATCAGCATTTTAAAGTTCATACGCAAGTATGTACATACATTCTGATGTTCGTTCAACTGGGAATTAACATTTGCATAAAATTACAAGTCCTTGACGGTATGTAATATTCCCCCCAATATTAAGCCTTATTTCACATTCGTAGTTGTAAATGATAATAAAGGGATAACTAACTAGATATATACAATATTTTCAAACATATTTCTATTCACATGAATAACAAGTTGGTTTTGTATCTTGATAAAATGTATAACTTATTGTTTATTTACGTGACATGGAAGAAAGCTGATCACGTGACAAGGAATATAAGAATCCACCATGAGTATTCATGTAGGATAGGGATATCTTACCCGAGGGTCAGAAATTTCAGGCAGGGACGAGGCTCTGCCGAGTCCCTGCCTGAAATTTCTGATCCCGAGGGTGAGATATCCCAATCCTTCATGAATTTACGAATGATGGATTTATTTTCTCCCATGAACGATTATTACTTGCCATAGACCGTCAGCCTCGATTTAATAAACATATCGCGCTTCCATTTTTCTTTTCTTTTCTTTTTTTGCACTTTTTTTCTTGCCGCTTAACAAATTAACACAATAACAACATGAAAGAAATCGGCATTTTAAAGTTCACACGCAAGTATGTACCTAAATTCTGATGTTCGTTCAACTGGGAATTACCATTTGCTTAAAATAACTTAGTTGAAAATACCAGTCCTTGACGGTACATTCTATAAATAGAGACTGTGACGTCACTAGCTATTGTTGACGGTACGTCATTGTTTATTTACGTGACATGGAAGAAAGCTGATCACGTGACATGGAAGATAGAGTTTTCTTCCATGAGGGAAATCCCTATCTTCGTATGCTGAACATGGGAGAAGATAGTTTTCTTCCATGAGGGAAATCCCTATCTTCATATGCTGAACATGGGAGAAAATAGCGTTTTAGAAAACCGATTTAATTTAATTGGGTTTCTACGGTGTTTAATTTGGAAAATAACTGAATAGATCTACACGAATACACAAAACAATAATATGCCTAGATATGTCCCCGGATAGATACACTAGTAGAAGAAAGATAAATTTAGGATACTCACCCGTTTGAACATCCAAATCCATTTTCCAATCCTTTATGTACCCTACACTACAGTTTTATGTTATTTATTTATTTATTTCGCTATGGTCATCGTATATCTTTGTAACAGTTGGTATATATTCCGTTTGTTGCCGTTGCTGTGAATGAAATCTTTTTATATTGATAAGACGTTATGAAATGTCAGATGACGACTATCGACCAATCAGAATGCAGGATTTTAGCAATCTATAAATAGAGACTGTAACGTCACAAGATAGTAGACACATTGGGATTTCGGAAAATCATCTCGAGGTTGTGTCGGATTTTTTTTCACCGACTCTACCATCACTTAGATTTTGATAGCCGGGTTGATCAGACGTGTTTTTGCTAGCTCCACTATGAACATGAAAATGGTGAAAATTACGAAGTTCTTTTTCTGGTCTAGCACTGAGCACTCTCTGTACATTTGTATCAGCACCGAACAATGTACTGAACACTAACTTTAATCAAAGCGCTGAAGGCACTGAAGTTGTGTCGTAAAGGGTGATGGTCGTTTTGTCGACCAACTGTTTCGTCGAACTGATTATGTATAGTAAATGAAAATTGTTAAATGCAGGTTGATATGCCTTTGATATATCAGAAGATCAAAAAGAAAACCATCAAACTATTAGAAAAAAACACATATTTTTGCACCATTTTGTTGCAAATATGCTTTGTAAACAGCAAAATGTGCCACCTTAGAAAAAAAACAAAACAAAAAAAACATAAATATTCCAACTTTGCAAAATATCCAAAGCAATCATGGCTATGGACGTTTACTGCATCAGCAGAAGTAGGAGGCCCCATCCTGGAAGTTGCAGAGTATGTGAGACAGACTGATTATTAACTGATGTAAAATGGTAGTAATGAACCAAAGGTCCCTTTGTTGTTTTCTCATGTCTGCAAAAATATCTGATTGCCAACAGATAATTAGATGATGAGCGCGGTATGTTCTAGTATTGAATAAAGGTGATGATTATGTTTTCTATTCAATGTTTTTTAGCGGTGAGCAGTTACATACCTGTCCAAAGGAATTTTGATTTTTTGAAGCCTGGGGAACACATGGTTAAAATATGAACACAAGTATACCTAGCGCTAAGTAATACATAAACAAGGTTGACGCACATTCAACCATTCTTGTTTTTATAAAATGTTTAAGTACATGACTACCTTGAAATCAATAATTACATTAATATCTAACAATACTTGTTAAGTAATGAAATATCTGGGTAATGATGAAACTCAGCCATTAACACTGTCTCAAAGGTTGATCGAGAATTGCTCAAGAATGAAGGTCCTAGTGATTTTACAAACAATTTAACTAACAAGTAATACATATACTGATTTGTGAATCATACCAGAGATTGAATTCTATGAAAATGAGAAGATACTGTCCAGAACTTATGATCAAGCACAATTTAATACAATTTGAGAGACAGACCTCCAGACCAAATGGGGCAACACTGGCCATTATTCTGGTTGGCCCACATGTTAATGACATTAAATTGTGATCAGGATATTTATCAAGATGCTAGAAATGGTTGAGGACAGACAGACAACCAAAACTGAATAAGACTCTGTCAGAGACAGTATATCCCCCACCGATGGGTGCTTGTTTGAAGAAAGGGTTAAGTCAGAATTTGCGTAAGAAGAAAATGGGAAGAAATCAGATGGCTGGATGCTAGACAAAAGGCAATCCTAATAGCTCACCTTGAGCTTTTGCTAAGGTGAGCTAAAAATTGTGTGATGGCAAAAGATGATGATATGTGCTGTAGTAAATGTGTGGTTTGATCAGTTCAGTGGAAACAATATGATTCAGCACCATTTAAGGAATAAAGCACAGGCTGTTGTGTTGAAGGGTCCAACTGGAACATGCCAATAATATGCGCATCCCTTATTGATTTTAATGGTTCCCATTAAGTTTTGTTGAAATCCAGTAAACCGTTGCTAAGAAATAGCACAGAAACAAATGCTATTCTGTATACATACAGCAAACTTATCAAGTGCCATAACTCTGTCTTAAGTGGTCCGATTGAAACATGCCAAAGATATGCACCTCTCTAATGATGGTTACCATGAAGTTTCTTTAAAATCGAGTCCGTAGTTGCAAAGAAATAGCGTGGAAATGAATGGTACTCTGCAGACATACTGCATAACTAAACAAGGGCCATAACTCCATGTTAAATGGTCCATTTGAAACATGCAGAGGATGTGCGCATCTCCTATTGGTAATAATGGTTGCAATGAAGTTTTGTTAAAATCCAGTCCGTAGTTGCAGAGAAATAGTGCGTAAACGAATGTTACTCTGTATACATACTGCATAACTAATCATGGGCCATAACTGTGTTAAATGGTCCAATAGGAACATGCCAAGAACATGCGCACTTCTTATTGGTAATGATGGTTACCATGAAGTTTTGTTAAAATCAAGTCAGTAGTTGCAGAGAAATAGCATGGAAACAAATGTTACTCTGTAAATATACTGCATAACTAATCAAGGGCCATAACTCTGTCTTAAATGGTCAGATCGAAATATGCCGAGGATATGCACATCTCCTATTGGTAATGATGGTTGCCATGAAGATTCGTTAAAATCAAGTTAGTAGTTAAAGGGAAATAGCGCAGAAACAAATGTTACTCTGTATACATACTGCATAACTAATAAAGGGCCATAACTCTGGGTAAAATGGTCTGATTGAAACATGCGGAGGATATGCGCATCTCCTATTGGTAATGACGGTTGCCATAAAGTTTCATTAAAATCCAGTCTGTAGTTGCAGAGAAATAGCGCGGAAACGAATATCAGACGGAAGGACGCCAAAACAATATCCCCTCCCAATTCCATCGACAGGGGATAATAATCCTATAAGCTCACTCAGATGAATTTGCAGTCAGATGAGCTAATAAGTTTTTCAAAAGAATTAAAGAATAAGTCTATGATATTTGAGTGTGTAATGATTGATCTATCAGCTTTTAATGCTTGAAATAATGAGATACTTAATTCTAGCGATAAGGCTCAAAAACAAGGACCAAGATGACCAAAATGAATAAAACTGCCTTCACTAACTTTACAAGTTACTATATTATAGCTTGGTTGTACTGATAACATAACCCTTGAGATCAATTCAATTTCACAAACAGAAGTCAAACTTGACTAGAGAGTTTATGGCTATAAGAATTGTCATAAAGTTTAAATAAGATTGTTTAAGAAAAGATGCTAGAGTCCATTTTTAATATTGAAAGGGGCATAACTCTTGAAAGGGGCATAACTCCCGACTTAATTGGCCGATATCAGTCATAATCGAACTTGATCAAAAGATTATAGCTACAAACATTGTCATTAACTTAAAAGATGATTGCTTAAGAAATAAAGATGCTAGAGTACAAACAAACTGAAATCTGGTATTTTTTAATATTAAAAGGGGCATAACTCCTGACCTTAATGGACAATATCAGCTACAATCAAACTTGATCCAGAGATAATTGTCATAAACATAGTCATAAAAGTTTAAAGATAATTGCTTAAGAAATAAAGATGCTAGAGTGCAATCAAACTAATTGTGGACGACGGACGGACAACAGACATTCATCGATCCTAATAGCTCATCCTAATATCTGTTATACAAAAAAGCAGTATGCCGACTAGCAGACGTTTTTTATTGAAACACTATTTTAATGTTGCCGATGGGGTTAGCAGCAGGATTTCCCCCTCCCCAGACAACATTCCAACCACTGGAATCCCCATTGTCTGAATGAATATAAGGGGGACTTTTGGCTGTATTTTTCTCTAATGTCTTAAAAAAGTCTGTGACATACAATTGTACTTTACAATATTATTCTCAATATGTGTCCAAAATTTCAACAGTCTAGACCTGACTATTTGAGTTTACCGTTGCTTCGACAGTATTTCAGTGATATAGTGACGTCCAGCTAATTACAGGTGGAGGAAGACCCCAAATGCACAGAGGCATCCGGGTAGAACCACCGACCTACCGCAAGAAAGCCAACAGTCTAGAAGCTAAAAACAAATATCACCAACTTGCTGAATATGTCAAGCACTCGTGTATATGAACTCTTTGATTTTTCATTGAATTGACTGTGATCTGACAATGGACTAATATACTGAAAACAAAGTCATTATTCAAAACTGTATTTTATTAACACTAACAATCAACACAATGAGAATCCTCAAACAGACATGTGCAATGACATGCAATTATTTATTTAATACACACGATTAAATGTTAGTTTCAGTAATTTTTGAAGCATTACTCATTTAATTTACTAGAACAAGATTATGGTATGTTGACACTGAAAAAGCACCTCGCAAACACAACATACATTTACAAAATTAAACACAAATCCATATTAAAAAAAAACATTACAATTATAAAGTAATTTCTGAAATTTTTACACTGTAATATTTAAGGTAATCCATCCATCATTAAAAGTATTTCATATTAAATGTAAGGTCTTATATAGCTTACAACTCTCGAGTTAATGGATGCTTGCATCTGCCCTGAATTCTTATTAAGCATTTGCAGGACCATGATTATAATTTAATGATGGATGGTCCAACCCAGGAACCGTCGAGAGGGATTAGTAAGAACTTGTTTCCCAATTGACGTAAAAATATATAAGTTTAAACAATGATAGATGGACTAAATTAAGTCTGTAGCAGCATTCATCGCTGATGATATTCTGTGTAGTTCCTCCTTTAAATAACAGAACATCTAAATATGTTCACCATCCTGCCATACGTAAATATTTGGTTATACCCCTCTACAGAGCACAGGCCATTCATTGTTATTTCATCTCATCTGTGCATATTATTCTGCACATAACACTCTAACTGTAACCCTTTCTAACTTAAATTTGAAAATTAAAAATCATATGATTTACATCAAATTGTTTAAAAAACAAAATACGTAATATCACAATAAAATTGAGGGTCTATAATTTTATAGGCCACCCCCGTTTGCAATTACCTATCCGTAATTGAAGAATGCCTCTCCTCATTTTTTCAACCTCTTGCATACACAGGGGTTTGGCACGAAAGGGAGGGGGGATAAAATCACTATATATAATATAGTGATTTTATGCCCCCCCCCCCTTTCGTGCCAAACCCCTGTGCTTGCATACTTCAAGATCAAAAAAATATTTAATAATATTTTTTCAATGCTATATCAACCACTGGGAATAACACAATTCCTAGACAGATTAAGTCACAAACCTTTAAGTTGCTGTCCAAAACCTGAAAATAATCTATGCTTTCTGGAATCAGATGTGCCATAGAACGTCATCAAGAATTTGAACATGGTGCTTACAATTGTTTGGACTTCTTTCCTTAAGAAAAAAATCACTACCTAGCTACATGTACTTAAAAAGTATGGGTTTAGTAACTTCAAACAAAAATTTGTTTTCAGGATGGTCTAATATGAAATCCAAGATGGAGAGTGTGTCATTTATAAGTAAAGTTCTGGAATTAACCCTTTACCACAAGAGCTGTGAGAGAAATTACCTATGCACAGTATAAATGTTAAAACAATGAATATTTGCATGTTGATCTTTTTTTTTACAGTTTGCTAATTTTTTGTACCTTTGAAATATAAAGAGGAAACACAAAAAACGTTGTTCAGACTGAAATTTATCAGCTTGATCTGGTTTCAAATATAAAACAGCACAGCTGAAGCCTAGTCTAACCCTTTACACAGGATGTGTCACTCCAGGCTGTAGATGGCACCTAAACACAGGATATAGTACCTCTAACAAACTGTATCCACTACACAAACACTGATATTCTCCCAACAGTGGAGGCTTCCAAGGGAAAAGTGAACTTCACGCATCACTTAGCCAGTTTGTGGCATTTCCCCTTTATCTAATAATGTTGTAAGATCTCTTATATTCTCTCTGCAATAATTATCATCAGCCTTATTTTATCTTTTGAAACAATATAATATTATGTTCCTACAGTGCTTTTGTTCTTTCAGATATTATGTTCATTTCATGAAGGCATGAGCTCTTTAGTAACACTAGCAATACAATAATAAATTTTACACATTCTTCCTTCATTTAACAAAAGACTTCATATACAAATTTGTATAAAACAAGGAATCAACTTATATCACAAGTGATCTGCAGGAGAGATCTTGCATTCTGCTACTAATAGATCATGTGATAAAAGGCATGGACTTCAAATGGTTCTTGTCATTCCTTATAATCTGCATGCCAGGAAGTCTGAAATGTAGTAAGAAATTCATGACAAAAAAATGCCCACCACTGTTAACTCATTACCTCATGAATATTCATGTACAATTTATGACTTGATGATTATCAGTTTACTGAATTATAAATGTTTTTTGAAGCAATGTATTTTTCTTTTTTTGTTTTCTTTTTTTGTTTTAATCTGAGCAACAATAATGCATGAGCAAAAGGAGGAGACCTGAGTATCTCTATTATCTTTCTATATACTATTTTATCTCATAACACATCTATATGAAGGGTTAACATAACTCTCTTGATACACTAAGAACCATTTTGAAACAAGAGGGCCATATGGCCCTAGATCAATCACCAGAGTACATCATCCTATTTAAAACAATTTAAGTCGTTTCTATAAGGAAACTACACAACCCCCTTTGGGCTTCATTTTTCAGGGGATTAACTTTATTTGATCAGTTATGGTAGACATTCATGAGGTGATCATTTCTGCAAAAAAAAAATTAAATTCTGACAATTGGCTTTACTGAAGAAGAATTTCGAAATTTTCTATATAAAGTATATATAAGGAAATTAGCTGACCACCTAGGGGCCTCAATTTTCAAGGGATCAACTTTATTTTGGCAATTATGGTAAACATTCATGAGATGACCATTTGAGCCAAAGGAAATTAAAATCTGACCATCGGTTTCAGGAGATAATTTTTAAAGTTTTCTTTTTTTTCTTTCTGTTGCCATGGCAACCAGAATTTTACATGGATCAAGTTTATTTTAGCAACTTTTGTGAAGGATCATCCCTGCTAAGTTTAATCAAAATCTGTTCAGTGGTTTCAGAGGAGATGTTGTTTAAAGACGCATGATGGACGACGATGGACGCAGGTTGATCCTAATAGCTCACCTTGAGCTCAAAAGTAAACATTTCTACCATCAGTACTGTACAGATCTGTGCCCTAAGTGAACGTTGGAATGTTGATTGAAAGCCGCGGCCATATTAGGGGCGCAAATGTAGCATGCTGATAACCAATGATCATTGCCCAGATAGAGACACTGACTGATAAAGTCATTTTCTGATGATGCAAAATAGCCTTTTGGTTCCTACTTTCATTTCGGGTGTAAACAAAATGGTGGTTTGACGAAAAGAGCTGTATATAGGCACAAAAGAAACAATCGCCTTCCTTTTTTACTCTTGTATTTGTCAAACTGAAATATCAGGTAAACTTGGGATTCCTCAGACTACGGTGCAGGTATTTTGAATGATATAGACAGCATGGTGAAAAATTGTTGCCATATTGTCTTGCACCTCCTCCGACACCAAGCTTAGTCTTGATATAGGTATTCATTACATATTAGGGTGTCAGAACAATAACTGTAGTAGATTGAAACATAAATGTCCAGCAACATATTCATATACTTCATGATTACCAATGGCCTGATTTTGTTCGCTGTTTTTCAATGAAGATTACACCTTTCAAGATGACGGTGCCCTTGTCGTTAGAGCTGGTGTAGTGGCTGATTATAAGATAAGAAATCACATTCATTACATGTTATGGCCAGACTGAAAGCCACAACTGAATATTATTGAAAATTAGTGGTATAAACTCAAAGGTGAACTGAAGAATTATGAAGACAGTGTCTGCTCTAGGCAACATTTGGAGCAGGCAATCAGGACTGAGTGGAGTAACAACCCAGTTAATTGTATTAGAAATCTGTATTTGTCAATTCCAAGGATACACAATATTCTTATGTCAAATGGTCATATCACTAAATATTTAGGTATGTCATTTGGTTATGCATTTCATGAAATATGTAGTTTATTTTTGCACATTTCAAAATGTATTAAGTTGGCCATCTTGAATTTTGATGTTCATTTATGGCACAAAGCTGTACCTTGACTTTACAGTAGTACAGAAGCCCTGTTCCCATATGTCTAGGGCAGAAATAAACACCTTTTTTAATCTCTCTCCCTCCCTCTCTCTAAATATTTCATTTTTTTGTTAAATGGTTAAGAGACAGATATAGTGCTGCCACACTGCATTATCACGTCGCAGACATGTGACATGATATCACAACCAGTCACATTATCCTGACACTGGGTCAACCAGTCCTGGAACTTCCCTTACATGCTGAGCGCCAAGCAACGGAACTATACCAGTACCATTTTTTACGACTTTGGTATGTCGCCCCAAATGATCAAATCCATGACCTCCTGCTCCAGAAGCAGCCGCTCTAACCACTCAGCCACCGGTGACAGTTAAGATTTCATTTATCTGTGTCATATTCCATGGATTCCTTTTTTCATACACACAACTGTGTACATACTTTTTCAAAAAATACATACAAGCCCCACCCAAATCCCATCGCTGTCTTTCAAACAGGCCTGATACCATACTGTTATTACCATGAAATGACTGATTGTCTGCATCTAATGTCCCACCAACAGTATTTCAGCCATTTAGGGACTACATCTACAAGAGACAGATATAGTGCTGCCCTACAGACTGTGGTATCATACAAAGGAGAGTGCCATGATACTACAACCAGTGAAATTATCCTGACAAACAGAAATCCAGTCCAACCAGTGATATTGTTCCCACAAACTCCTAACTACATGAGGTGAAATGACCAGTACAATAAAATGAGGAAAAATGTACAATCTCACCTTTTTCATGTCACAGCCAACTTTTTCTAATAGCCCACCTATTATGCACTCTCAAGAGTCTTCACAAACACCTGCAGATAGAACAAGAGCATGATCAACCAACCAACACCTAAGGTTTGAGGTCAATGAATTGTACCCAAGGTTACTATGCCATTTTAAACAATCAATTATGCATATTAAGCAAAACAAGAGGGCCATGATAGCCCTGAAGTCATTTACCTGAGAAACAGTGCTTTGATTGTCTGTATAACTACAAGGTACTATATTTTTGTAGCATAGTCATACTTAATACATTACCCATACAGTAATACAGCAAGATCATTTCAATTCCAGGCATCAAACAGTACCTTTGGGCCAAATTTGAAGGACCTAGCTTAAATAAAATACTAAAGTAAGTCACGGGGTCATGGTCAAGGTCATCCAAGGTCAAAGTTCAATGTCACACACAAAACTTTACCATAGGTCCTATTTGAAGTCCATAGCTTAAAATATCAAAAGTAGGTCAATGGGTCATGATCAAGGTCATCCATTGCCAAAGTTAAATTTTACATCCAAAACTGAAGTTATAGCTCCCTGTAATTATAAGACTATGTAAATAAGAGGGCCATGATGGCACTTAAGCGCTCATCTGATTACAAATGAGCAACATATGTTGCACTTCTCATATTCTCTCATTTACACTAACGTTTTTAACAAGTTTGACAAAGATTTGGCTACCAGTTAAAATGTGACCCCATGTGGTGTAAACAAGATTTTACTAAGATTTGACCAAGTGGCCTAACTTTCTGACCCTGTCCCACCTATGACTGAACTTGACCGAGTTATCATGAAAACAAAGTTTGAGAAGGATTGAGCCAAAAATGTGGCCCGTTGAGTGTATAAACAAAATTTAACCGAGATTTAATCTAGTGACCTTCTTTTTGGTCCCACCCCAACCATGATCAAACTCATCCTATACATAACGACATGAGGGCCCTGAAGTTGTTCACATGAGAAACATTGACTTGTTACTATATTGTAGGATAGTCATACTGAATACATGAAAAGTGAAATCTGGCATTTTTTAATCATTCAAGGGACATAACTGTAACCCTTATGGGCAGATATCAGCCATAATCGGAATTAGCAAGGAATTTATGGTTATTACCATTTTCATGAAGTTTTATGAAGATTGCCTAAGAAAGCAAGAAGCTAGAGTGTACACAATGTAAAATATGGCTTTTTAATCATTCAATGGTCATAACTCTCGACATAATTGGCAGGTATCCAGCCATAATCGAAGTTGGTTGAGAGATTATGGTCATAAACATGGGATAATGGTCATAAACATGGTCATAAAGTTTGAAGATGATTGTTCAAAAAATGAAAACACTACAGCGTAAACAAAGTGCAATCTGGCATTTTTTTATATATAAGGGGCATAACTCCTGACTTTATTGGATGATATCAGCCATAATGGGACTTGATCGATAGATTATGGTTATAAACATTGTCATAAAGTTTCAAGATGATTAGTCAAGAAATGAACTCCTCACCTAATTGGCTGATATCAGCCATAATCGAACTTGATCTTTTTTAACCTTAATTGGATACCAGCCATAATAGGACTTGATTAAGAGATTATGGTCATTAACATTGTCATAAAGTTTAAAGATGATTGGTCAAGAAATGAAGAGGCTAGAGTGTGGTCAAAAAATGAAGAGGCTAGAGTGTAAACAAAGTGAAATCTGGCATTTTTTTTATTAAAAGGGGCACAACTCCTGACTTTATTGAATGATATCAGCCATAATGGGACTTGATCGATAGATTATGGTTATAAACATTGTCATAAAGTTTGAAAGATAATTAGTCAAGAAATGAAGATGCCAGAGAGTAAAACTTAAATTGTTGACGCAAATGATGGACATATGATTCAAGTATCACAAAAGCTCAACATGAGCTTGGCTCAAGTGAGCTAAAGATTCAGATGCTAGATGTACACAAATTGAAATCTGGCATTGTTTTTACCATTCAAGGCACATAACTCCAGACCATGTGAGCAGATATAATCAAACTTGGCTAAGAGATTATGTTTATAAACATTGTCGTATAGTTTGAAGAAGATTGATTACGAAATGAAAATGCTAGAGAGTGCACAAAATGAAATTTGGCTTTTTTTAAACTTTTAACTTTTAAGGGCCATATCTCCAGACCTTATGAGTGGATATCAGCCATGCTAGAATGTACAAAAGAAAATGTTGACGGATGTCCTGATAACGGATGGACAACGGACATTGACTGCCCACAATAGCTAACCTTGAGCACTTGCTCAGGTGAGCTAAAAAAAAATGTGAGAGCTAAGGTGGCTCTAGGTCATTCACCTGAAAATCATTCTAGTTAATGCGAAATACGGATAATGACTCTAGACATTCAACTGATAATAAAGAAATAAATACAGGATCATCACAATAACTTTCACAAACTTGTGTTGTATAATGATTTATGTCCCATCTTCAAACTTTAGAAGTTTAAAGTCCAAAGCTGTTCTTTAGAGTCTAAATTAATTTTGAAAGATATTAAGATAGAATTGACAAAAGACAAACTTGTGTCATATGCAATGTTGTTGGTCATATTTCATTTTTATTTCATGAGGTTCCATATTAACAACAAGATACCTCATATTGGTCAATAATATGGCTTTCCTGGGCCATCGCAGTGTCATAACCTTCCTGGGTCTTCATTACTACCTTGGCTGTGCCCTTGCTTACACCTTTGTCTGTATCCTGACAATAAACAAAAGAACAATTCAGAATTTCAGAAATGCCATTTTTCACTGTACAGCACCGTTTTACACTGTGTAACACCATTTCACATTTTGTTACACCACTTAGCACTGTTTTACATTAAGTTTCACTGTTCAGCACCACATTCTACTGTGTTACACAGTTTGACATCATATTATACCATGTCACATCATTTTACACTAAGTGTTTAGCCCAATGTTATATTGTGTTACACTGTTTAGCACAATGTTATTATGTGTTACACTGTTTAACACAATGTTACACTTTGTTTAATGTTAAACATTGTTACACTGTTTAACACAATGTAACACTTTGTTTGGTAATTCTTTTAATCATTTGTTTTAATTCATAATATTTACTGCGCCATCACCAAGTGAGACAGGAGGATATGATATTATTCAACAAACATACTGTCTAGAAATAAATCTATATGATTATCAGTATCCCCTATTAAATTACCACATTAATAATAATTGGCCTTTTTCATCCAGTCTTTCTTCCTTTTTCAATACCTTTTTGATTTTGAGCCTTTCTGACCCTGATTTCACAAAACATTAATTCAATCTGTCAAGGTCAATTGCTTTAAACTTGTTCATTTCTAATACAGTTGATTTACCGGTTATGGATCACTTTCATGAGAGGTTCTTACTTTTATATGTTTACCGGTATATTGATTTAAAGAAAAAAAAGTTTGCATAGTAATTTTAACACAGCACATACTGACCAATTTACATGTATTGGTTTTTTGAAATCTTCTTTATTGATTATATAAGGAAACAAGGGATCAACTTTATTTTTGCAATTATGGTAGATAGTCATGAGATGACTATTTATGATAAATGAAATTGAATTCTGGCCATTGGCTTCATAGAAGAATTTTGAAATTTTCTATACAGTGTATACATGTATAAAGAAACTAGCTGACCCCTTTAGGGGACTCATTTTCCAATGGATCAACTATGGTTGACAGCCATAAGGTGACCATTCGTGCCAAATGAAATTAAATTCTTACCATAGGATTCATTAGACCTTTTAAAGTTTTAAATTAAAATTCTTTTGGTTGCCATGGCAACCAGAGTTCTACATGAATCAAGTTTATTTTAGCATCTTTTGTGAAGGACCACCCAATGATCATTCTTGCTAAGTTTCATCTATTTCTACCCAGTAGTTTCAGGAGATGTTATTTAAATCAAATTGTCAAGGTGATCAGGGTGAATAGCTCTCCTTGAGCATGTTGTGCTCTGTTATAAATGGAACTAGGTCAAAACTTTATGGCTATACACCTTGTCATTTGTTTAAAGATGACTGCTTCAGAAAAGAAGATGCTAGAATATGAACTAAGTCAAATCTGGCATTCTTTTTTTACATTAAAAGGTGCATAACTCCTGACTTAATTGGCTGATATCAGCTATGAGGGTAAGGGCCATAAACATTGTCATTAAGTATAAAGATGATTGCTAAGAAATGAAGATGCTAGAGTGTAAACAAACCTAACTGTGGACGATGAACACACAACGGACAATCAATGATCCTAATTGCTCATCCTTAATACATGTGCTCAGGTGAGCTAAAAACTTAGCAACTGTTTCTGGATGTAAGTTAACTGTTTAAAAACATACATAAGTATATCAATATACATACCATGAATAAGCTGACATGGTTCACAGGTCCGAACTTACTGAAGTAGTTATGAATGTCCTCTGTGAAGTAAAAAATAAAAAGTACTTTTTTTCCTCTTTTTTCTTGTAATGAGGATGCAAAACATTTTCAATTTTTTAAATAAACATCAAGTAAAATTAAAACTAGAAATGTGTACATTGGACACAGATGCCCCCGCCATTCTGTTAATAAGACATTTTTGTCAGTGAATATGAAAAACTGAAAATATAAAAGATGATTTTAAGATCAAATGAGTGCTGTAACCCTGACCTCAACCAAATGATGTGACCTTCAAGCTAGCAACCTGCACTTGTGTTGTGACACAGTGCTTTGTCCTAAGGGCAAGTTATTTCAAAACCTGACTATACACAACAAAGATACAACCTAGACAGGGTTGCTTACACAAATTAAATTTTTTAAAGTTAACTTTAGTGCTGTGACCTTGACCTTGAAGCTAGCAACTTGGTTCTTGTTTGCATCAGTTCATATCCAAGGGATCACTTGTGCCAAGTTATTTTAAAAAGCAACCATACATAACAAAGTTACAGCTGGGACAAGATTTTAAGGTTAACTGATAGCCGTGATCTTGACCTTAAAGATAGCGACCAGGTTCTTTTTAAAAACCAACCAAAGTTACAGTTGGGACAAGGTTTGAAGGGCAACTGAGTGCTGGACCTTGACCTTCAAGCTAACAATCTGGTTCTTGTTCGTGACACATCGTCTTGTCCTATGGATCATTTGTGCCAAGTTATTTTAAAAAAAGACCATACATAACAAAGTTACAGCTGGGACAGGAATTCTGGCACACACATGGACCGGTGTAACACTATATCCTGTCGCCATTTCATGGCGGGAGCATAAAACTGGTAAACTTCTTAGAAAATAGTTCCATAAATAATATTTCCCTATAATAATTATTTAATGCATACTATATCTTGATGTACAGTGATTCCTAGTTAAACTGGACACCTTGGTTCCTGTGAAAATTTTCAGATTAATGAATTTTCTATATTAACGAATATTGCATATAAGTACCAGTACTTTGTTCTGTAATTAGTAAAAAATTTGAAGTATGCACATAATGGAAAGCAAACACTATGACATGTATTAATGTTTACAAACGATAGTGTTCTTTGGACCTGCTGAAGCGTGACGGAAAAAGTGTGACAGACAGACAGACGATCGAAAAATGATCCCTATGTGTTCATCAGCTAAATACAGCCGTAAACACACACAAAAAACAAACAAAAAAGAGGGCCATAAAGGTCCTGAGTATTGGGTTACCCAAGAAACATCTGTACTAGAACATTTTGAGATCTGGCCAGTAGTTTTGAAGGAGGTGATTTTTAAAGTTTTCATTTTTTTTTTCTTTCCATTGCCATGGCAACCAGAGTTCTGCATGGATCAAGTTTGTTTTAGCAACTTTTGTGAAGGTCCACGCAAGGATTATCCCTGCCAAATTTAATCGAATTCTGTCCAGTTGTTTCAGAGGAGATGTTGTTTAAGGTAAAGTCCCTGTAATGGTTCTGCTACATTTTGGACCTTATGGACTTCATGGAGATAACCAAGGTTTCCTAATGTTTCATTAGGGTACCTTGGTTATCTTGGTAGAGGTTAAGTGGTACAAGACATAGTGGAACCATTACAGGGACTTTACCTTAAAGCAAATTGTTGGCGATGGACGACGGACGGAGAGTGATCACAGTAGCTCACCTTGAGCACTTCGTGCTCAGGTGAGCTAAAAAAAATAAAATAACAAAACAATTTTAAGTAATAAACTCTCTGTAACAGCAGTTTAACTTAAAAATTTAAAAACATAAAAAGAGAATACAAGCATAAATTTACAAGTCCTTTATGATTTAAAACTTAGCGATGAGTCAAAAGAATTAAATACACCTAGAATTCTCATTTACTCCTAATTTGGAGTCCTTGATTCCAATTTTTGGGAAGACCTTCCCTTATAATAACAAGAATTGTCGGAATGACACATACGCTCCAATACACTCCCCAAACTCCGTCGAGGTTACTATGTCTTTGACCTTTGACAAAGTGACCCCAAAATCAAAAGGGGTCATCTACTAGTCATGACCAATCACTCTATGGTGTTTTGAGGAATGTGGGCCCAAGCTTTCTCCGGTTATTGATCGGAAACAATTTTCACATTCAAGATCACTGTGACCTTGACCTTTGACCAAGTGAAGCCAAAATCAAAAGGGGTCATCTACTAGTCAAGACCAATCACCATATGAAGTTTGAGGAATGTGGGCCCAGTTCTCCGTTATTGATCGAAAATTTTCATATTCAAGGTCACTCTGACCTTGACTTTTGACCAAGAGACCCCAAAATCAATAGGGGTCATCTATTAGTCATGACCAATCATCTCATGAAGTTTGAGGAATGTGAGCACATGCGTTGTCCAGTTATTGATCGGAAACAATTTTCACATTCAAGGTCACTGTGACCTTGACCTTTGACCAAGGACCCAAAATAATGGGGTCATCTATAGTCATGCCAATCACCCTTGAGTTTGAGAATGTGGCCCAAAGTTTCCAGTTTTATTAAAACAAGTGGTCTACTGATGGACCGACCAACATTTGCAAAACAATACATGTATGCCCCCTCTTCTTCGAAGGGGGAATAATAAATATGCTTATAAATTAATACTATTCTTCTTTCTCAGGAGCCATTTATAGGCTTCTTCCCCTCCGATTTATTCTTAAACTCATATAGTTATCCCTAAATTAGCTTTTAAACTAAGGATTTTTCTTTCCCCAATGTGAAGACAAGAGCACCTTAGTGCGGCGCCAATGCTCGTCTGTTTTACATGTCTGAATAATGGGCGACATTTAAGTTTTTGTACAACAATGATGACCCAGCAGTCATAATAACTTGACTTTTTCTTCGAAACAGACGAGCTTAAAATGGAATTTCTTTCCAAAAGTATCACAGAATTACAACCCCTTCTAAATCACATGAAAATAAGGCCTGTTATACCAAAAATATTACATTCTCTTGAAAAAAAAATATGTTCTAAATGTTTTTCAACTTAAAGTGTATTGGAAAACTGCATATTATGTTTGTTTATTTGTTGGGTTTAATGTCCCACCAACAGTATTTCAGTCATTTGAAGACAATGTCTACTTGAGACAGATATAGTGCTGCCACACTGAAGTATCACGCCGTAGACATATGGCATGAAACTACACCCAGTCACATTATCCTGATACCAGGCCAACCAGTCCTGCAATTACCCTTATAAGCTGAGCAGGGAGCTATACCAGTGTCATTATTAACGACTTTGGTATGTCGCGGCCGAGGATCAAACCCACGACCTCCAGCACCTGAAGCAGACACTCTAACCAGTCGCCCACCGGGGACGGTGCTGCAAATTATCAAGTTCATTGTCAGTCTCATGAATACTGGGGCAGACCAAATAAATTTCCAGTTTCTTTATGTTGTATTTATAACAATTATATAGATCCATTATAAAAATAAATTTTAAACTTCATTATGAATCAAGTTTTGTAAATTTAAAGTTTTCACCACTGGCAATTAATTAAAGGCTCATTATGCTTCAAAAAGCAGTGTATACATATTCTTCGGACAGAAAAGCAAAATGTGTGTCACAGATTTGTGTAGAGATGAAATCTGTAAATACAATAAAAATACAACCAGTTATAAAATAATAAAGATTGCACTGGAATGATGTCTACTTTAGCAGGAAGGTGGTAATGTAAAACAATTTCAACTTCATACTTACTGGAATGACTGAACAATAAGTGTACTGGGTCAGAAAGGCGCAAAATATTGTTTACATTTTGAACTGGCAAGTATTCTTGAAGATGGTCTGTAATCGGAATTTAAAAAAACGTCATGGAATTACAATTTGTTAATCTGCTACATCGTTCATCTATGTACACTTGAACACATCAGAAGATATGCGGAATATGCAATTCCACAAAATGCGAGTGAGAAATATGAATTTTGCAAGTTCATTTTGAAGCTGCTCTCATTTTTTTGCAAGTGCAAAGTTTTGAATCCAATCAAGATTGGCATCGTGTTTTCTTTATCTGAACAAGTAAAAAGTAAAATCGTAGTTTAAACCTATGTGCACCTGCTTGACTGACACCCAATGTTTTTGTATAGTAGTCATTACCCGATTGCTACATATTGTGCACAGTCTGACTGTTTACGTTCTTCATTTTATGCAGCCAATTTGTAATAAACAAAATGTCAAAGCATTATACACGTTTTTTATCTCTTTAGAAAATAAAAAGGATAACAGTAATTATCAAATTACCAGACATTATTGATATATTTATAATATTTGTACTATTTTTATAAAGTAAACTCGGGCATTTCACACTGAGAAGAGTTTGCCTTTGTAAAATATATACCTATAATAAAATTGCAAGTGAATGATAAATTTTGCGAGCTGAAATTTCAGCTACTCACAAAAATTTGCAAGTGGCAAGAAAAGTTAAATTCGAGCCCTGCTGAATTCAGTTTTTTTTGTAGACTTAACAACTGAATGATGATTTAGTAAAAGATTCTTTATCTACGTGTTGTAACAATGTTGTTCTCAATGAGTAGCTAAAGACTGCACCTCTTAATATGAAGTACTGATACACATTTTGCTTTTCTGTCTGAAGAATATACAATATTTCTTTTTCCCCAAATATTTTCAAGCAGGCCTTATAATAAAATCAATCAAAATCAATAACATAAAATATAATCGCTTTAGATAATAATTTAATGTTGTATTTCTTTTGTAATTCTTTTGATCATTTGTTTTAATTCATAATATTTACTGCGCCTTCGCCAAGTGAAACAGGAGGATATGGTACTCTTCAACAAACATACTGTCTAGAAATAAATCTATATGATTATCAGTATCCCCTATTAAAAAATCACATTAATAATAATTGGCCTTTGTCGTCCAGTCTTTCTTCCTTTTTCTATACCTTTTTGATTTTGAGCATTTCTGACCCTATTTCGCAAAACAGTAATTAAATCTGTCAAGGTCAGTTGCTTTAAACTTGTTAATTTCTAATACAGTTGATTTACCGGAACGGATCACTTACATGAGAGGTTCTAACTTTTATATGTTTATATTGATTTAAAGAAAAAAAAGTTTGCAAAGTAACTTTAACACGGCACATACTGATCAATTTACATGTATTGCAAATCAGCAAGTGGGCACTGTACCCTCCGTGTGGATACAAGATTATGACAATAAACGTACAACTGGATGTGACAACAACAAAAAAGTCACAATAAAAAAAATATCAACAACAACAAGCAGAATCCAATAAGGATTGCTTTTGCCCACCTTTACTAGTTAGACGGCCGAGCCTGAGCACTAGAAACCCCATACGAAACCGAGAAGACATGCTTTTCTTTTATGGTGTGTACTTGTTTGATAAAAACAAAATAACCTTTGAGAAAGTTTATTATACGTTACCTCGACAAAATGCCCGATAAAGTGTGACATTATACGTCAAACAACGTAAACTGAAATTGCTCTTTAAAAAAAAAAGAAGAAGAAGAAAGAAAGAAAGAAAGAAAGAAAGAAAAAGAAAGAAGGGGAGAAAAAGCCAATCTGTTATAATAAGGAATTGTTTTTTTATAAATATAGTAATAGGCTATTTTTATTCATTTTATTTTTTCATTTATTTTATTTCTTATTTGAGCTCTGTGTGTGTGTGTGTGTGTGTGTGTGTGTGTGTGGAGGGGGTAATCCCTCTCTATATACTAGAAAGTAAATCAGCATGCAGCAGCATCGCTCTCTCTCTCTCTCTCTCCCTCTCTGAAAGTAATCAACATGCAATACCTCTCTAAAATGAACTTGAATGCAACATCTCTCTCTCCCTCTATAAGTAAATTCGTACCCTCAAGTATAAAGAAACTCGCTCAAATATATATTTGGTCTTATCATGCGTCAGTTTCCGCTAACAGCATCTATATTCATAGATGGAAAAGCAAAGTAAACCTGTATGTATGTTTGTATGTCATTAAGAGACCTTGGGTCAAGAATCTTGTCAAAACAGAAAAAAATATACATTCAAGTTGTTTTAAGGACACAATGCCCTGAAACTAAATCAAGACTCTTTGTTATGCTAAACATGCTGAAGATGAGGAGAAAGAAGTATATCAAGAAGAAATATTGGGTTGCTCCCTGGCTGCAAGAACTCTAGAGGGAACATTATGGCCAGTACGTACCACCTCCTTCATGAAGGAACTGAGGCTTGGAGATGAAGACACACAATTTTATCTTTTGAATGTTCATTACTTCAAAGTATTTTAGGACTTTTCGATAAAAAATAGCGATATTTGATTCATTAACAAGGCTATAGTTACAAAAAAAAATGTGAAAATTGATATGTTTGGATATATACTCGAATCTAAAAGACGGTCACCTATACAGTTCCCGGTTACCGGTCTTGGAAACCGGCGGAGACCGTCTTTTAGTAGGCCCCAAATTAATGTGCCGAATCGAGCTGAACCAATATGGCTGCGCCCTGTGGCAAAGTTGAATTTGTGGAAGAAATTGACAATTTTAAGCATATTTACAAGAAATACAAGAGAAGAGACCGTCCACTCGATGTAAGCGACGTGATTGACTTTAGGAATATATCTTCAAAGCATCAATATTCCGTAAGTTGTTTTTAATTATTTATTTACGTATTAATTTTTTTTTATCTTTTTTTTTTAAATGTATATGGCAAAAAAAAAAAAAAAACTAGCAGACGACTCGATTGGTATTTTTTTTTTTTATAAAGTTGACAAGTACATTCGGTTGGTGTGTTGTTTGATTTTTTCATTCAACATGTATAATGAAAAAAAAAAAAACTATCTATACTCGGGTAGGGTATTACCGGTGGTCGTATATGATATTTTGAAACACCATGTATCTAAATCAGTGGAAGAAATTTGGTTAGAATTTTCAAATGCTATTTCAACAGGTATAGAAAAATTTATTCCCATAAAAAGAATAGGCAACAAGAGGACACTTCCATGGATCACCCAGTCTATAAAAAGGTTAATGAGAAAAAGAGATAAAATTTATTTCAGACTCAAGAAGGAAGGGAACAACAAGACGAGGGCGGCTTTTCTAAAAATGAAAAATCACATAAAAAAACAAATTAAACTGTCTTATAATAAATACATTGAATATATTTTAGGCCTGGAAGACAACATAGACGACAAAGAAAAGAACAGCTTTAATTCAAAAAAACTTTTCAGCCTTATCAAAAACGCCAAGCAGGATGCAACAGGCATTCCCCCACTATTTGACAAAATTTCAGGTTCCATCAAATCAGACAACAGTGAAAAAGCAGATATTTTGAACAGACAGTTTCAGTCAGTATTCACTCAGATGACACCTATCTCACTTGCTCAATCTTGCTTCGCAGCTATTCGAAATATTAATACACAAGATTTTTCTTTTTACAGGAAGTACCCAATCATGCCTGAAATTACCATAAACATCAGTGGAGTGGAAAAACTTATATCAAATTTAAGACCAGATAAAGCTGCTGGACCAGACAACATCAAACCATTAATTTTAAAAAATCTTTGTCAACAAATCTCACCAATCTTGCTAATACTATTCCAAAAGTCTCTTGATACAGGTACCCTCCCCAAGGTATGGACATCTGCAAACGTGACCCCTCTATTCAAGAAAGGAAACAAAGAAGATCCAGCAAATTATAGACCAATATCTTTAACATGTATTCTTTGTAAGGTGCTTGAACATATTGTATTTGTAGCTTCAAATTTAACAAAGCACTTCAATAAGCATAATATACTTTATGATTTACGGCATGGTTTCAGAGAAAAACGTTCCTGTGAAACACAACTCCTGCAACTTACTGACCAACTAGCGAGAAATCTTGTTAATGGACAACAGACTGATTTAGTTCTTTTAGATTTTAGTAAAGCTTTTGACAAGGTCAGCCACTTAAAGTTATTGTACAAATTACAGGAACATGGAGTCAATAATTCAACCCTGTTGTGGATAAAATCTTTTCTCATAGGCAGAACACAAAAAGTCGTTTTGGAGGGAGGATGCTCATCAGAAGTCCCAGTAACATCAGGAGTACCTCAGGGATCTGTACTTGGCCCACTTCTCTTTCTGTTATATATAAATGATCTTCCAGATACCATAACTTCTCAAGTTCGTTTATTTGCAGATGACACTGCCGTTTACCTAGCTATAAACAACAAGCAGGACTGTATTACACTTCAGAAAGACCTCGACAAGCTGGTGCAGTGGGAAAAGAAATGGGAAATGGAATTTAATCCCAGTAAATGCATTGTTTTAAATATTACTAAAAAGAAGAAAGCACTTTCCTTTGATTACAGATTACATGGACAAGCTTTAGAAACAGTGGATAATGCCAAATACTTAGGAGTTACAATATCAAAAGATCTCTCTTGGAATAAACATATTGACAACATTACTTCTTCTGCTAATAAAACTCTTGGTTTCCTCCACAGAAACATCCAGACAAAGAATAAGGAAGTTAGAGAAGCAGCTTACAAAACATTGGTTAGACCTCAAGTAGAA
Organism: Solen grandis; assembly: GCA_021229015.1. Taxonomy (NCBI): domain Eukaryota; kingdom Metazoa; phylum Mollusca; class Bivalvia; order Adapedonta; family Solenidae; genus Solen; species Solen grandis. The sequence goes on from CM037779.1 coordinate 13,343,566, forward strand.
TATGCCTCTACAGTCTGGAGTCCTCATACACAGACATATATAGATAAAATAGAAAAAGTACAACGCAGAGCAGTCCGATGGGTTAATAATAACTATTCTTATTACGACAGTGTCACCAGCATGCAGAAGGAACTTGACTGGCAAACCCTTCAGTACAGACGTGATGTCACCAGACTTCTTATGTTTTACAAAATAGTAAATAACCTTGTTGCTGTCCCATTACCTGCATATCTTGAAAGACCAGCGAGGATATCCCGCCACTTACACTCTTTATCTTACAGGCAAATTCATACTCCAGCTAGCTACTTTAAATATTCCTTTTTTCCTTATACAGTGATACTTTGGAACAGCTTACCAGAAAATATAGTCTCACAAAATGATCTTTTAGCATTTAAACAAAAGCTCCTCTCGTTTCAGATAGTAGATCGTCCCTGAATCAACAAAAAGATGTTTTTACCAGATCTTAAACCTAACATATTCACCTTTTTTTCAGAAAATTTTCTCACCCTAACAAAATTTTTATTTTAACAGTTTTATCCTTGCACAGACGCGCACCTGCCAGTAATACCCGAAAGGGGAGTTTGTGCAGTATATATAGATAGATAGATAGATAGATAGATAGATAGTATATTACTGGGGTATTCAGAAATAACAAGAATACTGGTCTCATAATTTCTACCCCAGTTTTATTTGTATACTATAAGTAAACACATACTGTGTGCTATCTGTCAAAACTTTAAACCTTAGGTATGAGCTATTTTCAAGTGAGATTTAGCATTTCTTCTTCTTTTTTTTTTCTTTTAACAACCAAAACATATTTTCTACCTGAATTATTTCAAAACAATAATTAAAAAATAAATTTATACAACATAATTAAAAATCATTCTAAATGTTGCAGGACAGCATAATGAATGTCACAGGAAATTTATTATGATGATATATTTGATCTAAAAAAATACTAGGAGTGAAGTTTATATATGCATTGGTAATACCCTAAAAGAAATATACTATGTAGTGTTTACATTGTCAATATTTTTATCAAGGAGAAATTGTTCTAGAGAAGTGACAGTCATTTATTTTATCAATGAAATGTTGAGGATTACTGAAAGATAAATTTTTCATGTTAGTGCTTCTTCTTCTACTCGTAACTTATTTCTGAAAGCTAAATACCACGGTAATACAACCCACCAGGATAATATCTAATTGGAATTTACTGTCACTATGACAATATTTCAGTCAAATAGCAATGTCCAGATAATTTCAGGTGGAGGAAACCTAAGTAATTTAAATGTAAACAGATATTTAAATAAATAAGCTAACAGAAAAAAAAAATAGAGTTAAAATGATAAATAAAAAAGAGCAAAATTTTGTCAAGATATAAAACAAAATCTGAAATCTATTCAGAAAATTCCTTGGTAATCAATCTATCATCTAGTAGACCTTAATCAGTTGTTTAAAATAAGTTAATCACATACAGATTTTATGAGATAAGCAGCTGTATGTTTCAAGTTAAATATTTTGTCATGGGGTTTCTGTTAAGATTTTTTTTTTTATAATTTAGATTAAGTCATTTATAATTGAAAGGATATTGAATGAATTTGTTAGTTGATAAACATACCATAAGAAACCAGCCCCAGCAAAGGCCTGTTTTCACAAGGAGAAAAAAAAACAACAACAGCATACTGGTACATATTTTCAGTCATTAAATTATTTGAAATTACATACAAAGTGTAAATTGAAGTCAAGCTAATTATGTATTTAGCAAACATATTGATTGCCATTAACATTTTTATCAGTCATTTTTAAACATTTGAATATCCTCAGTTATCTCACAGGCAACTCAGAATATCACTGAGGATAGCAAGAGTTGTCATTCTTATACATACTTGTTGCGTAATACAGATAACTGCATTCCACTAATGTCATCAGCTGGGTACCACTTGTCACTGCTTGTTTTGCCCTATTAAACCCAGGACAAGCTCAAAGTGGTGGGCGGCAGTGTTGGCCAGACACTACCCATTAGTGGACGGCTTCCAGCTACTGGCATTCCTCTTCAGCCACAGCCAGCTGGAGCTCCTTTCTGCAGCCTGCAATGCCTTCTTGATGGCCTTATTATATTTATAGAATTATCTTTGCCTTTGCTGAGGTCATAAGTTCATAAAACTGTCTGGACGTAGGGTGGTGTGGGCAGTGTCTGGAAACTGCAGCTGTTTTCCTAAGTCTGCCCTCAATTCCCAGTCCTTGGTACCATCTAAGATACTTTGTTGTCCTCCCTTGCTGCCCTCTATCCCTGACCCAGCCTTTGAAGTTGATATGCCTGGTGCTTACTTGTACCTGAGCCTTTTTCCCCCGTCGTTTTAGAGTGTCAGCAATCTCAGCACCTGATAACATCTTCAGGGATATCTCCCTTGTGGGAAAATGTTTCCTGACACGAGGATAGAATATGGTCCAGGGTACACAGAGGGTACACTCAGCTGATTCAACTGTGCAGTTTGCGGGTGTTAGCAAGACATCATACACTGCTCTGATCAGGAACTGTAGTTGAAAGAACTGGTACTTCCATATGACTGACCAGGACAGTCTTCTTTCTGTTTTCTACCACTTTGTCCAGCTTCCTTGACTCCCCATCTGAACTGCCTTCACCTTCCTTGTTTGTACTTCTTCCTTTCATATCTCTCTCTGCACCATTTTTTCTTTTGGACTGTTGTGGCTGAACTCCATGCCTGCCTAGAGTTTATGCCAAGTCCTGTCTGCCTGAACAACTTGTCCCAACAATGTCTTGTTGCTTTAACCGACTTTCTGTCTTCTCTACTGCATTGGATGCTGACCATCATCTTCCCTTTCTGACCTCTATCCCTGCTCGACTGTTGCTCTCATTGCTTGAATCTCTGAGGGTTAACACAAGCCTTGCCTCACTCACTTTGTACTCCTGACTCCTCTACAATAGCTGAAAGAGGGAGCTGCAGCATTCCAGTCTGTTGTAGAGTCCAATGCTTGTCATCGATGGAAGAAGTCCGAACCAGCGTCTCAGACTCTTGTTTATCATGGATCCAAGCCTTCAGACAGTTGAAGTGGGTATCTTATACGTCAGGGGCCACAGAAGACAAGGTAGAAGTCTTGTTGAAACAACCAGGCCTTGAATTTCTCTGATAGTCCTGTTCCATCAATCTTCTTTAGCCCACTCCTCAGCTACTTCTTGATGAGCTCATTTGAAATTAACAATAACAATGATTCACTGTTTTTTGTTTTTATCCAGTTATCTTCAGTGTTAAACATTTAAGGTGGCAACTGACAAAAGTTTTCAGAGAGTTGAATATTTGAACAAAAAATTACAAATACAGTATGTGTTACTGTAGAGCTGGGATAGGTAAAAGTATATTAATTCTGATTTGTACCGGTAAGTGTGCTTATTATTGCCTCTATTACAGGTTCAGAGTTATGAGCTTAATAATGTATCAGACCTGCCCAAGTTTCCTGGATTAATTCCTGTCAAAGAATGGAAAGCCTACCAGTTGACTCATTGCAAAGGTAAGATATAATCAAGTGTTATGGATGATCTGATAAACAAATATAACACATGCTAATCATAGATAATCTGAACTGGTAACATATCCTGGTAAATAAAAACATGGTATACGTTAAATCTGAAAATGAATAGATCATAGGAGGTTGTAGACAAAAACATGTTAAATCTATTGAAATAGTACTGGTATAATAACTTTTGTGGCACTCAGTATAATGGGTAGTTCTGGGACGGTCAGTCCATGCAAAATATCTAATTATGCAATAGCTCTGCTGCTAAATCATAAAATGATTCATATACTGTGGATAGAATGTTCAACCCATGGAATCTTTTTTAAAAAATGATGTTAAGGAGACATGGTCACAGTCCAGTGCCATTAAGGAAATTTGCAGGCTCATAAGACAGATGTAGGTGACAGCGGAGATAGGTGACAGCGGATGCTGTCTTAGCAGGGTTGGCCTGGATGGCTAGTCATTTGGCTAAATTTATTTCAGTAAGGGAATTTCCACTACTAACCACAAACATTTACCAAATCAAGGCAATTTCAGTCACCTAGAAAATTGTATGATCAGGCCAGGTGTGTGTGGCAGCAGAAGTAATCAGGTTCATAATGTGTAATGAAATGAATGACTGTAATTGCAGGATTTGTTGTGATCAGAAATCCATTTGAGGCCAGGTACCAGAGATACTGGATCGAAAGATGTCTGCTGGACTTCCCGGTGAAGCCAAACAAAACCAACTTAGATGCCCACATGGAGCGGCCGTCTCGAATATGGCACACTAGTCAACAAGATGGCAGGTACACAGTCAGGCACATAGTTCACAAAACATTTCAAATTTAGATTACTCCAATTCAAGAATATCTCATGTACTGTAGGGTTGACAATTTTGATTCTTGAAGAAATTGACAATACATGTGATTACTAATGATGAAATATATAAAATCTCTTGGTCATCCCTATCTGTCTGACCTGACTGGAAATCTCTAGCTCTACCCAGTGAACATTTCTAAGTTACTAGTATGACTGTCCAGTCATATTTCTTGCAGCAAATCTTACAATAGGAATCTAACACACGAGTATCAGCAACCTCCAAAGATGATTGGTAGATACTTAACCTATTACCTCATGACTATTCATATACCGGTATACATTTACAAATTTACCATGTGATAAATATGTAATAATTTATTGAACTCAAAATGTATACAAATAATAATGATTTTTTTTCACTGTACAGATTGTGTTGAATCTCAACTACAATATTTTACAAGCAAACTGAAAAGACCCTAATCAGACTGCTCCTGGAAGTAGCTGACTGATCTGGGTCTCCTCTGTTTGCCAAGGTGTCAAAATGAGACTGTGTGAGATAAAGGGTTATACTTACTTTAAAGGGTTTAACCAAAGAGGTTTGGCACAAAATATGGGTCAGAAATCATTATACGTAATATGAGTTATATTTAGTGATTTATAACCCACCTTTTGTGCCATGCAACTTTTTTGTTTTAACTTCATAGAAATATGAATTAATCCATGTTGGTTTATTTTGGTCCTGTGAAAATCATTTTGATCCCATGCATTTTGAATAAAAAAAGTGTCTCGGGATATCTAAATACTTTCAAGAATGCCCTTATAAACAGTGGAGGTTGGGGTCTTCAGAAATTTTAGTTTTGAGGTCACTGCTACTAAAAATAGAAAATTGGAAATGATAGTTGTATAGGTATAAAAAAGTGCTATTTACCATAACATTATTGTAAAGCCTGATCAGGTATTGTCTGGTCTGGTTTTATAATAGCCACAAGGTCATTTCCTTGATAGTGGTCACATGGTAAAAAGTGTTACTGTTTGGTTTTGAGATAAACTATTCTGGCAATCTCAAAACCATTTTCATTGAAACAACTTTGAGGCTGATATGGTTGCTATGTCTATGTCTGTACAAGTATGTAGACTGCAAGTGGTGATTTGTAGAGACATACTTGTTATTTTTCTGAACATTTATTAACAGACGTAAACTTGTATCATAATTAAGGTATGTCAGGTAAACTCTGTGTCTGAACTGCTGTTGTGCATTTGTGTATTGAGTCATTTGATACAAATAAAACTGAATTCAGTATTTATACAATGTATTTCTCTCTGTGTGTGTGTAAGGGATAGAGGGAGAGAGAGAGATTTCATATTATATATTGATGGTAATTACTAATAATATCATCATGTTATTTTCTGTTTGTATTTACATGCATCTAGGCCTAATCTCAGCAAAGACAGCCTGCTGATGAGACTGCGATGGGCTACCCTTGGTTACCAGTATGAATGGAACACAAAGGTAATGTACCTATCATGACTAATGATGTTTAGCACCACCTAGAGAGTAGGGGTGCTTGTACGGAACATAAGACAACAGCTCATTCCCCTGTGATAGATTTAGACAGACTGGGTGAGACTGCCATTTGGGAAAATAGACAGAATTTGATTTAACTTGACAGGGATGACATTTGGATGAATCTTCACAAAAGTTGCCAAAATAAACTTGATCCATATAGAACTTTGGTTGCCATGGCAATGGAAAGAAAAAAAAAAGAAAACTTTAAAAATCATCTTCTTCAAAACTACTGGCCAGATAATTTTAGTAATCTTGGTAGATTGTTACCCAAGAAACATCTGTACTAAAACATTTTGAAATCTGGCCAATAGTTTTAAATGAGATTTTTAAAGTTTTCATAAAGTTATGGCTGATATCAACATATTACATCTAGTCTTTAAATTATAGAAAGTCCTATTTCACTTTGCACCCAGGCTTCCACATTTAGAAGTAAACTTACAAAAACCTGATGGTAATATTAATGAATATTATTTGCCAAGGCTGACTTGGAATTGGACCACTATCTTCAATTATGGCCCTTGACGTATAAAAAATGTCATATATAACTTTGTTTACATTCTAGCATCCACATTTATAAAGCAATCTTGATCAGATGTATACATAATGATAATAATCCAAGGATGATTATGCCTTGTATTGAAGTTATGGTCCATAATAATTAAGGTTGCCTTTAGAGCAGTGGTACTCGGGTGAGCGATACAGGGCCATCATGGCCCTCTTGTTTAAAAAAATTGTCCTCAAAGTTAAATTATGGCAGATATCAGACCATTAAGTCTGTATATATGAATCTCGCGTCTCGTTGGCATGTCCCATTTTATTGCATCCTGGCCTTTTTTTGTCCCAGTAAACTACAATCAATTATCATTTTTTTTAGTCAAGACACTGATATTCATTAACAAATTCAGTGGTAACTCTAGTTCCTGTGCTATCATTCCACCCAGTCGCATGAGAGAAGCATAGGTTAACTCTTTACCTCATGAATATTCATGGACAGGTTTCTGTCTTTCTGACTTGATGAATATTAATGTACTGAACTTAAATGGTATTATGCATTGTTTCATATACCGTATATGACACATATACCGTATATGAAACAATGGATTTTTTGTGTCGCCTGCATAGCATGGCAGACACATAGGGATCACTTTGTCCGTCGTCGTCGTCGGCGTCACACTTTCTTGTCCGGAGCATAACTCGAAAGTATTTGAGTATCACCTTGAAACTTAAACATGGATAATCACATGAGGTGGAGTGCAGTGCACAAGAATGAAACTCTGACTTCGTATTTTCTAGTATTTCCTTGTTGATTCGAATTTTTATTTTTGTCCGGACCATAACTCAAAGTATTTGAGTATCACCTTGAAACTTAAAACATGGATAGATCACATTGAGTGGAGTGCAGTGCACAAGAATGATAACATACTTTCATATTTCCTGAGTTATTGCCTTGTTGATTTTCAGTCTTAATTTTGTCCAAAGGCATAACTCAAAAAGTATTTGAGGTATCACCTGAAACTTAAACATGGATAGATCACATTGAGGTGATGCAGTGCACAAGATGATAACCTGACTTTCATATTTCTGATTATTGCCCTTTGTTGATTTTCAGTCTTAATTTTTGTCCAGGGCATAACTCAAAAAGTATTTGGGTGCTGACTTAAAACTTTATGATAGATAGATCTCATTGAAGAGGAGTGCGTTACATAAATGATAACTCTCACTTTCTTTTCTCCTGAGTTATTGTCCTTTGTTGATTCTCAGTCTTTATTTTTGTCAGGAGCATAACATAAAAAGTATTTGAGATATTGCTTTGAAACTTCATAGATGGAAAGATCTCATGGATTTGTAGTGCAGTGCATAAGATTATTTCCCTTTGTTGATTTTCAGACTTAATTTTTGTCTGGGGCATAACTCGAAACGTAGTTGAGGTGTTGACTTGAAACTTCATAGATCTCAATGGTCTGAGTGCAGTGCACATGAATGATAACTCTGTTTCTCTTTTTCCTTGAGTTATTGCCCTTTGTTGATACTCAGACTTCATTTTGTCTGGAGCATAACACGAAAAGTATTTGAGGTATTACTTTGAAACCTCACAGGTGGAAAGATCTCATGGAGTGCATTGTGCAAGAATGATAACTGTTGTATTTTTGGAGTTATTTCCCTTTGTTTATTTTTTTGGATTTAATTCTTGTGTGGTGCATAACTTGTAAAGTATTTGAAGTGTTGCCTTAAACATTTATAGTAGATAGATCTCATTGGTCTGAGTGCAGTACACAAGAATGATAACTCAATAATGATAATGATGACTACAAACTTGCAACATATATATGATTAACGTCATAAGTGCTTAATGACGTCATAATTTTTCTTACAGTTAATGTTTTGAATTCATAGTCATTCTGACACTCCTCTGATGAAGACTGTATAGTCGAAAGTGCTCGGAAAATTATTACATATTGCACTGTTTGAATTTTTTTCCCCCCCCCCCCCCCCCCCCAAAAAAATATATATATATATATATATATATGTGTGTGTGTGTGTGTGTGTGTGATTTGGTGTTATTTTGTACCTCACAAAATAGATTATGCTTTATCAATAATTTGTCAAAAGATCGATTTTCTAGTCAATTCTTTTATCAAACATGCTTAAATGCAGGCGACACAAGTGTTCCGAGGAACACCCACATCTAGTTTTTTTTTGCTGTGCAGACTTTTTAGTTTCTGAGCTACAATATTGTATCAGCAAACAGGAGATCCTTATTAGACAGCTTCTTCCAGGATCTGTCTGATCTTATTTCCAAGAATTTAAAACATGTCTTTATGTGGTAAGGATTCTTAGGCGTTTTTATGTTTTCAGGAATATTTTTCTGATCGTATCCAGCCTTTCCCAGATGACCTGCAGCATATTTGTAGCTATATTGCTTCTGCCCTTGGTTATCCGGAGTTCTCATCAGAAGCTGGAATCGTCAACTACTACCGTATGGATTCTACCTTAATGGGGCACACAGACGTCTCAGAGCTGGATAAAGCTGCTCCGCTGATTTCCTTTAGGTATGACATTGTTTGTACTGAATGGCAAATGTGGGGTGCACTTAAAGATTTACTGTACATGTATCTTGTTTATGTTTATTGGGTAAATCAATGGAATTATATAACTCACTTGCGAGGCACAACTATGAGCTCTTGGAAGATTCTGGACAGGGCTTTAGACATGGAATCGCAGTTAGATTTAAATTTGAGAGACAAATTTATACCCATGGATACAAGGCCTATAGTTGCCACTTTTTCTGTGTCTGTGACACTAAATTTGCTGAGCAAAACTCTTAAGACCACTAGATACAATATATATCAATTTTGTTTGTGGCTAGATCTCATAAAGAAGTGAGATACACAAGAACCTCAAACTCTGCTTTTGACATTTTCAGATTTATTGCTCTTTGTAAGTTTACATAATTTTTGTCTGGAACATTGTCCAGAACATAACTCAGAGACCAGGACCATAACACTACTTTTTCTATCTTAAAAGTATTTGCCCCATTTTAATTTCACAGTTAACTTTTTTTCTGGATCAAAGCATACTGGTATTCATGTCTATAATCTGTTTCCCAATTAGATGGAAGTTTGAGAAATGACACAACTTTAATCAAAACCTCAAATTTCATTTCCCCCCTTTTTGTTACAAGTATATTCAAACAATATTCATCTCAGTTTTCATTTTTTAATTACCTGTATCATATGTCTCCCTTTCAATTATTTATAATGCATACAAACCATTTTTCCTGTATACCTTCACAGCATTATGACTCTTTAATATCCAACACTTGTGTTGGAGAGCATCAATTGGTTCTAACAATTTTCCCTGTCTGTTTCAGTTTTGGTCAGTCATGCATTTTCCTGATTGGTGGTCCCACGAAAGAAACAGAACCCATACCCTTATTCCTGCATAGTGGAGACATCTGTCTCATGCTGGGACCTGCCAGGCTCTCCTTCCATGCCGTGCCTAGGATCATCTCTGCTGATAAGCTCTACCTACACTCCTGTTTCTATGGTAACAGTACTGACAGTGTTATTTCAGACAGTGAGACGAACAGTACAGTCAACTCTTCTACTGAAGCTGGTGAGGATGTAAGTAATCACAGGAACTCTTATGGTGAGAGTAACATGGCAGATACAGATCAGGATGATCCCTACAGTGTAACACCAGGAAATAAGACTAGTATTGTTTGCAGCTCACCAGAGATGCAAGAAGATAAGATTGTGACCCCAACTGTACAAGGAAACAGAATCAGTATTGCAGATCTTGGGACACTGATACAGGATGTTGTAAACAATACAGACTGGAGTCCATTTGATGCATACTTGAATTTGTCACGAGTGAATGTTAATGTCAGACAAGTATTAAAGGTGGGGCTCTCTTTGAATCCTGCCCCAGATAAAATTGTGACATGTCAAGGAAAATGAGCACATTCTTCAGCCTTAAGTACAAATATCTGTGCTCAAAGCGACTTAGATTTAGTCAAGGAAGATTTTTTAAAAATGCTGTTTTTAACTTATGCAACACTGTTTTTTGTAGCTTAGTTTAACAACTGAGCAGATGATATTTATCTGTAAGTCTATTTTTATTTTGTGAGACTGTTACTGGTTATTTACTATAAACATTAGCCTAACATGTGACTGGTTTACTGGTTAATATTTTAATTAAATCTGAGCTTTTGTTAAGTTTAATTGGATTCTTTGGACTCCTATTATTTCAATATTTATTTATTTATTGCATTTTTATAAATTAAATTAAGTCACATATTTATTGTACAGCCTATAAATAAGTTGAGGGAGGGGCTATTGTCATGGCTCGTCCCACATTTCAAATCACTTTAACTTTCATTGATTTATACATGAATGTCTATACATATTTGGTTCATATTCAAATACAACATTCTTTTGAAAGTATCTAAACCCTTTTATACAGAACTGCGATCTTGACCATCATGTGACCTTGACATTTACAAATAAAATTTTTTCCCTTCCCATATTCTGCTTATATTCACATATGATAGGTTTTTGAATAACACCATCACATTTACATGAACTTGTAAAACTGTGACCCTGAACTCTGTGGCCATGATATTTATAAATAGAAATATAAATAAATTATTGTATTTGATGTCTGTTCACATATACATTTTCATACTGTCCCTGGTGGCTAAGTGGTTAGTGCATCTGCCTGGGAGGTTCTGGGTTTGATCCCAGGCCACAACATACCAAAGTTGTAATTAAAGGTATTTCTTGGCACTTTGCATAAAAGGGTTGGGGAATCTGCATGTATTTGATAGTTTGGCATAATTATGGTGTTATTCCTATATATTGTCACATTTACATGTTATGATAAAATCACTGATAATGTTGATGATGGTGATGAGGAGGTGGAGGAGGATTTTATGATTTCCCAATGTTCCAAATGTTTCATAGTTAGAGGCTGTGCAGGTCGTAGAAAAACTGAAATTTTACTTTAATTAACACCAAATTTGTCAGATTTCTTCTACTCCATGACATAGACACACATGACATCTTCTGTCCAAATAAGAGTAGAAGATTTCTTGAAACAGTCTTCTGATTGCTCATAACCACTTGTTACAGTTTGAAGGGAAGCCGTGAATCTCTACACTTTGTATGATTGTCAATTCTTTTCATGTTGCAATGTTTCAATGCAAATCTGTATGCAGATATGGCTAGGAATACTGCAGGACTGATTCCCTGCTTCATAACTGATTAGTGTTGATCTCAGTGGCCTAGGGGTTAGAGCATCATCCTGGAAACAACCAGTCATATATTCAGTAACAATAAACAAAAGTTGTTATAAATGATACTTAAGGAACTACATAGCTTTATCCTCAGTGTATTGAGGATATTTGCTTGTTTTGTTCTCATTGAGAAGTTATACAATTTTGATATTTGCACAAGCACATACTGCAAGTTAAAATTATGAAATAGTATCTCTAATAATGATAAAAGAAAGGAGTTATTTTGTGTATGCAATCATGTTCACAGGTAGATGAATCCATGTGAGTGTCTGCCATTTAAAAGAAACAATGTCAGGCAACTATACATAAACACCCTAAATTATCTCCCTTTATATATGAATTTAAATGATGTAAGTGAATACTATAGGTTTCACTATATACCTAATTTTTTATGTCCAATCAGAGAGGCCTTTTTAATCAAGTAAGCAAAATATATTTCTGTATCTGGACGTATCCTGTATTTTTTCTGTATTGTACAATTCAGAGGTCTGTGTTAAACCTATGATAAAGACTAAAATGCATGAAAAGGTTCCAAATGAGATCCTGAATTGACAGATACCCTAGATAATGCTTTATGATAAAGTTTGTAATCACGGGATCAATATTGTCATTTGTATAAAAAATGTTAAAATTTTGTCAGATCCTAAAATGAATTACCTTTCCATCGAAAAAAAATAGGTATAGAATAAAAAAGTTCATTTAACAGTATTCTATACAATAATGAATATATTTGGATTGTACACAGCTTTGAAAATAATATTAGACTAATAGCTGCTCATCCAATATAGTTTACCGGTACTCGTCCAATATCCTACCATCCCTGGTGACTGAGTGGTTAGAGCGTCCGCCTCAGGAGCGAGAGGTCGTGGGTTCAATCCCCACCCACGACATACCAAAGTTGTAAAAAATAATACTGTTATAGCTCCCTGCTTGGCGCTCAGTATAAAAGGGTAGTTCCGGGACTGGTTGGCTCAGTGTCAGGATAATGTGACTGGGTGTGGTAGCATGCCACAGCAGTGTGGCAGCACTATATCTTTCTCAAGTAGACATCGTCTCAAATGACTGAGATACTGTTGGTAGGACGTTAAACCCAACAAACAAACATCATCCAAATATCCACATTTTACTCTTTTTTTTTTTTAAATAACCTCAAAATTATTATTTCAATGAACACAGTAATTAGAGAATGAACTCATCCTTCAGCTACTGTCATGTTGTTCTTCATTAATATTAAATTCTTTATAAAAAATGTAAGATTATTATGGGTTTGCTTTACTTTGGAATCTAACAGAATTAACAAAATAAAATGAAATACATCTTCGATATCTCTCATCACAAAACAAACAATATCTGTTTTCTCTAAGGAAAGGTTCTAGAAAAATGTTCTGATTGTATTTGTAAGGCATGTGCTGATATTCTTTTTTCTGTAATAAAATGACTTAAATCATATGGTACAATATCTAGGTATGGTTCATAATAGCAAAAAATGCCACTTTGTTTTCAAACATAAGAGCATTCTCAGTGCTGACTGAATTAATGGCGTTATGTTTTTCAAGAAGCTTGGTTGTATGGCACTAGGTGTCACATAAAATGTGGTATTGAACTTTTTTTTTTTTTAACAAGGAAAAAAAATACATGGGTGTTTGTTACCTTCACCTTTACATGAGATACTGAGCAGACATAATGACATTATCTCACACACATACTTGTCACATAGCCAACCAATACTGAAACAATAGAAAAGATACTGCATTGTTCATACAGCCAGCAAAAACAAGCTCACAATACTTCAGTCTGTAGCGTGACAATAATAGGTATGTAGGTATACTGTGAACTGTTCTGTTTATCATACTGATAAAGGAGTACATGGATATGTTATTTTAACCCTTTCCCTCATATAGACTCATTTAACCCTTTCCCTCATATAGACTCATTTAACCCTTTCCCTCATATAGACTCATTTAACCCTTTCCCTCATATAGACTCATTTTGACGCACTCAATAGGTACCACATAAAGCCTGATCTGCAGAAAACCACAGTTAAACCTTACCAAATTTAATTACAAAATCCTCATTTCCAGACCACTGAGGAGCAGCGAACAGCATAAAACCTGATCAGCCTGCGAGTTACTCGCAGGCTGATCTGGTTTTATGTTGTTCGCATAGGTCTTTTCATGGGGTCCTCTATGAGGGAAAGGGTTAAACTTTGGTTGTTGAATTCCTGAAGATATGATGAATACCGTGCAGCTCCATTGTAATGCTAAGTTTGGGGTCTAAGTCATTTGAAAATGCACCTTTAGTAGTCTAGTCACTATATCCATAAGATTTTGGGTCTAATTTGTTGTAATGACATTTGTGTTATAATGGATCACCTTATAATGGATCTACACTGTATATCAAAGTGTCCACCAAGCCTTTTCAAACATTTCTCAATTATGATAATAATTGCTGACATTTTTGTTTCTATATAAGAATGTGGGTGCTTGATTTTTTTTTATCATAAACATCTCCAAGAGGGAAGTTTTAAAGGACACCTTTGTGACCATTTCAAAACCAGATCAGCCTTCAAGGATGTAGATGACTTGCAGTCTGATCAAGTTTTATATATATATATATATATATATATATATATATATATACACACCGGTACCTTTAAGAATCCCCCTCCCCAAATCTGGAGGTTGTGGGTTTGATTCCCAGATGTGAAATACCAAAGTCATAAAAAAATGGAACTGGCATAGCTCCATTGCTTGGCACTCAGCATATAAGGATAGTTCCAGGAATTGTTAGCCTGTTGTCAATAATGTGACTGGGTGTGTTGTCATGCAACATATCTATGGCATGATACTGCATTGTGGCATCACTGCATCTGACTCAAGTAGACATAGTATCCAAATGATTGAAACTATTTTAACATTTTACCTCACAGAGATTTGCAAACAGATAGAGCTGTCTAATCAATGTCTCCTCTGTTTGCTCATACAATATTATAGTTCTTATTTTACACAGTCTGCACAGCAAAGAAAAATCTTGTTTCATATCCCATTTAAAATTAAGTAAATGGATTCATCAAGTCAAAAATTGTATATGAAAAGGGTTAAATATTGTTTTGGCAGGAAAATACTATCTTTATTTATGTTAGCAATATGAGATTCTGCACAAGTGATCTGTCTATGAGACGGCGGGCTCAACTTTTCTGGTGCCAAATTTTCTAATTCAAAAAAGGCTGATGATTTGTATTAAATTCAACTAAGTTATTTCTGTTGGATATTTCAGTATATTTGAGTTTTAAGAAGACATGTTAAAAGTTTTAATCTATGTAATGGTTTCTGAGATGCAGCTTTGATAATACCTTCACTCAAAACTTTAACCAAATTTTCAAAGCAAAAAATAAAAAGACCAATAATTTTAACTTTGTTTTTTAGTAGGTCTAAAGACTCGGGACATGTGTGAATCCAATACATGCAATGGTTTTAGAGATAAAACTTTGATAGAACTTTAATCGATTTTTTTCATTAAAAAAAAGCTATAATTTAATATAACTTCAGCCAAGAGTTATCTTACTTGATGGTCAATACCATGATTGAACATGATATGTTACATGCTAAAATTTATAATTTTATTCAAGTCCAAAAATTGGAGATAAATCTGTTAAAAAAAACAAAAACAAAAAAAAAACAGGTAAGTGTTATCTGACCATGCAATGACATTGACTAATTACTCAATTTCCAAGAGGGGCCGCCTTGGCCGAGTGGTTACAGTCGTGGACTACACATCTCTCGGCCCCTAATCGCTGTGGGTTCGGATTTTTCATGTAAGGAAGCCTTCCAGCTGGCTTGCGGTAGGTCGGTGGTTCTACCCGGGTACCTCTGTGTACTCAGGGTCTTCCTCCACCTGTAATTAGCTTTACGTCGCTATATGATTGAAATACTATCGCAACGACGGTAAACCCCAATACAACAACAATTTCCAAAAAGGTATCTTCTCTGATTGAGCAGATATCCAATACAGGCTTTAAAAGTCTAAAAGGGACATACCTCTAAAATAACTGCTGACAGTTATGTGACTTGTCTGAATTATTATTCACCTTGTTTAATTAAGGAAGCATGTGAAGTTTGAAGCAAATATCTTTGATAGTTTACAATATATTAATTGACCTTTAAAAGAAAAACTAAACCAACAAATAATGTAAATAGACAACTAGATATTTGTGAATCTATGCGAGGATCAACGTTTCTCGATATTACCATAGTGACTGTGGATTTTGCATCAGTGCATTTTTTTATGTTGTTGTTGTTGTTGTTGTTGTTGTTGTTTTTGGGGGGCTAAATAAAAAAATATAAAAGTATCACTTATAATCATGTAAATAAATAAGTTATGGAACTTTTCCGGATACTTTTCGAACACCCCTCGTATTATTGTTTAAGATTTTTTCTCTTATTTTCAACATTGTTTAAGATTTCTAACGAAGAGAAAAAAATGTACAAGTGTTTTTTCCTAGTCTATATGTATATATAGCGAAATAGAAAGAATTGTGTTTTGTGCCGCTCTGATAAACTTATTGTTTAAGGATCAAAACAAAATCTTTATTTTCCTGTTTGTTACACTCATTCCATGGAGACAGATAGGGACACAATTGTGTAACGAAGTCAAGGTCAGTTGGCCTAAACCACGGACAACGACAAAAAATATCTCTTAAAATCCTTGCTTATAAGTTACATGAAAAATTCAACATAAACATCAGCAGTGTAACGTTTTCAAGTTCCCCCTTCCCCCCGGTAACTTAAAAACGTTTTCAAATCCCCCTTCCCGGGAACTTAAAAACGTTTTCAAATGCCCTCCCACGATTTAACTTTCCTCCCCCGGGAACTTAAAAGCGTTTTCAAATGACACCCCCCCCCCCCTTTACGTCGGGGGAAGTGTAAAACTTTAACACTTATGATAAAAAAAATATAATATGTATATTTGTTATTTCATTTTCCGAAATTGATTCAAATGAGGTTAAGATATGGCTGGTGAATCAGAACATAAAAACGTTTTCATATGACCTCCTTTTTTATGTTTCTACGTCGAGAAAGTTTATATCTTATAACATAATTTATACTTAATTGTGTCGTTAGCCCATTAATGTATCTTAATGTTCCTAAATTGAATTTATATTATGTTAAATAGGGGATTTTTTTAAATTCATCCGGGGTAACATGTAGATTCCTGCATGGGTAGGACATTTGAAAATGGAGTGGTGGGGTCTCAATACGTTTTCAATATGCCCCACACGGGATGGGGGAGATTTGAAAACGTTTTATGTTCACGGGAGGAACTTGAATCAGGGTCAT
>CM037779.1:13360700-13380734 GCA_021229015.1 Solen grandis
TCAAAGAGGAGAGGGAAAAAGGGCCCATAGGGGGCTGTGCAGAAGAAGCGCCCTGTAGACCCGAGGAGGGAGGAGACTGAAGGAACAGTCTGTGATCTAAGGTCTCTGGTGGAAGAGAAACCCAATCCCTCCTAGAAGATGAAGGCTCGCCCGGTATGACAGGGGGGGAGGCAGAACTGAAATGCCTGGCGTATTCCCCCATCATGTGGGACCACCACGTGGAAGGATCGAAGGTCTGAGGTTGTGCTGAAAAATCCGCACCTTGAACCTTCGAAGACGTGGAGCGTAAAGGGGACCGGTCCCTAGGAGCAGAGCTAGGGGACCGGTGACCGGAAATGCCCGGGGAACGGTTGTGGGGCCGTTTCTTGGGCACCCTTGAACACGAGGGAGCAGGTGGCCGAAGCGGAGAAACCGCAGGGCTACCTGAGGAAAAACTCGAGTCCGAACTTTTTTCAGTTAGAATCGGCGAAGACCGGTGACCCACACGCCTAGAGTGGTGAGCCGACCTGGCCGTTGATCGGTGACGATCTCTTGCCGATGACCGGTGATGACCGGTCTTGGGCTTTGCTATGACTACAATCAAGCAAATGACCGGTCATGCCCGGTGACCGGTCGGAGTAGTCTCCTTGACTGCTCCCCTGGGGCTGACACAAGGAGAGCCGGGCAGGGAGCCAGGAGATGAAGGCGGCCTCTCCGGAGAGGGGCGGGAAGCCTTCTTTCTGGGAGGGGGAGAGGGACTCCGACCCCCAGAGCACTGAACCCAGTGAGGCCTTCCTTTTCCGGGATGAGTAGGATCGACGTGAAGAGGCTTTCTTCCAGATCTCGTCTGTCCACGAAACACAAACGGTGCAGGTGTCGACCCTGGAGCACCCCGAACATGAAAGGCAGGACTGATGGGAGTCCCAGGACGCCTTGACATGTCCACAGGAGCCCCGAGACTGCGACATTGTAAAAATCAATACAAGAAAGAACAATGTATGCAAAATAAAAACGGGAAGACCGAAGAAAACCCGTACAAAGAAATTCTCGAAACGAGACAACAGTAAAAATAAACAAAATCAAAATAATAATACCAGAACAATATAAACAACACAGCCGAGGCTATGAAAAGATAAGAAAAGGAGAGCTGTAGCGCACAGAAGCTATCAAGAAAGGGACACGCTAGGTTACCCACTGATACTCGATGGCTTCCAAAACACAATTGGAGAACGGGGGTTACACTTCCGGTAACTAGGGGTTTAGGGAATGGTTTATTTTGCGGACTCTGTTTTGGAAGCTGTGCACAAATAGACACATACCTGAAGTAATAACAGGTAACGTATTTATGCTATTAAAACTTAATCTCCAGAACCTTAGGTCATAATGATTGTCAATTTGCTGAACTTTAACCTTTTATCCCATGAATATTCATTTGCAAATTTTTGATTTGATGAATATTAATTAATTTAAAATGGTATAAAATTTTTTAGCTGCATGATGTATGTCAAAAATCATCAACATATTAGCAAATGCAATTATCTCCCCTTGGAAACATTTTGCTTCATGCCAAGTTTCTTTGAAATCCATCAAATGAGGTAGGAGATACATTTATGAGATCAATGGATGACTACTATATTCTTTCTTCCAAATAACAATGCTTGTGTTGGGTATAATTATATAACAGATCTTTAAACCAAATTATTCAATTTTGCATTAGAATTTCAGTTGAAACAAAATGAAGATTTTTAAAAAGAAAAATTGAGTATTTCTAAACCAGAACTGATAAAATCAAACAATAAAGATATCTTTAAAGAGTAAAACAGAATATCCAAAGCTTATGTATTTATAAAATGTGAGTTTTGCCCCTTCAACAGAAAGTAAAAAAAAAAATATGCACTTGTCATTGACTGCTTGACATATTGATTCAAAACATCTGTATGCATGCCAAAAAAAAAAAAGTGAACACAGCAAATACATCAACAACTATTTCATCAGTTTGCCTGCATCATATTAAACTGTTTGAATGCATTATATTAAAATGTAATGATCAGTTATGAAAAGGTATACAGGTGTCACTGGAACCAAACGCAATGTATCCTGAACAATGGTGACAGAAACGATATCTGTACACAAAACAATGGTGCCAGTATTTCCTGTCACCAAGACAAACAATGCTGATGCTGCAAGACTTCCTGACAATGGTCACATGACACCCCCACACGACACTGTCATACATTCAGGGTACTGTCAGCCGGCAGCACCGATAGCAGACATGTATTGACATCATACCCATGCACAATTCGTCTACAGTTATCTGTATAATGCTATCTCTAAACCGTACACATGATGGAATCACCGGATATATGTCACTTTTACAATTTATTTCTACGGTTATGAGATGACAAAATGCAGGCTTTGAGTATAATTGCATTGTCAAAAGACCTGACCGATATATATCATTTTTTCTGTGCTGCATTTAGCTCCCACAAAGGGGACACTGGTACAAGCAGTTCAATATCAATAATGTAGCAGTGCATTGTCCCAGGAGTTTTTTTATATGTAATACATTCTCTCAACTGTTGACATAATTTTTGTTGATATTATTTATGTTAGGCCATTTCTTCTGATTTTTTTTTCTGCCCGTTAAAGTTAAATAAAGAATTAAAAATTAAGAAGTGTTCCTTGGAACATATGTGTCACCTGCTAAAACCTGCTAAAAGCATGATGGAAGAAGTGTGATTGACAAAGTGTGACAAACAGACAGATAGACGACAGAGAAGTGATCCTTATGTGTCACCTGCTGTAAGTAAATAAAAGCACACAACGCCCTGAAAGACTGTCAGCTGGATTTGCATGCTGAACTAGCTATACGTGTAATTCTAACTCCATTTTTATCTAGGTTTGATCTCAATAGAGGCAAAGGTAATGTGATGTCATATGACACATTCTTCTCCAACTCTGGTTACTAGTTGTTAGTCAGCTGAACTCATTCTTCATTTCGCAGTCTCACAGTACCTTGAACACTTTGATTTGTTTTATTGTGATCCTTAGGGTGGTTCCATTCATAAAATGCATACCATTTCATGAACTTACTAACCGCACTGCATTGATAAGCTACTGAGCTTGGAGGAATACAAAACAGAGAAAATATCTGTTGTATTTATGCAAATCAACAATGCCTGCTTTTGATTTATGGCTACATAATAGTGCCGGCTACCGCCAGTTTAAAAGTGAATGGCGTTGTTATAGTATAGTTAAATTTTTTCATCCTGACAATCTCTATAACCAAAATACCATAATACAATGTACTGAGAGGTATCTGTTTCATTATAATCTGCCAGTGTAATGTCACAGAGGAAGCCATTTTGAAATGTAGATGACCTTAAACACCTAACCCACAGCCACTACCCCACCCACATAGCCCTGAATCTTACGACACTCTATAAACACCTAACCCACAGCCACTACCCCACCCACATAGCCCTGAATCTTACGACACTCTATAAACACCTAACCCACAGCCACTACCCCACCCACATAGCCCTGAATCTTACGACACTCTATAAACACCTAACCCACAGCCACTACCCCACCCACATAGCCCTGAATCTTACGACACTCTATAAACACCTAACCCACAGCCACTACCCCACCCACATAGCCCTGAATCTTACACACTCTATAAACACCTAACCCACAGCCACTACCCCACCCACATAGCCCTGAATCTTACGACACTCTATAAACACCTAACCCACAGCCACTACCCCACCCACATAGCCCTGAATCTTGCGACACTCTATAAACACCTAACCCACAGCCACTACCCCACCCACATAGCCCTGAATCTTGCGACACTCTATAAACACCTAACCCACAGCCACTACCCCACCCACATAGCCCTGAATCTTACGACACTCTATAAACACCTAACCCACAGCCACTACCCCACCCACATAGCCCTGAATCTTACGACACTCTATAAACACCTAACCCACAGCCACTACCCCACCCACATAGCCCTGAATCTTGCGACACTCTATATAACATATCCCAATGTCATCGGAAGCTACAGCAAAGTTGCTTTGACAGAAAACTTCCTTCTGCCAGAAATGAAATCTGCTGACTCACTCCGTGTGTCACTTGTAGCGGCCATCTTGACATAGGGCAATATACTATAACTGATATTGTCAACAAAGAAGCCTTATCTTTCCAACCGCTTGACAAAGTATGACATGGCTTCTTTCATGAAACCTTACTTCCATGAGCAAGATGGTGTTCTGTCTTAATTTTTAGGTCACACTGCACTAAAAAGAAAATGTGTATTGTTAGCATAAAAACATTAAAAACAAACCAAAACTACGTATAGGTGGTTACTTGTTGCAGGAATACTTCTTTAAAAGGTCTATTTTTGTTTCTAATTTTCAAAACTAGAAGGGGTTTGGTTACATATTCCATCCTATTTTTTTTTATACATAAGGATAATTAGAAGCACTATGGGCTTTAGGAAATACTAAACTAAGTTTGGAAACCAAGTAGTTCAGTCCAAAGTTTTTTATTTTTAGATTTACAGACCAGCCTACTACAAGTTTTCCTAAAACCAAAAAAAAAAAAAATGTTTTTTTTTCAACTCAATTTTTTTTTTGAGCCAAAACCGCAAACACACACATATTCCATGTATTTTGGGAGCCGTCTTTTAAACATGACATTAATTCAAGTGTTTAATATACTGAACAATATTGAGCGAAGTATGCCAAATGTTTATATCTCATATAATCAAAAAACAATTATATGACATAGATGAAACAACATGTCCACATGCTCGCTAGTCTTGTTTTTGTTTCTTTAATCTTTATCTATTCATGTACGTAGAATGCCACTTCTGGGATAGATTCTATGGAGGTGGAGTATGCAGTAGAGCTGAGGGATGGCTAGCTCTACTGTATCAGCACACAAAATTTGATCATCTTGGCGGTTCAAATCCACAAGTGTTTTACAAAAAACAAATTTTTAAATTGTTTATTGCTTGTAAAAAGAAATTTCAATGATTTTGATTTATTAATGACACGTCTGTCTAATACATCAAAGTCACAATATGTTTTAGTTTAAACTGATAATCATAAAGTTAACAATGTTGATATCCTGTCACATTGAAACAAGTTAAATCACAGCATGGATAACCCCAATAAAATTTGGTGGTTGGTACTTGTATTGTACAGCACTACATGTTAAATTTAAGATGTTATTTTTATGTGTTTCATTGAGGTATAAATGCCTATACATGTACTAAAGTAACATATTCAAAGGGTACTTTTTGGTCTACATCTTATTTTTTTCCCCTCCTCCTACCCTAAACTTTTAGAAAAAATCCATAAATCTATTAATAAAAGAACTGGGCTAAGGAAGAAATACTGCACAATGCTACAAATATAGCAAGATATTCCATAGATATATAAAAGAGCCACAACTCTGTAAAATATCATCCTTGAAAATTTCACAAACAATATTGGCCACTATGTTTGGTCTGAATCAAATTTAAAGAGGAATTAAAAATGTATACAAAGTTGGCAAAAGTTTCTGGAAGAGACTCAGATATGTAAAAAAATTGTAACTATTTAGAGACAAGCTCATTGAAGGTGTTTAATACCTCCACGACACCACTCTGACTTTACATTTTATAAAACATTCAAGGGTAATAACTCTGGGTGGATGCACTTTTGTAAGTAGTATATATGGAAGAAAGTTGTTTCCCTTGCATTTAAAATATTGTACATCCAGTCAAAATACCCAAGTGAAAAGGGGCCATAATTTTTGAAAAATTATATATTGACAGAGAATGATATAATGACCTTCTGTTAATGATATTTATGCAAAATTTCATTGCTGTTCTGCATAGCCAAAGTTTTCAGATGAGATTGAACTACTGTTTGTTGTTGAAGTTAAGCTGATGATTAGGGAGGAAGACCCCACAGAGAAACCCTAGTAAAACAAGCCAGCTAGAACGATTTGTCAAATGAGACAGCATTAAAATGGACAGGACAACAATTCATGCTTCCTTTACACTCCATATTTAACTATTGGACCCTTTACCTCATGATTATTCATGTGTAAATTTATAACAAGAGGAATATTAATTTACTGAGCTTTAAATGGTATACAAAACTATTTTTGCTTTGCAAACTGTAGAATTTTAGCTACCATATTGTATGAGTAAAAAGAAGAGACCCTGACATGAGCTCCTTCCAGGAGCTGTCTGATCTGGGTCTGCCTGGTTTGTCAATGTGTCAAAACATGTTTATGTAATGGAGGGCTGACAAGATATGAGTTCACCCTTGTATACTATAATTTGATTCTTAATTCTTATGCCAAAGTAACATTGACATGGTTTCCAATATGATAAAATAAAAATAAATAAATGAAATAAAAAAAAACTCCAGTTTGCATCAAAATTCAGTGCGAGGCATTTTCTGGCAAAATCTAAAGTAACTAGTAACATCATGTTTTCATTGCAAAACCTTAAGGAAGGACCATAACTCTGCAAAAATTAATTCCATCAGGTTTTCCTGATTATATTTCAAGAAAGGCTTAATGTAGAAAGATTCCTGTAAAAGATTCCACCCAAAACATGCAAAACCATTACTGAATGGGAGACATAAAAATAGATTGATCAGAATCTCATGCTGCTCACATGCATTTGAAATTCAATATTGGAAAGAATTTCTTTTCACTGGAAAATAAGAAAAAAAGTGTTTCTTGATGACTTCCCAGATGGGTCTAGACACTGATACTTGCAGAAAATCACAGATTCATGGAAAACAATATCATGATAGACTCAATATTACAGTTTATTATCTTTTTCTTTTTGTTCCATTCAATATTATCATTTATGCTGCTATGGAAGACCATTGATGCCTATCTCTATACCAAGCAACCAAGCAAAATCCCACTTCCTCATACTTGAATCTTAGGACCCTCGATATGCAAGTCAGACATGAAAGTCTAACATATTGCCATAAAAGCTAGCTCTATGGTAAGATGGCATACATGCCATTTCATACCTCTATTACATATACCCTCTCCTTTCCAAGAATCTGTCCTCAGATTCCCACAGTATGAATGTCTCTGAGAATTTGTCTCTTGGAATTTCTAAGGGTGCCACCTCCCCTACAACTGCAAGTTATTTACATTGGGCACCAAACCGAGCACCAAGACAAATCTTACTACACCAAGCTCAGGGGTCTTGGTATGCAAGTCTGACACTCTATTACATTGCCATAAAGCTAGCTTACAAGTGACATTTTATACCTCTACTACAGTATTACTTAGTTTCGTATAGCTAGATTTTATGCAGAATTTCCAAAAAGCAATTTTGCAGTCATAAATTTGTATTTACAAAAATAAAGATCAGACAATGTATATTTAATGAACAGTCTTAAATTGCTTTACCAACATGTAATAAACCAATACAAAACAAGATTTCCAACCCAAAAACCTCTTAATATTGAGAATAGTATTTTACATGCAAAAAGGTAAAAACCCGATGAAGAAAAACCCAAGTGTGCAATATTTCCGACACCATCAGCACATTAATCCTGCATGTCTTCCAACTGAGCCTGCGCAAATATTGGCCACATAAAACTTGGCCCAGCCAGTGTTCCAGATCAAGTCTCCAATTTCCTCCATTTGTCAAATCTGTCAGAGTTGCAGCACACTGCTGGCATGGCAACCTTGGTGTGCAATACCTTCCAATGTCCACACATCTTCTCACACCTTTAATGGCTTTGTCTGGGATCTCTCCTGAGTTCCATTTTATTGCTTTCCCACATTTCAAGTCATTATAAAACCTGAAAGCCTGAACATTTATGACCAAAGCTATACTATTGTTTCTTTCAAATATTTATCTAAGGAATAGAATCTAAAACCAGATACAATCATCCTTTGACCTTAAGAGTCCGACACTATAATGTCTTGAAAGTTTAAAAAGCTGGTTTCATTACCAGAGTGCAAAATTAGGTTGATCAGAGGTCTGGCCTCATTGTTTGGTTGCCCATTCAGGCAGGTGGATTTTGAAGGACGCTGCAGTCCAGAGGTAGCCCAAATGACTGTGGACCTTCAGGATGTGGGTTTGAACCTGGGTCAAAGTTTTGGGCAAACCCAGGAACCATAGAGAGGGAATAATATATGTTGTAAAAACTTGTTTTTCTAACTGACCTAAAAAAAATACCCTTTAACCCAATTGAAATGTACCCAGGGCATTACAATTTTTTCTCCTTAAACTAAGTCTGCAAAGTAATTATCAGATTAAATACAAAGTTTTATTCACTTGCATAAGAGTGCGAATTCTTCAAAAGTTTTAAAGTTTGTTTTGTGCTTTGGATATTGCTTTCAAGGATTCAAGATAGAGTCTGCTTTTTTTAGTACAAGAGTTAAAGGCATAAGCACCCAATACATTTTTTTATCTATATAGACAAGGAAGGATAATTAAAACTAGCCATGAGATTTTTTTTAACTCTGCTTGATTATAAGGAATTACACTAGAAACAAATTTATGGGAGAAAAATTGGGGGTCACGATTCTACTTTTTAGTTATCTGCCTCTGAAAATGAGTATTTTTCTCTTTTCTGTTATTTTCAAGGGCAGGTAACTCAAAATCAAGCCTATCAATACTTTATTTAATTTCACATTATTGTTTGTTTTTTAAAAGTATAAAACAGTTCTATTTGATAGATTTTTCACTATGCTTAAAAACATTTCTAAATATTTGCATATACGACTACAGTATAAAATCTGTAGCATAGAATTTCTAAAACTTTTACACAGTGACAGGGAATATAGTACCAAACATCAAGATGAAATTAATTGAGGTGTTGCTGGCCCATAATATTGAGTTATCTGCCCTTGAAAAATGACAGAAAAAGAGCAAAAAATTCACTTTCAGGGGCAGATAACTAAAATAAAAGAAGATAATTTACATGGCTTAGGTTTTAATTTTCCTTCTTTGTCTACATTGTAAAAAACTGTATTTGGTGCATGATAAATGCCTAAATTTAATCAATGTACCTGGAATGATTGCCTGATGTTGGGAAGGGCCCTTCATTTGTGTATGGAGAGTTTCTGTGGGATACATCAGTTTTGCTCGCTCCAACATCAGGGACCTTGCAATTGCAACCATCATTGCTGATGAATAAGTGTTCATATAAAATATCACTTTATTTGTTGTTGAGTAATATAAGTTAACTTAGGTCTTACATATTGCTAATGATCTCTGAATATACAAAAACTATAACAATTTTAGCTTCCCCAAGAAGAAACAGACCTTAATTAATCACATTCTAATATATATCTCATCTATATGATAATGTTAAATTTCCCTTTTTTGTTTATCTACATTAGAAACTCATTATTCCACAGTCATTGGGACCATGCTAAAAAATTTAAAAAGAATGATTATTCAGATTAAAAATCTGATGGAAATTTTGGTTTGTGTGCCATGTTTAAGTTGTTTAGTTTTTTTTGTCAGTGAGTATTGTGAAAATCGCTACGCCCTGAAAATCACTTAGTATTTAGGTGTGCGTTTAGTATGCCAAACCATACACAACCAGTCGCTTACAGTCAGCTATGGAGTTATCTTAGGACCTTAAACCATGCTGTTCACGTGAAACTTATGCTGTACATAGGTATACGTGAATATCATGGATTAAGACACTAAGACAGTTTCATAGATGGCTGTAAGCATACGGTTGCATACGGTTTGGCATACTGAACACACGCCAGCATTCAGTTACTGTTAAAAGTCCTTAGCAATAGTGTTTGCATCCCTGTAGCATATGGAGTGCAAGCAGGGAACCAAATCCCCAACAGTTGCAAGTGTTATGCTTAACTGAACACAAGGTGGGTACCTTTATCAAGAACAAGAGGGCCATAGAGGCCCTGAATCGCTCACCTGAGTATAGAGTTACCCAAGGAACATCTGTACTAAAACATTTTGAAATATGGCTGGTAGTTTTGAAGGAGATGATTTTTTAAGTTTTCATGTTTTTCTTTCCATTGCCATGGCAACCAGAGTTCTACATGGATCAAGTTTATTTTAAAAAAATTTGTGAAGGTTCACCCAAGGATCACCCCTGCCAAGTTTAATCAAATTCTGTCCAGCGATTTCAGAGGAGATGTTGTTTAAAGCAAAATGTTGACCACGCACAACAACGGATGCAGGATGATCATAAAAGCTCACCTTAAGAACATTGTGCTCAGGTGAGCTAAAAAGGGAATAAGTGCAAGATAGTCTTTATGAAATTAAATATGCAAATGTAACTGATACTCATGACAAACGATGTCTTCACAACAAATCATGTATTTTTCATTGCTTTACAAGGCTGGAAATCTATTTTTGACATAGCATTTGATTTCAGCCTCTTTTTTTTTCTTTTTGAAACAGAAAATTCTCCAATAACTTGAAACTTGTGATAAATGCAGACTAATTTTCAACATCCAAAACCCATAATAGAGAGACTAGTTTTTATCACTTTTTTAAACGTAAGTAATAAAACTTCATGATTTTCATGTGAAGAAAAAAAAAAAAAATCTAACACTTTTCCTCTTTTCAATTGCTGTTCTCTAGGGTGATAAAGTATGCAAACTTCATATGGAGAACACCATCAGCACCAATTATGGAAATTACAGACACTCATTGTGAGAGTACATTTTGTAGTTATATAATGTTTCAAACGTGTTATTCGATATCTTCAATCCAAGTACCATAATGTTATTGCTAAAAAATGTCAAGAAGATTTGATTGTTACATTAACAGTTGTGTGAAGTTATTGTACCTCCATGCACTGAAGAGCAACACTGATATTTGGAATAGCTCATATTTTGCCATTAACCATTGTGAGCAATATCTTGGAGTGTACAAATAAGTGAGGATGAATGAGTCAATATGGATAGACAAATATTTCCAGTAGATGCAGCTGATCATAGGCAGCCAGTATTTCTGTTGATACATACCTCCATGTGTATCAATCAATGATTGAATCCTGGCTGATGTGAAGGCCACCTACACATTGTTTCACTCCTCCAACTTGGAAGAGTTTGACTGGACAATAGATTAACTATTAATACTGAGTTTGGGCACAGACTTTTGTTACCATCACACGCATACACACTCAACCTGCAATCATATAGCAAGCAGTACTTTTGTGTTTATGTTGTTTAAATTTGGTGCAAAACTACTGTAACTTCATTTAAGCAGTTACTATA
The DNA here is from genome assembly GCA_021229015.1 of Solen grandis. NCBI lineage: Eukaryota > Metazoa > Mollusca > Bivalvia > Adapedonta > Solenidae > Solen > Solen grandis. The sequence goes on from CM037779.1 coordinate 13,371,936, forward strand.
GTTTTGCACCAACCCCTCGAAATTTAATTTATGATTTTTTTAATTTAATTTTTCGATTACATCGTACCATTTACGGGCTCTGTCACATTGAGTAATGTTTCAATACACTGAATGTCATCAATCATCATAAGACATATTTCACTAAATCAAAGGAAACCAGTAACCTCTGTGTGAAGTTACTAAAAATTTAAACTAATCAAATTCTCATAATTCAAAAACAAAGCCAATTTAAAAACACAAGTAAAAATCAAGTATCATAATTTGCTCAACCATCATTGATTTTCAAGGTGGATTTTTTTTTCTAACATTGATCTCACGGCTAATTTGATTAATGATCCCTAGCCCAAACAACTGATATTCAATAGAAGTCCAATTAGAGAAGCTAAAACTGTATTCAATAGATTTTTCGAAATTTCCTAGGGCTTCATGAATCTGGAGTATTGCTGATTAAAAAAAATGAAGGCAAAAATTTATCTTTTTCTGTATTAGCTAGAAAACAGGGTAAAAACTTAAATGGCATTACCTGCCTAGGTTATGCAATATGCATGGGAACATGTTTTGTATACGCTGGAACTGCAATACGGCCAAATTGAAAGTTTTTTATCACAAAGTAAATCACTTATGTTTGAGAATAATTTGTTCAATGTGAATGGGCTGCCATTAAGAAAAGTACCTGTTCTAGTGGCTATGTGATTATGGTACCTTCTCTAGGTGTGGGAGGTGGTGGGCATGAATCCTGGCCATGTCATATCAGAGTCATTTAACCCTTAACATGCAAAATTGTTTAATTTGACTTATCCTTTCTTTGTTTTGACTGTACCATTGGTTATAAATGGATGCTAACTGAAACTTTACTGACTTAATAGTGAACAGTGAAGACCATGATCAGACTGCACAGCATTATACTGCAGTTTTGTTAGTTTCTTGCATTCACTCTAAGGCAAATATTGTACAATGCTGTGGTTTTGATTAGAGAAAGCCTGACTTTGATTCTCTTAGATGTTACCTTCCCTTGACACACATAGGCAGCTACAACCAAGACAGTATTCAGAGGTTCCAGCTTGTGATACCATAGCCCTTTCCAAATACACCCCTTGGTTCTTTAACATACCCAGTGTAAAACCCTGATAAGAACGAAGCCCCTTTGCCACCATAGGAATAAACCAGCACTTGCCCTGGTCCTGTTGAGCAGGAGAAGCTTGAAAACAACCCATAAATTTCCCAAGGTTTCACTGAGAATTTAACCCCGGTTGTCTGGATAAGCAGTCAAACATTTTACTACTAAGCCGCCATTATTCTGCAGTGAAGTGACACTATGTATCTGTCTCATGTATTTAAAATCCTCTGATAATTGAAATACTGTTGACAGGATGTTCAAACTAATCAAACCAATAAACATTGAGCCAGGTAAGGAATCAAAGGTAAGTTTCAGTATTCTACTGTTTATTCATAGTGAAGCCACACACATAGAGGCTCCCACACTTGAGTCATTAGATGTCAATTTCACACATTCTATTCAGTCAATACACCTACTGCATGATTCCTCTCAATCCATTCCCTTCAAACATTCAAGAGATACGAGAAGTTTAATTTTCCAAGATTTACAACGTAAATAACATCGCAGAAATCTAGAGTGTCAACCCCCATTCCCGGAGAACCATAAAATTTATTGTACCACTGCGGAATTTTATCAAATTAACCTCACAGCTTGCCACTAGATATCCTCCACGTTAAAAAACAACAAAAACAAAAACACACCATTAAATCAAAGCCCTCTAGCCCTCAAACCAACTAGCTAGAAAGTCTAATCATTTTTTGAACTGAAAATAACATTAATCCAAGTTTTTTGGGTTTTTTTTTCCAGTCGTTCTCTTTTTTAGCTGCTATGAAACTGATGTGCATTTGTGTGTCTTGACAATCAGGTTATCGCATGAAGAGAAAATCATGGTTTGGTAACGAACGGTACTGTTGATGCAAAGATATCATGTTAATTTCTGTCACCGGAGTTTTCTAAATTGAATATTGCTATCAGAATCACAAATTTAAATAAAATGAAATCAGTTTTAAACAAAATTTTTAATGATAAATTTGTTCTTTTTATCTTCTAAGAAATCTGGTATTATGATAATATTACTTCAGAAATCAACAATTAATTTGATATGATCACTCTACTTACAGATTAGTTCTCTCTTACTGAATTCCTGGCACACTATATAACCTTTCACTGTGCTGTAAATGTCAAAAAAAAAAATCTCAGAAAGTAATTGGCTCCAAAATTGAAAGAGAAAAACGGTTTCTAATTAAGATCCAAAATCAGGTGGTTCACAAATGTCAATCAAACCCGATGTCTCGCACTTTCATTATCATGGTTGATTTATACTAATTCTTGAATCTTTTTGTCGAGCTATGATTAAAGCGCCAGTATCCTGAACACAATCACCAAAAGCTATGAAATTATTGTCTTTTTTAACTCCTGGAATGGTAAAAGGAGAACTAGCTCACTTTGATATTGTGAAATCAGCAGAAAAACATTCAATAGCATTCAGCAAGTTTTCCAATCTGCATTCTATGTACTGTCTGCCACTGAGTACAATAAGCAGACGACAAATTCATATTGCATGCAGAGCTTCTGAATTATTGGTAATTTCTAGTCAGAAGATATATTCCGGCTATAAGTTTATGATAAATCAATGGGACAGTTTTGGGAGCCCCCCACTCTCAAACAGCGCCCTAAATAATGACATATAATAATATATATGTCTAGGGCATTATACATGTCGGAAGTGTAATGATAAAAGGCAGTGGTCCACTTGATTTCACTGGATCCACAATTTTTTATTCTTTTTTTTTTCTTTTAAGTTTTGATTTTTAAAACGTAAGACATTAAGTTTTACATGAAATCCACAGTATTTTTAGTTATTTAAATGAAGATTATACAGAAAGGAAGAGTGTTATGAAAAAAGGTATGTTTCCCTTAATTTTATTTTCATTCTGTTACAAAGCAGGAAAGAGTAAAGTTTTAGTTGAAGATTGTCACAAAAGTTTTCAGCAATCCCAGACGAGCCCACATTTGTAACAATTTTCCCAATTACTTGGGTTAATTGTGCTCCCAGTTCCGTTTAGTAACAGAAAGGATTGTAGAACACAGCTGAATGCAAATATCCATCATAATTTAATCCATATACTTTTACATACTGATAAAACATATTAATAGCATATGTAAAATATTTTATGGCTAAATAATTTTCAGGATACCGGTAAATCAGTCTATTGTCTACATAGTAATGCCACACAGACATAATTAACAATATTTTCCACACAGGAAACAGTCACGGATTGCATCCACACAGGAAAATGTTTCTGCACTTTATCAAGAGGGATTTTCCCACTAACACAGAAATTCAGTTTGTTATAATTTTGTAAGATCAAATCTTACAGGAAGATGCCTGAAGCTGTTCAATGTGATACAGTCTTTAACAATGTTAGTCACATATAAAACTTATTCCATTACAGAAATATACTTTGTTGTAAGATACAAGACAATAACACATATTGAATGTCAGTTGAGAAAGATGTGACGGAACAACGATGCAATCAAACGAAGTAATTGAGTGGTCCAGTGCTACTCCCGTGATACTTCGTTCCATCGCGGATGGACTGTATACCTATGCAGGTAGAATCTCATTGAAATCAGATTCAGTATGCTAACTGGATCTGACCACATCGTATAGAGGGTCGTCTCAAATTGACCTTTGTATAAGCCAATCAAATTGGCAGCTACAGAATCGTTCGGTATAGCCAGAGGATGTAATCGCATTCATCTCACAATAGGGTAGAAAGATGTGTAAGAGGCCAGGTAGCTCATTTGGTAGAGCATTAGCCCTTAAAGCAAAAGGCCCCGGTTCGAGTCCCGGTCAAGCTGCACATTTTTCTCATCCAGTGACAAATGTTTTACCAAAGTCAGAAAGGTGTTATTTAATTTGTTTAAAATCAAGCACTTGCTTATGCATATAAATTACTTAAAAAGATCAATCTCATGTGAACCCTTATGCGATGTTATCAGATCCTAATTGCGGATAGTAGAGGAGCGCAATTAGGATATGACTTTAATGAGATTGAAGCAGGTATATTGTACAAATTACCTCTTAGTCTGAGACAACGTGAATCTGTAGAAATTTTCAAAATACAACTGAAATCATTGTACTTCAAGGACTATTTTGCACTGTTTTAAGTGATGCTAATGGCATCGCTGACTGTTCCTTATTGTTCTATGTATGTCTGTATATCTCATCAGTTTTTATCATTTTCATTGTACAATGCCATTGAATATGTATTTTATATGTAGAAATAGACGTTTAATCAAATTTGCAAGTTTCAAGTTTACAAATATTAAAGCTGTTTATGGACCATCTAAGAGCGTAATTGTTATCGACAATTTTAAACGCTTTTTTCTTTCTTAGGCAAGAGTTTTTTATTTACTTGTTTTACAGGGAACGCCATACCAAAATATTGCAAAACCCAAATAAAAATAAAATTCAAATTCTGTTTCTATTTTTATTTTGTCCGCCGCGAGTTCGTGTTACTTTTTAAGAATAAAAATATTTCACAAATTCTGTAAACTTCCATGTTAAGTGCGCACCACAAATTTGAAATTCAATATTTTGGAGGGAAAAGAGTATATCAAACGTTTAATTGTGCATCTCTGCCTTGTCGATCCAAGCCACCGCCATTTTGACTTTTTCGCGGGCGTTTTTCGTGTGCTTGATTGAAGGTGATAAATATTCTATTGATTCTGCGAGGCGCTGAGTGTTTGGCGTTATTATCGTTCACATCTCTTCTTTTCATAAAATATGCTTACACCAGTAGCTCGAAGATAGTTTTGTATAAGTTTTCACGTGTCGACATCATTTTTTACATGTAGTTTAATTGTCACGAATCACCTGAAGTATGCACCTATCGTTAAACAGAGCAGTCCAAAATGAAAATCGTAAATAAAAAAAGAAATGGCATTGAATTAATCAATTTACAACAATAAAATGATATTCTTTGAGTAGATCACAGTAATGACGATGCAAATTCTGCTTTAGGTTGTATGCAAATGCATTATTATTTACAGTTTATTCTTTATTTCAACTTCCGATTCAATTGTTACGTGAAACTGTTGCGGGACAGCGGTTGAACATCGTATATTTCCAATAATACAATGAAAGAGTAAACAAACGTGAATTTACAACGTCATACAAGACGTTTGTTTATTATTTCAGTTTATTAATGGAAATAAATGCTTACAGAAATACGATGTACGAGAATTATTATCACTAACACTGCATGACGACATCGGCAATGAGTGGGTGGGGTAATGCGTCAGTAAAATATGAAAATTCAGTAAGGCAGAAGTGAGCACTAAATACATGGGTGTTGACAGTATGTTTACTTGCAATTTGTTTGTGTTAAATAAGTCACGCTTATGTTTTGTCTTCCACAATGCCAAATATATTCTAGATAAGAAGTTACAAGGATATTGAATTTTGCAAACACTACTTTTAGGGTGTTTGCTAGGGGGATATTGTTTTTGATTATTAATTAGAAAACACAAATTCCATCACTTAATTATGTATAGATCATCATGATTAAATAAGAAAGTTTTTTTTAAAAGATACATTTTCCTATGTAAAAAGAAACAGAATTTACCAAACTGTAAATCAATGATGTAAAGGTTAAAATTTGCTTGGGAAATTTAAAAATCTGCACAAATTAGCATTGCAGAAAGAGAATGATGGTCATTTGTAAGACTTTTGTCTCAAATCCCTTAATTGATATTTAACCCAAAACAAAACAAAATGAAATCTTAATCATGACAACTCGTTCATAGAAAATATTTATTTGTGAATAAGTTTTTCCTTCATATTTTTCTGTTTTGTTGTTTCAATTTTTCTTTTTCTTGTTATTTTTTTCAGATCCTTTAAATTATTTTTAACTTATAATATTCCTAATTATGTATGGTGTGGAGTGGGTGACCTCGACACACACACACCTGTTGCCGAGGAAAATAAATGAGGTGACCCTGATTTATAATAGGGACCTTAATATTTTGTAATTTTTATGCTTGTTAAATAGTTGATATTATTTTGAAATAAATACAATAAACTTTCATCAGTAATAATGGAAATCCCTCACATTAAATTCAGCCTTGGGTCTGTTCGACATAAGTCACTAATTTTACAAGGTATAAAATTTTAAAAAAATGGGGAAAAATCTGTTTTATTTTTATTTTATTTTCCTATGTCACTTTTTAAGGCTTTTATTTTTATTTTTATTACCTCCTCCTAACCTAATTTTTTGATAAAAAATCACGTAAAACAAATTATACAAAAAACTCTGGTCTTATGGTGTTTAAAATAACATGAAATGTCTATGTGCTGACATAACGTCAACAGAATATTCAATACACTGCTTTATAACACCTATTTACTTTTATATATAGATGTATTTTTTTTCTTTGAACACTGATCCTCTGTCAATAATATGCTCTGTAACTCAATTGATTACTAGACGATCAAACATTTTTATACTGTACTGTTCTTATATTTTATCTAACATATCCACAATATCTTTATAAACCTCATCAAGTCATAAATATGCATGATAATGTAAGAGCTAGTGACAAAATAGTGTCACATCATAATAGTGCGTAATATGGGAAATCAAATTATACCGAATGTCCCTCTTTATCACTTTCATCATGGTCAGTCTTAATTTTATAGAAAATATAACTTACTTTATGTGATTTGATATTTTTGACTGAATATGCATGTACTACCCATACAGGTCAAACTAAATCAACTGTTTCAAATTTGTTTCAAATACATCAACAGTCTGTAACTTGAACAAAGCTAAGTATTTTCCATCATATCTTTATTAACAAGTTTAAAAACAATATTAAGGGGTCACTGTCAACCCAAAGTGGGTGGGGGGTATGGAAACAAGTTATTTTTTTACAGAAAATAATGTTGTTATTTTTTTCAGTAATACTCAGTATACAAATTCATTTCATATAAGAGAATACAGTTTGCAAAGGGCTTTCAGATTTGGCCTCACATTCAAAGAAAATACATCTTTATCTTGCATGTACTCAAGCAACATTGTTTGCTGTCTTGGCTGAAAACAAACACTGCTACATAGTCCATTATCCATTTAACAATGTGTGAAGAAATAATTAAAATTCAGTGACCTATTCAAGATAAAAATGTATTTTTCCAAATGTGACCTTTTATAGAAAATAATAAACATTCTGTATAAAATGCATGTACATTCAGGAGTTAATATTTGTACAATATACCTGCATAGTTATAGGTCTATATACTAACATTAAAAATCAAAATCAAAATGGGTCATATTTTATAAGTAATTTTCCTGATCTGGTTTAATGGTTCTTTCTAAAAATAGCCAGAAAAAGACCTGATGAATGCAATAAGAAACAATCATAAAGAGCATAAAATATATTTGCTTTCATGTAAAACATGTTTTAGATGACAAATAAAGGAAAAAGTAGACTTTAGAAGTTTATAAAGATCTCTCAATCTGCATGGCTTTCCTCTCTGACACACAATTATCTGCCCAACAAGCTAGTACCGGTATATTACACTAGAAATATCACTGAAGGTGATTACCATAACAAGAGGGCCAAGATGGCCCTAGATCGCTCACCTGAGAAAAGTATCATTCATTGCCTGTACAAAACAGATTGCTTTAGAATTAAGATGATGAGGTGAAACAATGTTCAGGAATTTTCTGACCCCATCCACAAAAGATATCATCATGACAAACATTCTGCCAAAGTTTGAGGATGATTGGACCAAAAATGTTGCCCTCAGAGTATAAACAAGATTTTTCTAAGATTTGACCTACTGACCTACATTTCTATCCAGCCCCACCCATTTTCAAACTGGTTCGAGATATCATCATGACAAACAATCTGACCAAGTTTGAGGAAGATTGCATCAAAACTGTAGCCTTTAGTGTGTAAACATCAAAATTGTTCTAAGATTTGACCTACTGACCTACTTTTTGATCCAACCTGACCCATTTTCGAAAGGGTTCAAGATATCATCAAGACAAACATTCTGACTAAGTTTGAGGAAGATTGGATCAAAATTGTGGCCTCTAGTGTGTAAACATCAAAATTGTTGACGGACGACAAGATTTTTCTAAGATTTGACCTACTGACCTACTTTTTGATCCAACCTGACCCATTTTCGAAAGGGTTCAAGATATCATCAAGACAAACATTCTGACCAAGTTTGAGGAAGATTGGATCAAAATTGTGGCCTCTAGTGTGTAAACATCAAATTGTTGACGGACGACGGACGACGGACAATCAAGTCTCCCAAAAGCTCACCCCGAGCTATGCTCAGGTGAGCTAAAAAAAGTGTGCATTTCTTTTACATATATTTTGTTTCTGAAGGTGTGCGCACAATACACAACATATACATTTTTTTTGTATTTTCCCAAACTTTATCGCACCTTAAGTGGAGCCATATTGGCAGAGTCTAGGGAATATTTCATATATTAAATTGATATTTAAGCTTGATTGTATAATTACCATAAACACTCAGTATTTGTGCGCATTCATGTAAAGTTCGCATCCCCAGTTTGAGGTTCAAAACCTTGGTAAAAATCTATTTCCCTTCTATTAGCGCACTCATTTTTTTTTACATCGAGGAGGCAGTCATTTTGTTTAGCCGCAGGTGTTTTGCGGGTTTAAAATTGAAAAACCCGGTAACAAAAAAACTACTGCTT
>CM037779.1:13380834-13430834 GCA_021229015.1 Solen grandis
AAAATTAATATACCAGTCCTGAAAGGAAAAGGTACATTTGCTGACAGTGATAGTCAGCCAATGTGCATAGCAATATGATACACTCGCCAAAAAAAGTTCCTTTACACCACCTTTAGCCAGTAATTTGTCCAACCAGTCAATCGATTATAAAAAGATTATTAGAACAAGAGGGCCATAGAGGCCCTTGATTGCTCAACTGAGTATAGGATCACCTAAGAATCATCTGTACTAAATTATTTTGAAATCTGGCCTTTAATTTTGAAGGAGATGATTTTTTTACATTTTCTTTTTTTTTTCCGTTGCCATAGCAACCAGAGTTCTACATGGATCAAGTTCATTTTAGCAGCTTTTGTGAAGGCTCAACCAAGTTTAATCAAATTCTTTCCTGCGGAGATGTCGTTTGTTTTCATTATATACATATTAGGAAAATTAGCCTCGCCCTGGCAGCCATGTTTTTTTTACAGATTGGAATAATATAAGCAATGTTGGTTAAGGGTTACCGAAGGAACATTTGTACCAAAACATTTTGAAATCTGGCCTGTAGTTTTGAAGGAGATGATTTTTAAAAAAAGTTGATTTTTTTTATTTCCTTTGCCATAGCAACCAGTGTTCTACATGGATCTAGTTTATTTTAGCAACTATTGTTAAAGTTCACCCAAGGATCATCCCTGCCAAGTTAAATCAAATTTTGTCCAGTGGATTCAAAGGAAATGTTGTTTAAAGCAAATTGGTGACGACGCACAACGGAAGCAGGGTGATCACAAAAGCTCACCTTAGGCACGCTGTGTTCAGGTGAGCTAAAAATTCATAGTCAAAGGACTTTGAAATGAATTTTGTGATTTTGGTGTTGATGTCATTATCCCTTTATTATTTTCAGACTCATTTAAGTATAAAGCAAAATTCAGAGAAAACAGATTTGGTCAAAACATACTGGGAAATGTTCAAAAGGCAGAGTGTGTTTTCCAGGTCAGCAATGTTGTTAATGTCATGATTTGATCTGCAGCTTCCACCCAACTCATCCCAAATATGCTCAAGTGGATTTAAATCAGGCATACAGCGGGCCAAGGCAAGACCTTGATGCCATTGTTTGCAAGGAAGTCTGTTGACGCGTGCAGATTGTGGGCCCAGTATATGGATGACGATCTCGTATAGGGCGAGGATTTTGTCGTAAGACAATTAATAATTGTCTGTGGATGAACCCCATATCGCCTTACAGTGACGTTTGCTGTCAAAAATTGATAACGTAGGTTACGTAGGTGCGTCAACGTAATCATGCGGTCCTCACATAACATTGTTACACGGGGGCGACCGGATCTTGGAAGATCTCTTACAGACTCAGTAATATTGAACTTATTCCTGGAGTTATTCATGGTCTACCTGGTGCAGCCAAGCTGCCGAGCGACGTCAGTTACATTTTACCCCGCCTGTAGCTAACAGCCTGGTTTCGCTCTGCGTCACTAAGACGTGGTATTGTTTAAATGTACACTCTACCTAAAGCCTGAACACCTGAGCATGTGCAACACAAGGAACGCGTTTTGCCCGTTTGTAGGCCCACCAATAACTGATCTATTCTCAAAATAATAGTGTAAAGAAACTTTTGGGTTAGTGTAGTAGAGAAATACCTACCATGCTCAGTTCCTTTAGTAATATTATTGCAATATATTTAAGTCATATCAGGGCAAACCAAGGTGAAAATCTTTAATAAAACAACAGATTTACAATAGAAGGATAAATAACCTTAGATTTTAGTGACTTAATATTCTAATCATGTTAAGATCACATCTTAATGCCTAGTCAAAGTCAAACACCACATGTTTTGAGCAGTGTGTTACACATGACACACATTTATTTTTAATTTTATGATTTCATTTTTTTCAACCAACGGGTACCACTGATGAAGTGTGCCAAGAATGCAGGGTTTTTCCTATGCAAAAAGATGTTTTCTAGAAATCCAAATATTCCTTTGAATTCAGTATGAGTGAATCAACAGAATGTATTAAGTCAATGCCAACTAGAGCTATCACTAAAGGTGATAAATACCCCCCACACAGCCTTTGTTTACAATCAAGTGCCCAGCTATAGGAGGTAAGTCACATTTACTGAATTGATGAATTCAAGTGACAAATTATACAAGACTAATAAAAAAAGAATATCTTTTTATGCTCAGTGGCTGTCTTTAACAAAAAATTCCAACATTCATCAATTCAGTAAGGGCACCGTAAACAAATTAGTCTGAATAGCATGCACATGCAAAAATAAAATAAAAAATAAATAAAAATAAAATAATAAAAAAAAAAAAAAAAAAAAAAAATTTAAATAATAAACTTCTAAGTTCATCAACAGATAAATGAGATGAGGAAAACTGTAGCTAAAGAAAGTAATTAGTTATTGGGAAATAATGCAAAGAAAATCAGCAAAGGGCAATAACACTTAAGAAAATCAGTCAACTGTAACCATTTCGCAATATGCACATCTATGCTTGCTAGTGAAGCTTCCTATGAAATTTGATTGAAATCCATCCAGTAGTTATTGAAAAATAGCTGGACAAAGAAAACTCCAGAAAATCAGCAAAGGGCCATAACACAAAAGAAAATCAGTCAACCGTAACCATTTCATAATATGCACATCTGTGCTTGATATTGAAGCTTCCTATGACTGATTGAAATCCATCCAGTAGTTATTGAGAAGTAGCATGGACAAAGAAAACTCCAGAAAATCAGCAAAGGGCCATAACCAAAAAAAATCAGTCAACCGTAACCATTTCATAATATGCACATCTTGCTAATGAAGCTTCCTATGAAGTTTGATTGAAATCCATCCAGTAGTTAATGAGAAATAGCATGGACAAAGAAAACTCCAGAAAATCAGCAAAGGGCCATAACTCAAAAAAAAGTCAGTGAACCATAACAATTTCATAATATGCACATCTATGCTCACCAGTGAAGCTTCCTATGAAGTTTGATTGAAATCCATCCAGTAGTTAATGAGAAATAGCATGGACAAAGAAAACTCCAGAAAATCAGCAAAAGGCCATAACTAAAAAGAAAATCAGTCAGCCGTAACCATTTAATAATATGCACATCTGTGCTTGATATTGAAGCTTCCTATGACGTTTGTTTCCAGTATCCAGTAGTTATTGAGAAATAGCATGGACAAAGAAAACTCCAGAAAATCAGCAAAGGGCCATAACTCAAAAAGAAAGTCAATCAATCGTAACAATTTCATAATATGCTCACCAGTGAAGCTTCCTATGAAGTTTGATTGAAATCCATCCAGTAGTTATTGAGAAATAGCATGGACAAAAAAACTACAGACAGACAGACAGACGGACCGACATGGTGACTCCTATATACCCCCCCCAAACTACGTTTGTGGGGGGTATAATTACTCGGAGTGTTCTTAACACTCTTGGGGAGAAGAATGATAAAACTAGTGACACAACTGAATTTAATTCTGCTGCATGTGTGCTGTTTAATTCCAGATCAAAGTTCACTAGTTACCCGCAGCATAATGTTGCAGTAGCTTTTTTTAACAACCATCTTTAAAAGGAAGGTTTTGATATTCTACACAAATTGGGGATAACTGTTGGACATTCAACCCTACAAAGAAGTCTAAATGCCTCTGCAGATGATATATGTACAATTAAAAATCTCAAGTAGAGCAACTCAAATTTTGTTTTGGAATTGAACAGTGATCAAAGAATGGATCATAACTATGCAGCACCAGCAGATAGTCAGGAGGTTTTGAAATCTCACTTTCAGCCAGGTTATAGACTCAACTCAGACAATTTAGATTTTTATTTGCATGTGAGACACATGACTTAAACACATCAAAACCCAAGTAAGCACTGTGTACAAATCATGGCCGTTAAAGACAGATTGAATTGCGAGCATCTGATGAAAATACTGTTGGTGACCTGAATCAGGTTGATAACCAACAACTCATGCCTTCAGCTGAAAATAATGATGACTTGAGAGAGGATATGATCCACATCATATCATTGACTCTAATCCAGCATCTACAGGCATTAAAAGACGTCTATCCAGATTATTTTTTGTGGATTTTAAAGGATTTTTTTTTAATTAAGTGGAAAAGTGAGTTTTGAATCTGAAAAAGTGAGTTTCGAGTTAAAAAAAAATGTGAGTTTCGAGTTAAAAAAGTGAGTATTAAACAACATTTGTGTGTTTTAATTGATTTCACAATAAAGTTTATTAAAAAAATCGGGAAAAAGTTGATCATATCCGCAGTGAGTAAAATATTTATATTACTCTGACATGACGGATTACCCAGATAGCAAGGGTATATGGGACCCATATGGGCTGTATCTGGGTATGCCTATAAGGGCTAAACTATGTGGGACCCATATGGGTCCCATATGTAGAGTTTTTTACCCATATGGGACCCATATGGGCTGTATCTGGGTATGCCTATATGGGCTAAACTATGTGGGACCCATATATAGAGTTTTTCACCCATAAGGGACCCATATGGGCTGTATCTGGGTATGCCTATATGGGTTCGACTATGTGGGACCCATGTGGGTCCCATATATAGAGGGTTTTTTTTATCTCATACTGGACCCATATGAGCTGTATCTGGGTATGCCTATGTGGGTCCCACATATATAGGTTTTTCCCATACTGGACCCATATGGGCTGTATCTTGGTATGCCTATGTGGGTCCCACATATATAGGTTTTTCCCATACTGGACCCATATGGGCTGTATCTAGGTATGCCTATATGGGCTTGCCTATATGGGACCCATGTGTGTCCCATGTATAGAGCTTTCTTTCCCATACTGGACCCACATGGGCTGTATCTGGGTATGCCTATATGGGTTCGACTATGTGGGACCCATGTGGGTCCCATATATATTTTTCCCCATACCAGACCCATATGGGCTGTATCTGTGTATGCCTATATGGGTTTGCCTATGTGGGACCCATGTGGGTCCCATATATAGATTTTTACTGGCCCCACATAGGCTGTATCTTGGTATGCCTATATGTGTTTGCCTATGTGGGACCCATATGGGTCCCAGATACAGAGTTTTGCACATGCGCACTCTACATTTCCGGTTAACCGCAATACTCAAACCAACGGTCAACAACACAACGCGATGTTAACCTACTTAGCTTTTCTTCAGAGTGACGGCCAGATGAACATTATTAGCCTATTCAAAATGTGAAATATGTATGTATAACATTGATTAAGATGCTTTTCTAATAATTTAATCTTGCTTTTTATTGAAAATCATTCTGATTATGAATAAGGAATTGGTTTGTTACGTATTTTCGCGAGTTGAGTTCGACTTGTTTATCGTATATTGTATGTACTGGTAGTTCAAATTCAAGGTGCCCAAGTCTAAAATTTACTTTTATCTGCTATAAATTTTAGTTTAAGGACCAAAGGATCAATAATTTCGATCAAAAGTTTGATAAAATTTATTGTTACTTTTTGCATTATTTACTGTTTTGTTAAATAATAACTAGAACTATCACTAAATGTGATTAATACCCCCGCAATACTGCTTTAGAAATGATGAAGTTATTAGGATTAAGAAGAAGAGTATGAAAAAGACATTTTTACATTAGTTTTTTTTCCAGATTTTTGGCCGGGTTACACAGGTTGTGCTTGACCATTGTATGAAATTGTTTTGAATTCCAACCAGTAGTTTTAAAGTTAAGCTCCGGACAAGGAAAAGTAACAAAGGGCAATAACTCTGTAATTACAATAGATAGAGTTATGGTTCTTGTGCACTGCACTTCCTCTTATTGTGGTTGACAATTGTATGAAATTGTTTTGAATTCCAACCAGTTCTTTTCAAGTTATGCTATGGACAAGGAAAAGTAACAAAGGGAAATAACTCTGTAATTACTATAGATAGAATTATGGTTCTTGTGCACTGCACTTCCTCATATTGTGGTTGACCATTGTATGAAATTGTTTTGAAATCCAACCAGTAGTTTACAAGTTATACTCTGGACAAGGAAAAGTAACTAAGGGCAATAACTCTGTAATTCCTATAGATAGAGTTATGGTTCTTGTGCACTGCACTTCCTCATATTGTGGTTGACCATTGTATGAAATTGTTTTGAAATCCAATCAGTACTTTACAAGTTATACTCCGGACAAGGAAAAAATACAAAGGGCAATAACTCTGTAATTACTCTAGATAGAGTTATGGTTCTTGTGCACTGCACTTCCTCATATTGTGGTTGACCATTGTATGAAATTGTTTTGAAATCCAACTTGTACTTTTCAAGTTATGCTCCAGACAAGGAAAAGTAACAAAGGGCAATAACTCTGTAATAAGTCAAGATGGAGTTATGGTTCTTGTGCACTGCACTTCCTCTCCATGTGCTTGATCATTGCATGAAGTTGTATTGAATTCCAATAATGCAACGGACCGCTGGACCGACCAACCGACCACCGGGTGACTCCTATATACCCCCCCCAAACTTCGTTTCGGGGGTATAATGATAACGTTACGTACTGTAATGGGCAATTTTCTGGTATACATTCCATATGGTATTCCTACCAGATAACAAATCCTGCAACAAATCTTTTTATTTCTGTATCATAAACACTGTTAAAGTATGCCTTGCTATTTAAACTTGCTACAGATATACATGAAGTTACATTAAGGTATTCACATCTCTGACATATAGAACTGGATGATTCATAATGTATACACTTTGTGTAATTGTAGATAGAATATCTGTCAACCTGTTTAGTTCAAATCTCTGGGACGTTGTGAGGAGTTTTCTGAATGGAAATGAGCTGGATGTAAACTACAACTTCCATGGACTGAGGGGGATGCTGCCATTTACCAAACTGCATATCATGGATGAATTTTACAGTAAGTTTTGCTGCAATAAACTCTAGCCAAGTCTTAAATATAATGAGGTCATAGTCAATGCCTTGTAATTATTCAATTTTATATTATTTATAAGCAAGATATGTTAAGACTAAATAGAACCCAGAGGCTTGAGCTGATAACACACATCTCCAATATTATGATTTATTTATAAAATGCATTGTTCATTGGAACACATATGAAACTAGAACCGCAAGCGGTATCTCGGTTTTCGCTTTTAACCAAATCAACTTGAACACTTTATTTCAACTCAGCCACAATTTTCAATATGAAACAGAATGAAAAGGTTTTTGAAGACCTACTCTCATTTGCACAGTTTTTTTTTGCAATGTTAGAACATTCAAACTCTTCTAGCGCAAATATTTTCCCATACCCTGTACTTTGAAATCCATCACATTCTGTGGTGCTGTCAACAAGGAACAAAATGCTGAAAACCGCATTTCAATCAGACTTTAACATTTTGAGTTATAAGCAAAAGAGTGATTTTAAGCAAAACGCCCTCTAGCGGCAAAATTAGAAACAAAATTGCAAAAACAGCAAATAGTTCAAACAAGTATATACTTACTTACTTACTGGCGTTCGCAATTACACGACCACTAGTTGATCGTGTAATATTTGCGTAGGTACATGGTGCCGTGGTTTGTTAGAGAGTGCCAATGGCCCGGCACCGCTGATTTCAACTCTCTAGGGGTTCTGTCGGGGGTACCTCACCCTTAGCCTTTGCCGATCCAACGACATACCACAAGGCAGTGGTGGTTCTACTTAACCCAGTAGTAGGAGGTCAGTTGATGGGCACCAGGGCATATCCACACGCCGGTGGGCCATGCATGCCACATCTCAAGGGAGGCTGACCACCGCCCCTGCCAGGTTATCCCGCCCAGCGGTCGGTCGCACCCTCAGTAGACTCTGTGTGAAACAGGGAGCACGATCAAGAACGCACTACTGAGGAAACATTAACACAGTAGGGGCCATATGCAGAGTCCAGGTATATAAGTCGCACTAGTTGAACATTCTTTTTCTTATATATCAGAACTTGAAGCATAAAAACTGATTAACAATTATTCCAAAAAAGGATCAAACTTTGGACTGCCGTAAAATGAACAAATCAAGTCCGATCTTCAAAAACTAAACATCACTGGAAAGAGCTCCTCAAGAACTAAAACCTTTGTTTATATACTCTCAATGAAATATTTTTAGATTTGGAGCACTTTGTGGCCATATAAAAACACAATTATCGTAATATGACATTGACCTTTTCAATGTTTTTTAAACTTTTTAATTGTGAAGCCCTTTCAAACTTACCAAAACATAACGTGTGAAAATTTCATGACGAATAAACAAAAAATAAAGTCAGGAGCGACAAAAAATATATTTTTGGAATTTTAATTTTTCCTAAATTTAAGTGAAGTTTGACCGTTTCTAGTGGACAAACCACGCATTTCTTAAAATCGCCCCCCATATTTTGTGTGTATACGTCTTTCAAATGGTATGCCGGAGACGGAATTCTTCTATCTGATCTCTAACAAAAACGGATAGGTTTTTCGTAGACCTACCCTCATTTGCACAGTTTTATTTATTTATTTTTTTTTTTTTGCGAGGTTCGAACATTCAACCTTCCGTAGCTCAAAAGCTTTCAGCCACACGGACCCTCGAATCCTATCATATGTTATGAGGCTATCAACAGGGAACAGAATGCAAAAAACCGCATTCGAATCGGACTTTTTGAGTTATAAGCAGAAGAATGGTTTCAAGAAAAGCGCCCCCTAGCGGCAAAATTAGAAAGAAAATTGATTAAAATTTTACTGTTAGGTACCTAGCAAAGCAGCAAATAGATCAATCAAGTATACTAGTAGCACAAGTCAAACTTTTTATTCTTATGTATCAGAATTTGAAGCATAAAACCTGATTTACAATTATTCCAAAAAAGGATCAAACTTTGGACTGCCGTATAATGACCAAAACAAGTCCGATCTTCAAAAACTAAGTATCACTGGAAAGAGCTCTTGAAGAACTAAAACTTTTGTTCATATACTCTCAATGAAATATTTTTAGTTTTGGAGCTATTTGTGGCCGAATAAAAACACAATAATCGTAATATGACCTTGACCTTTTCAATTCTTTTTTATTTTTTGAATTGTGAGGCCCTTTCAAACATAACAATACATATCGTGTGAAAATTTCATGAAGAATGAACAGAAAATAAAGTCAGGAGCAACAAAAACATGTTTTTGAAATTTTAATTTTTCCTAAAATTTAGTGAAGTTTGACCGTTTCTAGAGGACAAACCACGCATTTCCTTAATCGCCATCCCATATATTTTGTGTGTATACGTCTTTTAAATGGTATGCCGGAGACGGAATTCTTCTATCTGATCTCTAACAAAAACGGATAGGTTTTTCGTAGACCTACCCACATTTTTCCACCTTTTTCCAAGGTTCGAACATTCAACCTCTCCTAGAACAATTTTTTTCCAGTACTCGATGATAAGATATCCATCATATTTGATTGGGCTGTCAACAAGGAACATTATGTAAAAAACCGCATCTAAATCAGGTTTCAAATTTTTGAGTTATTAGCAAAACAGTGATTACATGCATTGCGCCCCCTAGTGGCTAAATCAGAAATAAATGTGAAAAGTTTGACCAATTAGGCACATGTTCAGATAAAGATGACTCCATGCCCAAAATTTCATAGCTGTAGCTTTTCTCATCTGGCCGCTAGGCTGGACACAAAAATGGGTGGAATTGGAAAAATAATTTTAAAAAAACTAGAACCGCAAGCGGTATCTTGGTTTTCGCTTTTTACCTAATCAACTTGAACACTTTATTTCAACTCAGCCACAATTTTCAATATGAAACAGAACGCAAAGGTTTTTTGAAGACCTACTCTCATTTGCACAGTTTTTTTTTGTTTTTTTTAATGTTAGAACGTTCAAACTCCTCTAGCGCAAATATTTCCCCATACCCTATACTTTGAAATCATCACATTCTGTGGTACAAGGAACAAAATGCTGAAAACCGCATTTCAATTAGACTTTAGCGTTTTGAGTTATAGGCAAAAGAGTGATTTTAAGCAAAGTGCCCTCTAGCGGCAAAATGAGAAAAAAAATTGATAAAAATTTTACAATTAGGTACCTAGAAATTCAGCAAATAGTTCAAACAAGTATATAAGTCGCACTAATCGAACATTCTTTTTCTTTTATATCACAATTTTAAGCATAAAAACTGAATAACAATTATTCCAAAAAAAGGATCAAACTTTGGATTGTCGTAAAATGAAAAGATCAAGTCCGATCTTCAAAAACTAAACATTATACGGAAGAACTATTTAGAACTAAAACTTTTGTTCATATACTCTCAATGAAATATTTTTAGATTTGGAGCACTTTGGGGCCGAAAAAAACCCACAATTATCGTAATATGACCTTGACCTTTTCAATGTTTTTTTTAACTTTTTAATTGTGAGGCCCTTTCAAACATAACAATACATAACTTGTGAAAATTTCATGAAGAATGAACAGAAAATAAAGTCAGGGGCGACATAAAATTACGTTTTTGAAATTTAATTTTTCCTAAAATTTAGTGAAGTTTGACCTTTTCTAGAGGACAAACCATGCATTTCTTAAATTCGCCACCCCAAATATTTTGTGCGTATATGTCTTGCAAATCATTTGCAGCAAACAGAATTCTTCTATCTGATTTCTAACAAAAATGGATAGGTTTTTCGTAGACCTACCCTCATCTGCACAGTTTTTTACGAGATTCGAACTTTCAACCTTCCGTTACTAGCTCAAAAAGTTTCAGCCACTCATATCTAGAAACTATCATATTTTAATAGGGTATCAACAAGGAACATAATTCAATTAACCGCATTTGGATCAGGCTTCAACTTTTTGAGTTATAAGCAAAAGAATGATTTCAAGAAAAGCGCCCCCTAGCGGCAAAATGAGAAAGAAAATTGATTAAAATTTTACTGTTTGGTACCTAGCAAAGCAGCAAAGAGTTCAATCAAGTATACTAGTCGCACTAGTCAAACTTTTTATTCTTGTGTATCAGAATTTGAAGCATAAAACCTGATTTACAATTATTCCAAAAAAGGATCAAACTTTGGACTGCCGTATAATAACCAAATCAAGTCCGATCTTCAAAAACAAAACATCACTAGAAAGAGCTCTTGAAGAACTTTCAATGAAATATTTTTAGTTTTGGAGCTATTTGTGGCCGAATAAAAACACAATAATCGTAATATGACCTTGACCTTTTCAATTCTTTTTTATTTTTTGATTTGTGCGGCCCTTTCAAACATAACAATACATATCGTGTGAAAATGTCATGAAGAATGAACAGAAAATAAAGTCAGGAGCGACAAAAACATGTTTTTAAAATTTTAATTTTTCCTAAAATTTAGTGAAGTTTGACCGTTTCTAGAGGACAAACCACGCATTTCCTTAATTCGCCACCCATATATTTTGTGCGTATATGTCTTGCAAATCGTATGCAGCAAACAGAATTCTTCTATCTGATCTCTAACAAAAGTGGGTAGGTTTTTCGTAGACCTACCCTCATTTTTCCACTTTTTTCCAAGGTTCGAACATTCAACCTCTCCTAGAACAATTTTTTTCCAGTACTCGATGATAAGATATCCATCATATTTGATTGGGCTGTCAACAAGAAACATTATGTAAAAAACCGCATCTAAATCAGGTTTCAAATTTTTGAGTTATTAGCAAAACAGTGATTACATGCATTGCGCCCCCTAGTGGCTAAATCAGAAATAAAAGTGAAAAGTTTGACCAATTAGGCACATGTTCAGATGAAGATGACTCCATGCCCAAAATTTCATAGCTGTAGCTTTTCTCATCTGGCCGCTAGCCTGGACACAAAAATGGGTGGAATTGGAAAAATAATAAAAATAAAAAAAACTAGATGTCATTCGTCTAAACGAATGATAGGACTTTCTGCAAGCTGTGTTAATGCAAAAAGCAGGAGATAGAAGTTTCATGTAATGATTCACCTCTGGTAGTATTTCATGTTCATGCTGAACAATTG
Organism: Solen grandis; assembly: GCA_021229015.1. NCBI lineage: Eukaryota > Metazoa > Mollusca > Bivalvia > Adapedonta > Solenidae > Solen > Solen grandis. The sequence goes on from CM037779.1 coordinate 13,392,764, forward strand.
ACATTATATTCCGAAATTAGTGCAATGATAAGAACAATAATTAGTCTGTGACGTAACATGATGTTATATGACGTCAGACAGACTGCAAACTTGATTTCTAGTTCATAAGGTCCTATGTTCGAATCTACTTCAGCCACAATACTTCGGTTTTTCGGAATTAAGGTTAGCTGACAAAATATTCAGGCCTTAGTTTCAAGATGTACCATCTGTAAAAATTTGAAGAAAATCTGACCACAAATGGCGGCTCTAGAGCGTGAATACCTATTTTTCACTATTTTTAGCTCTTACTCAGTGACATCAAAGGGTGCTGAAAATGCTGTTGCTCAAAGCGATACTTACTGCAATAACTCTGAAAATTTCATATCTGAACATGGGCATCATGTCGAAATCTTTGCCCAAAGTAAAATTAAGTGGTGCTTATGACGTCCTATGACTTGGATCAAAATGTTTGTAGAAATGCTGCAGAACTGCAAACTGTGTAAGTTTCAACTTTCTATCTCATTCTGAAGCTCTTTAATTCTAAAATGAAATTTTCAGTCCTATGTTCGAATATTATTTAAGCCACAGAACTTCGGTCTTTCGGAATTTCGGTTAGCTTAAAGGATATACACATCTTAGTTTCAAGATATACCATCTGTGAAAATTTGAAGAAAATTCGACCATAAATGGCGGCTGTAGAGCGTGAACACCATTTTCACAAATTTTAGCCCTGACGTCACATGACGTCATACGGTGCTGAAGATGCTTTTGTTCAAAAGCGCATACATTACTGTCATAACTCTGAAATTTTCATTATTCTGAACAACTGGCATCATGTCGAAATCATTGCCTTTAAATGAAAATTAAGATGTATCCTTATGACGTCACATAACGTCATATGACGTCACACTCAAAATATGTTAAGAAATTCTGCAGAACTGCATACTGTGTAAGTTTCAACTTTCTATCTCATCCTGAAGCTCTTTAATCCTAAAATGAAATTTCGGTCCTATGTTCGAATCTTATTTCAGCCACAGAACTTCGGTCTTTCGGAATTTCGGTTAGCTGACAGGATATGTACACCTTAGTTTCAAGATGTACCATCGTGGAAAATTTGAAGAAAATCCGACCATTAATGTCGGCTGTAGAGCGCGAAAACCATTTTTCACTATTTTTAGCTGTGACGTCATGTGACGTCATAGGGTGCTGATCAATCATTGAAATCAAAATTTCCTCACGTGACTAAAACCCATAAAAATTTCATCGTCCAGGACTATTGCAACATATTAAAATAAGCGTTTAGTTAGGAAGAAGAAAAGAATAATAATAATAAAAAATGACGTCACGTGACGTCATAAAGACGTTTATTTTCACATAATTGTTAGACACCCCAGAGACCTACTAACTGACAAAAATTTTAACTTTCTATCTCAAATAGGACAGTTTTTTATAAGCATTTAAAAAATTGACGTCCTTGTTTCGAATCTTGGATCCGCCATAGATGCTTGGACTTTCGAATTTGAAAAACGGACACCGGTATACACAATAAGAACGTAATATACACATTCTGTGAAAATTTGATGAAAATCGGCCCATAAATAATGGCTCTGGACCGTGTACAAACTTTCGTAGTCAAATTTTAAATGTGACGTCATATGACGTCATAGGCTTCTGAAAATCATTGAAATCGAAATTTCAGCGTTGAATCATTTGTCATTAAATTTTCATTGCCCTTCGACAATTTCAACATATAGAAATACCCCTTCTTAATATTAGAAATACATTATCATATAATGAAAGTCACGTGACGTCATATGACGTTTATTTTCACAAAATCTTTAAGACTCTCTAGAGACCTATATACTGACAATTATCACTTTTCTATCTCAAATAGGACCGATTTTATAAGCATTTAAAAATTTACGACCTTGGTTCGAATCTTGGAATTCGCTATAGAACCATGGACTTTTCGAATTTTGAAAAACGGACACCGAGATGCACAACTAGAACTTAATATTCACATTCTGTGAAAATTTTGATGAAAATCGGTTCATAAAAATGGCTGTGACCGCGTACAAACTTTGTATGCATATTTCAATGTGACGTCATAGACGTCAAGGCATTATGAAAAGTCTTTGAAATCGAAATTTCATCGATTGAAGCATGTGTCCTTAAATTTTCATTGCCCTTCGACAATTTCAACATATAGAAATATTCTTGTTAATATTAGAAATACATTACATTTTAATAAACGTCACGTGACGTCATATGACATTTATTTTCCCACAAAATGTAAAATTTCTAGAGCCCTATATACTGACTAAATATAAAACTTTGTATCTTAAATAGACAGTTTTTATAAGCTTTTTAAAAAATTTACGACCTTTTTCAAATTTTGGATTCGCCTATAGAACCATGGATTTTTTCGAATTTTGAAAAACGGCCCACCGGGATGCACAACCCTAGAAACTTAATATACCAATCTTTTAAAAAATGTGATAAAAATCGTTCAAAAAGCAATGGTTGTAAAACCGCGAAACAAACTTTGTAGCATATCAAATGGGACGTCAAAATGACGCCCATAGCATATGAAATCATAGAAAATCAAAATTTCCTCACGGGACCTTATAAGCCCCAAAAAATTTTCATCGTCCAAGAGTATGCAACAAAAGAAAAAAAGCGTTTTAGTTAGGAAGAAAAAAAGAATAATAACTAGATGTCATTCGTTTAAACGAATAAATAGGACTTCTTTCTGCATCTGCTTTATTTTGTATTTTATAGAAGATGACATAATGGAAAATCTGTCCAAATGCACTTCTATCTCCCTCTATTTCTATATAAAATAGCACAAAAAGAACACATTCGGGGGTGAATTTAATAAAAAGTCCCCCCATACTTGCACATGTAAGTTTACATACAACATTTATACTATGCCATATAAACATGAAAGAAAAATGAAACAGTGTTAAAAATATTAGTTTCTAACTTTCTCACACATAGATTTCATCACATCCACTCAGTTGAAACCCTTTGGGTTTAATTTAGCCTCTTTTAAGGAAGAAGAAATTGAATATTTGTATAGTGCTATATCCTTCGACACCTGTAACGTGGGTTAACGTATTTAGGTTTTTGGCTTGTTGGGCTTCCGTAGTTTTGCCATAAATTTCCTGGAATTTTTCGAACTATGGTATATTTTGAGAGGTAACATCCCAGCCTACAAACTGATGCAATTTTAGATCGTTGAAAAACCCATGCAGTTTTTAATGGTCTAAATTGTGGGTGCGTTGAATTTTTCAAGGCTTGCAAACTGCTCGCTAGCTACAAAGTGTTGCAAATACGGATTTTTTTCCCTTTTGCCGTTGTACATGTATTAACTTCAATGCTTATTTTTTGGGAAAAAGTCAACATTCGACAAAAAACAACAAACAACAACCCAAAAAAAAAAAAAATCACGATTGAGCCCATCAATTGCAAATTGATATTTTTTTTTTTTTTTTTTTTTTTTTTTTTTTTTTTTAAGTCGTTGGGGCAAGTATTTAAACCTGGTTGACCCCTGCGCGTGACCTTTTCCAAATATTTATGATGCTGAATTTTGAAATATCTTAAATTTTTTATGTAACTTTCTATATTAAGTCCAATTTCAATAAACTTGGTACCCTTTGAAAGCTCTTAAAACAGGCTACATTTTAACGCATACGTATAAACCATCTTCAGTCGTTTCGAATATTGACGTTAAACCTCAAGAAAACAGCATATTATCAGCAAATTTTAAAACTTCATTTTTTTTTAGTTTTTTTTTTTTTTTTTTTTTGCTTAAACTTTTAAATTGCGTAAACCAATTTTTAATAAACTAAATATTTTTGGAAACGTCAATATTCAGCTATAATTCTTATTCATAAAATATATTTACAAAAACCGATATTTATGAGATAGAAAGAAAAGAAAAGAATAATATAAAAATACCAATGACTCGCGTGACGTCATATAAAAGTTTTTTTTCCCATAATTGTTAAGACAAAACCCCGAGACCTACAAAATGACAAAAATTCACCTTTCTATCTCAAATAGAAGTTTTTTATAAGCAAATTTTAAAAATTTACGGGCTTTGGGTTTGAACTTGGATCCCCCATAGATGCTTGGACTTTTTGAATTTGAAAAACGGACACCGGTATACACAAAAGAACGTATTAAAACCATTCTGAAAATTTGAAAAAATCGGCCCATTAATAATGGCTCTGGACCGTTACAAATTTTTGTAGTCAACTTCAAAAGTGACGTCAAATGACGTCATAGGCTTCCCGAAAAATCATTGAAATCGAAATTTCAGCTTCTGAAACATTTGTCATTAAATTTTCCCCTTTCCCTTCGACAATTTCAAAAAATATAGAAATACTCTTGTTTAAAATTAGAAAAACCCTTATCATATAATGACGTCACTTTAAAGTCATATGAAATATTTTTCACAAAATGTTTTAAAACTCCCAGAAACCAAAAAACTGACCAAATATTTACTTTCTATCTGAAATAGGCCCCATTTTAATAAGCATTTAAAAAAATTAAACGACCTTGGTTTTGAATCTTATCGCTATAGAACCAGGACTTTCGAATTTTTTAAAAACGACCTGAGATGCACAACTAAACTTAATATACACAATCTGGAAAAATTTGAAAGGAAAATTGGTTCACAAACAATGGCTGTAGACCGCGTACAATCTTTTGTTGCATATTTCAAAATTGACGTCATATGACGTCAAAGGTATATGAAAATCATAAAAAATCAAAATTTTAGCATTTGGAAACAAGGGGTCATTAAATTTTTCATTCCCCCTTCGACAAATTCAACATATAAAAATATTTTTTGTTTAATATTAGAAATAAAAAATAAAATATAAAGACGTCACGTGACGTCAAATGACATTTATTTAAAACAAAATGTTTTAACATCAAGAGACCTATATACTGACTAAATATCAACTTTCTATCTTTAACAAGGACAAATTTTATAACCCTTTTTAAAAATTTTTAAAACCGACCTTGGTTCGAATCTTGGATTCGCTATAAACCATGGAATTTTTTCGGAATTGGAAAAACGGACCCCGGAAGCACAACAAAAACCTAAAAATACAAAAATCTGTGAAAATTTGATGAACATCGGTCAAGAAATAAGGCTGAGACCCGTAAAAAAAACTTTTTCACCGACGACAAATCTGCGTTATAATGACTTTTAAAATATTAATATGTAAAAACCTTGCTCCGAAAGCCCCAGGGTTTTTGAAATATATGCCAAAAAAATTTCATTGTTCTGAGTCAATGGCAAACACCCCAAAAATAACACAAATATAAGAGGAAAAAAAAAAAGATAACTAGATGTCATTCGTGAAAACGGGTGATAGGAAATTTCTGCAAGCTGTGTTAATGCAAAAAGCAGGAGATTTGAAGTTTCCCTGTAATGACTCACCTCTGTAGATTTCATGTTCATTTCTGAACAATTGACATTAAAAATTCGAAATTAGTGCAAATGATAAGAACAAGTATTAGCCTGTGACGTCACTGACGTCCCTTTTGATATCAATAACTCTAAAAAATATGTAGAAATTCTGCAGAACTGCAAACTGTTTAAAGGGTTTCCCAAATTTCTATCTCATCTGGGAAACACTCAAATCCTAAAAAAAAAAATTTTCGGTTCTTGTTCGAATCTTATTTCACCACAGAACTTCGGTTTTTCGGAATTTCGGGTTTGCTGGCAGGATAATTTCACACCTTAGTTTCAAGGTGTACCATCCTGTGAAAAATTTGAAGAAAAATCCGACCATAAACGGGGGCTGTAGAGCGGAACACCATGTTTCAATATTTTTTAGCTCTGACGTCACAGGACGTCATAGGGTGCTGAAGAATGCTTTTTGTTCAAAAGCACATTACTTTACTGTCATAACACGAAATTTCATTATTCTGAACAACTGAAAATCATGTCGAAAACATTTCCCTAATATAAAATTAAGAAGTATGCTTTAATGACGTCACATGACGACATTGACCCCTCAACGACTCAAAATAATATTAAAAAATTATTGCAGAACTGCAAACTGGTGTAAGTTTCAACTTATCTATCTCATCCTGAAGCCTTATAAAACCTCAAAATGAAATGTTCCGGGGGCCCCATGTTTGAATCTTTTTCAGCCACAGAAAAACTTCGGTCTTTCGGAATTTCGGTTAGCTGACAGTATGCACACCTTAGTTTTAAGATTAAAATCTGTGAAATTTTAAGAAAATCCGACCATAAATGGCGGCTGTAGAGCGTGAACACCATTTTTTCACTATTTTTAGCTCTAACGTCACATGACGTCATATGGTGCCTGAAAATGTTTTGCTCAAAAAGTATACTTTACTGTTATAACCCCGAAATTTTTCCTTAAATTTTAAAAAAAACTGGCATCATGTCGAAATCATTTGTCCAAAATAAAAATTAAGAAGTATGCTTATACGTCACGACTCAAAATATTTGGGAGAAATTCTGCAGAACTGCAAAAAAAGTGGAAAATTTCAACTTTCCTATCTCATTCTGAGCTCTTTAATCCTAAAATGAAAATTTTTTGGTCCTAATTCGAAACTTATTTCAGCCACAGAACTTTGGTCTTTCCGGAAATTCGGTTAGCTGAAAAAGGGTATACATATCTTAGTTTCAAGATATACCATCGTGAAATTGGAAGAAAAAATTTGACCATAAATGGCGCTGTAGAGCGTGAACACCATTTATCCCCTATTTTTAGCTCTGACGCACATGACCGTCATAGGGTGTGAAGAGCTTTTTTTTTTCAAAAGCGCATCTATTTCTTGCCATAAACCTGAAAAATTTTTTTATTATTCTGAACAAACTTGGGGGATCATGTCCAAAATCCATTGCCCCAAAATAAAATTTAAAATTATGCTTATGACGTCACATGACGTCATATGGACGTCACCACGACTCAAAATATATAAAAAAAAATCTGCAGAAAATACACCGCAGTGTAGTTTCACCTTTCCCATTTCATCCTGAAGCTCTTTAATCCTAAAATGAAATTTTGGTCCTATGTTCGAATCTTATTTAACCACAGAACTTCGGCGGGTCATTCGGAATTTCGGGTAGCAGAAAGGATAACACATCTTAGTTTCAAGATAACCATTTTGTGAAAAATTTGAAGAAAAATTCGACCAAAATGGCGGCTGTAAGCGTGGACACCATTTTTCCACTATTTTAAGCTTGACGTCACATGACTCATAGGGTGCTGAAGATCTTTTTTTCAAAAACGCATCCATTTCTGTCAAAACTCCCGAAATTTTTTTCATTATTCTGAAAAAACTGGCATCAATTCGGGGAAAACAATTGCCTTATAATAAAATTCAGATTATGGCTTATGACGTCCCCATGACGTCATATGACGTCACGACTAAAAATATAAATTTAAAAAATTCGAAGAACTGCAAACTGTGAAAGTTTTTCAAAAATTTCTAATTCATTCCTGGGAACTCTTTTTAAAGCTAAAATAAAATTTTTGGTCTAATCGAATCTTATTTTAGCCACAGAAACTTTGGTCTTTCGGAATTTCGGTAAGCGACAGGATATGTACACCTTAAGTTTCAAAGCTGTACCATTTTTGGGGAAAAATTTTTAAAAAAACTGACCATAAATGACGGCTGTAGAGCGCGAACACAACACCTTTTTCACTATTTTTAGCTGTGACGTATGTGACGTCATAGCGTGCTGAAATCATTGAAATCAAAATATTCCTCACGTGACTAATAACCCATAAAAATTTCATCGTCCTAGGACTATTGACAAACATATTAAAATAAGCGTTAAGTTAGGAAGAAGAAAAGAAATAATTATAATAAAAAATGACGTCATGTGACGTCATATGACGTTTATTTTCACAAATTGTTAGACACCCAGAGACCTACTAACTGACAAAATTTCAACTTTCTATCTCAAATAGGACAGTTTTTATAAGCATTTAAAAATTGACGTCTTTGGTTCGAATCTTGGATCCGCCATAGATGCTTGGACTTTTCGAATTTTGAAAAACGGACACCGGTATCACAATAAGAAACGTAAAATACACATTCTGTGAAAATTTGATAAAAATCGGCCTATTAATAATGGCTCTGGACCGTGTAACAAACTTTCGTAGTCAATTTCAAATGTGACGTCATATGACGTCATAGGTTTCTGAAATATCTTGAAATCGAAATTCAGCATCTGAAGCATGTGTCCTTAAATTTTTCATGCCCTTGAACAATTTCAATTATAGAAATACTCTTGTTAATATTAGAAATACATTATCATATAATGACGTCACGTGACGTCATATGACATTATATTTCACAAAATGTTTAAAAACTTCAGATACCTAATATACTGACCCAATATCACTTTTTCTATCTAAATAGGACAGATTTTATAAGCATTTGAAAAAATTTACGACCTTGGTTCGAATCTTGGATCGCTATAGAACCTTGGATTTTCGAATTTTGAAAAACGACACCCGGGATGCACAACTAAACATTAATAAAACACAATTCTGTGAAAATTTGATGAAAATCGGTTCATAAACAATGGCTGTAGACCGCGTACAAACTTTTTGCATATTTCCAATGTGACGTCATATGACGTCATAGGCATATGAAAATCATAGAAATCAAAAATTTCAGCTTTAAGCATGTGTCTTTAAATTTCATTGCCTTTCGACAATTTCAACATATAGAAATTCTTGTTAATATTAGAAATACATATCATATAATGACGTCACGTGACGTCATATGACAAATATTTATCACAAAATTTTTAAACTTTTCAGAGACCTATATACTGACTAAATATCAACTTTCTATCTTAAATAGGACAGATTTTATAAGCATTTAAAAATTACGACCTTGGTTCGAATCTTGGATTCGCTATAGACCATGGACTTTTCGAATTTTGAAAAACGGACACCGGGATGCACAACTAGAACATTAATATACAAATCTTGTGAAAATTTGATGAAAAATCGGTTCACAAACAATGGCTGTAGACCGCGTACAAAATTTTTGAGCATATTCAAATTTTGACGTCATATGACGACATAGGCATATGAAAATCATAGAAATCAAAATTTCCTCACGTGACTAATAAGTCATAAAAATTTCATCGTCCTAGGATTATTGCAACATAGAAAAATAAGCGTTTAGTTAGGAAGAAAAAAAGAATAATAAGAAGAAGAAGAATAAACATAACAAACCCAATAGGACTTTCTGCCGAAAGGGCAGAAAGTCCTAATAATAATAATAACTAGATGTCATTCGTCAAAACGAATGATAGGACTTTCTGCAACCTGTGTTAATGCAAAAAGCAGGAGATAGAAGTTTCATGTAATGACTCACCTCTGGTAGTATTTCATATTCATGCTGAACAATTGGCATTATATTCCGCGGAAAATAAGCGTTTAGTTACGAAGAAAAAAAAAAGTAGCAGTAGTAGTAGTATGCTTATGACGTCCATATGACGTCACGACTCAAAATATATTTAGAAATTATGCAGAACTGCAAACTGTGTAATGTTTCAACTTTTTATCTCATCCTGAAGCTCTTTAATTGCTAAAATAAAATTGTCGGTCCTATGTTCGAATCTTATTTCAGCCACAGAACTTCGGTCTTTTCGGAAATTCAGTAAGCTGACAGGATAAGCATACCTTAGTTTCAAGATGTACCATCTGTAAAATTTAAAGAAAATCCGACTATAAATGACGGGTGTAGAGCGCAAACACCATTTTCCTCTATTATTTAGCTGTGGGCGTCATGTGACGTCAAAGGCTGCTGACAATCATTGAAAACAAAATTTCCCCTGTGACTAATAACCCATAAAAATTTCATCGTCCTAGGACTATTGCAACAATTAAAATAAGCGTTTAGTAGGAAGAAGAAAAGAATAATAATAAAAAAAAATGACGCACGTGACGCATATGACGTTTATTTTCACATAATTTATTAGACACCCAGAGACCTACTAACTGACAAAATTTCAACTTTCTATCTCAAATAGGACACTTTTTATAAGCATTTAAATATTGACGTCCTTGGTTCGAATCTTGGATCCGCCATAGATGCTTGGACTTTTCGAATTTTGAAAAACGGACACCGGCATACACAATAAGTACGTAATAACACCTTCTGTAAAATTTGATAAAAACGGCCCATTAATAATGGCTCTGGACCGTGTACAAACTTTCGTAGTCAATTTCAAATGTGAACGTCAAAATCTGAAAATCATTGAAATCGAAATTTCTGCGTCTGAATCATTTGTCATTAAATTTTCATTTGCCCTTCGACAATTTCAACATATAGAAATACTCTTATTAATATTAGAAATACATTATCATATAATGACGTCAAGTGACGTCATTGACGTCTATTTTCACAAAATGTTTAAGACTCCCAGAGACCTATATACTGACCCAATATCACTTTTCTACCCTCAAATAATTCCGATTTTAAAACATTTAAAAATTTACGACCTTGGTTCGAATCTTGAATTCGCTATAGAACCATGGACTTTTCGAATTTTGAAAAACGGACTCCGGGAATGCACAACTAGAACTTAATATACACATTCTGGAAAATTTGATGAAAATCGTTCATAAACAATGGCTGTAGACCGCGTACAAACTTTTGTTGCATATTTCAAGTGTGACGCCCATATGACGTCATAGGCATATGAAAATCATTGAAATCAAACTTTCAGCGTTTGAAGCATGTGTCATTAAATTTTCATTGCCCTTCGACAATTTCAACATATAGAAATATTCTTTTTTAATATTAGAAATACATTATCAAATAATGACGTCACGTGACGTCATATACATTTATTTTCACAAAATGTTTTAAAACTTCTAGAGACCTATATACGACTAAATATCAACTTTCTATCTTAAATAGAACAGATTTTATAAGCATTTAAATATTTACGACCTTGGTTCGAATCTATGATTCGCTATAGAACCATGGACTTTTCGAATTTTGAAAAACGAACACCGGGATGCACAACTAGAGCCTAACATACACAGTCTGTGAAATTTGATGAAAATCGGTCCAGAAATAATGGCTGTAGACCGCGTACAAACTTTTTCACCTGACGTCAAATCTGACGTTATATGACGTCGTATGAATATAAAATTCATTGCATCCGAAAGCACATGGTTTGAAATATATGCCATAAAATTTTCATTGTTCTGAGTCAATGGCAACACCTCGAAATTAACACAAATATAAGAGGAAGAAAAAAAGAATAAGAAGAAGAAGAATAATAAAAAAACAGTACAAACCCAATATGACTTTCTGCCTGTAGGCAGAAAGTCCTAATAAGAAGAATAAGAATAATAAAAAACAGTACAAACCCTTTAAAGCCTAATAATAAGAAGAAGAAGAATAAACAGTACAAACCCAATAGGACTTTCTGCCGAAAGGGCAGAAAGTCCTAATAAACAGTACAAACCCAATAGGACTTTCTGCTTTAGGCAGAAAGTCCTAACTAGATGTCATTCGTCTAAACGAATGATAGGACTTTCTGCAACCTGTGTTAATGCAAAAAGCAGGAGATAGAAGTTTCATGTAATGACTCACCTCTGGTAGTATTTCATGTTCATGCTGATTAATTGACATTATATTCCGCGAAAAATAAGCGTTTAGTTACGAAGAAAAAAAAATAAGTAGCAGTAGTAGTAGTATCATATGACGTCACGACTCAAAATATATTAAGAAATTCTGCAGAACTGCAAACTGTGTAAGTTTCAACTTTCTATCTCATCCCGAAGTTCTTTAGCCCTAAAATGAAATTTTTGGTCCTATGTTCGAATATTACTTCAGCCACAATACTTCGGTTTTTTGGAATTAAGGTTAGCTGACAAAATATTCACACCTTAGTTTAAAGATGTACCATCTGTAAAAATTTGAAGAAAATCTGATCATAAATGGCGGCTGTAGAGCGCGAACACCATTTTTCACTATTTTTAGCTCTGACGTCACGTGACGTCATAGGGTCCTGAAAATGCTGTTGCTCAAAAGCGCATACTTTACTGCAATAACTCTGAAATTTTCATTATTCTGAACAATTGGCATCATGACGAAATCATTGCCCCAAATTAAAAATAAGTGGTATGCTTATGACGTCCTCTGACGTCACGATTCAAAATATTTGTAGAAATTATGCAGAACTGCAAACTGTGTAAGTTTCAACTTTCTATCTCATCCTGAAGCTCTTCAATCCTAAAATGAAATTTTTGGTCCTATGTTCGAATCTTATTTCAGCCACAGAACTTCGGTCTTTCGGAATTTCGGTTAGCTGACAGGATATGCACACCTTAGTTTCAAGATGTACCATCTGTGAAAATTTAAAGAAAAACCGACCATAAATGGTGGCTGTAGAGCGTGAACACCATTTTTCACTATTTTTAGCTCTGACGTAATATGACGTCATAGGGTGCTGAAAATGCTTTTGTTTAAAAGCGCATACTTTACTGTCATAACTCTGAAATATTCATTATTCTGAACAACTGGCATCATGTCAAAATCATTGCCCTAAAATAAAAATTACGAAGTATGCTTATGACGTCACATACCGTCACGACTCAAAATATATGTAGAAATTCTGCAGAACTGCAAACTGTGTAAGTTTCAACTTTCTATCTCATCCTGAAGCTCTTTAATCCTAAAATGAAATTTTCGGTCCTATGTTCGAATCTTATTTCAGCCACAGAACTTCGGTCTTTCGGAATTTCGGTTAGCTGACAGGATATGCACACCTTAGTTTCAAGATGTACCATCTGTGAAAATTTGAAGAAAATCCGACCATAAATGGTGGCTGTAGAGCGTGAACACCATTTTTCACTATTTTTAGCTCTGACGTAATATGACGTCATAGGGTGCTGAAAATGCTTTTGTTTAAAAGCGCATACTTTACTGTCATAACTCTGAAATATTCATTATTCTGAACAACTGGCATCATGTCAAAATCATTGCCCTAAAATAAAAATTACGAAGTATGCTTATGACGTCACATACCGTCATATGACGTCACGACTCAAAATATATGTAGAAATTCTGCAGAACTGCAAACTGTGTAAGTTTCAACTTTCTATCTCATCCTGAAGCTCTTTAATCCTAAAATGAAAATTTTCGGTCCTATGTTCGATCTTACTTCAGCCACAGAACTTCGGTCTTTCGGAATTTCGGTTAGCTGACAGGATATGCACACCTTAGTTTCAAGATGTACCATCTGTGAAAATTTGAAGAAAATCCGACCATAAATGACGGCTGTAGAGCGCGAACACCATTTTTCACTATTTTTAGCTGTGACGCCATAGGCTGCTGATAATCATTGAAATCAAAATTTCCTCATGTGACTAATAACCCATAAAAATTTCATCGTCCTAGGACTATTGCAACATATTAAAATAAGCGTTTAGTTAGGAAGAAGAAAATAATAATAATAATAATAAAATGACGTCACGTGACGTCATATGACGTTTATTTTCACATAATTGTTAGACATCCAGAGAACTACTAACTAACAAAATTTCACCTTTCTATCTCAAATAGGACAGTTTTTATAAGCATTTAAAAATTGACGTCTTTGGTTCGAATCTTGGATCCGCCATAGATGCTTGGACTTTTCGAATTTTGAAAAACGGACACCGGAATACACAATAAGAACGTAATATACACATTCTGTGAAAATTTGATAAAAATCGGCCCATTAATAATGGCTCTGGACCGTGTACAAACTTTCGTAGTCAATTTCAAATGTGACGTCATATGACGTCATAGGCTTCTGAAAATCATTGAAATCGAAATTTCAGCATCTGAATCATTTGTCCTTAAATTTTCATTGCCCTTCGACAATTTCAACATATAGAAATACTCTTGTTAATATTAGAAATACATTATCATATAATGACGTCACGTGACGTCATATGACGTTTATTTTCACAAAATCTTTAAGACTCCCAAAGACCTATATACTGACCAAATATCACTTTTCTATCTCAAATAGGACCGATTTTATAAGCATTTAAAAATTTACGACCTTGGTTCGAATCTTGAATTCGCTATAGAACCATGGACTTTTCGAATTTTGAAAAACGGACACCGAGATGCACAACTAGAACTTAATATACACATTCTGTGAAAATTTGATGAAAATCGGTTCATTAACAATGGCTGTAGACCGCGTACAAACTTTTGTTGCATATTTCGAGTGTGACGTCATATGACGTCATAGGCATATGAAATTCATGGAAATCAAAATTTCAGCGTTTGAAGCATGTGTCATTAAATTTTCATTGCCCTTCGACAATATCAACATATAGAAATATTCTTGTTAATATTAGAAATACATTATCATATAATGACGTCACGTGACGTCATATGACATTTATTTTCACAAAATGTTTAAAACTTCTAGACACCTATATACTGACTAAATATCAACTTTCTATCTTAAATAGGACATATTTTATAAGCATTTAAAAATTTACGACCTTGGTTCGAATCTTGGATTCGCTATAGAACCATGGACTTTTCGAATTTTGAAAAACGGACACAGGGATGCACAACTAGAGCCTAACATACACAATCTGTGAAATATTGATGAAAATCGGTCCAGAAATAATGGCTTTAGACCGCGTACAAACTTTTTCCCCTGACGTCAAATCTGACGTTATGTGACGTCATATAAATATGATATTCATTGCATCCGGAAGCTCATGGTTTGAAATATATGCCATAAAATTTTCATTGTTCTGAGTCAATGGCAACATATCGAAATTAACACAAATATAAGAGGAAGAAAAAAAGAATAAGAAGAAGAAGAATAATAAAAAAACAGTACAAACCCAATATGACTTTCTGCCTGTAGGCAGAAAGTCCTAATAATAAAAAACAGTACAAACCCAATAGGACTTTCTGCCAGTAGGCAGAAAGTCCTAATAAACAGTACAAACCCAATAGGACTTTCTGCTTTAGGCAGAAAGTCCTAATAATAATAATAAACATAACAAACCCAATAGGACTTTCTGCTTTAGGCAGAAAGTCCTAATAAAAAACAGTACAAACCCAATAGGACTTTCTGCCAGTAGGCAGAAAGTCCTAATAATAATAATAAAAACTAGATTTCATTTGCACGGCAAACGATAGGACTTTCTGCAAACCGTTAAAATCTCAATCAAACTGAAAATTATTGATATGGAAAATTTAAAATGTCTGCAGAGCGCTTACAAACTTTTTGATTTGACGTCTATTCTGATGTCATATGAATAAGAATATAATTGCATATGAAAATTCAGCATATTTCACATATGCTATTATAATTTTGTAATTCTGGACCATTAGGATCACATTGAATTTATTGCACCAGAAATGAAAACATATTATAATCCCATTACGTCAAATGACGTCTGGCCTATGGAAATCTAAAGAAAACGTTTTGAATTACAACATGTTTGAAATTCAGCTTTTTTCCTCGAATAGGGTCTCTGAAATACTAAACTTAATTCCGAGGTCATATTTTCAAAACTTTGTTTCACCACAGAACCTCGGTCTTTTCAATATTTTGAAAACGAAAGTAAGGATGCCCAACAAAATCCTTGCTTTTTCATATTTGGTAAAACGGAGACGGGTTGGCACATCTAAAGTGTAACATACACATTCTGTGAAATTTTGATGAAAATCCGTCCTGAAATAATGGCTGTAGACCGCGTAAAAACTTATGTAGACAATGTCAAGTTTGGTGTCATATGACGTCATAGGCATAAGAAAATCAATGAAATGAAATATTAAGTATCTTAAATATATCAAGTAAATTTTTCATGCCCCATTGGAACTTTGCAACATATAGAAATTAACGCTTAGATATCAAACATTCTTTTTGACCTTATGACGTCAAATGACGTTAATCCTCACATAATATAAATAAGTCTAAAATACTAATATTCAGTCCAAATATCCACTTTCTAAATCATCTGAAAGCGATTTTATACGTATTTAAAATTTGACGTCAATGGTTCAAAACTTGGATTTGCCATAGAACCATTGCCTTTTCGAATTTGGAAAATCGGACAAGGAATACACAACAAGAGCGTTACATATACATTCTGTGAAATGTTGATGAAAATCGGTCCAAATATAATGGCTGTACACCGCGTAAAACCTTTTTGCCCTGATATCAAATCTTACGTGATATAACGTTACATTATTATGGAATACATTGCATTCTAAAGCTCATGGATTGATGTATAAACTATTAAATTTCCATGGTCCTGTGAAGTTAACAACATATTTGAATTAACGCATATATATCAGAAATCTTTTTGTCCTTATGACGTCATCTGACGTCAAATGACGTTCATCTTCATAGAATATAAAGCAGACATAGAGACTTATATACTATCCATATATAAGCTTTCTAGCTCATCTGGAAGCGATTTTATACGCATTTGAAATTTGACGTCAAAAGTTCGAATCTTGGATTCGCCATAAAATCATTGCCTTTTCGAATTTTGAAAAACGGACACCGGGATGCACAACGAGAGCCTAACATACACATTCTGTGAAATTTTGATGAAAATCGGTCCAGAAATAATGGCTGTAGGCCGCGTACAAACATTTTAAAACGACGTCAAGTTTGACGTCAAGACACGTCATAGGCAAATGAAAATCATTGAAATGCAAAATGTTTTATCTGAAGCTTAAGCTATTGGATTTTCAAGGGGCTCGGACGTTTTCAACATATAGAATTTAACACGTAATCATTAGAATTCTTTTCACCTCATGACGTCATATGACGTTAAATGAAGTTCATTCTCTCGGTATCTAAAGAAATCTTAGAGACTTATATCCTGTCTAAATATCATCTTTCTAGGTCATCTGGAAGCGATTTTATACGCATTTGAAATTTGACGTCAATAGTTCGAATCTTTGACTCGCCATAGAACCATTGCCTTTTTAAATTTTGAAAAACGGACACCGGAAGGCACAACTAGAGCCTAACATACACATTCTGTGAATTTTTGGTGAAAATCGGCCAAGAAAAAATGGCTGTAGACAGCGTACAAATATTTTAAGACGACGTCAAGTTTGACGTCAAAACACGTCATAGACAAATGGAAGTGATTGAAATGAAAAATGTTTTATCCGAAGCATATGCTTTTAAATTTTTAAGGTGCTCGGACGTTTTCAACATATAAAAATTAACACGTAAAATTTAGAAATTACTTTTCACCTCATGACGTCATATGACGTCATTCGACATTCATCTTCTGAGAATATAAAGGAAACCTAAAGACTTATATCCTGTCCAAATATCATCTACCTAGGTCATCTGAAAGCGATTTTATACGCATTTGAAATTCGACGTCAATGGTTCGAATCTTTGACTCGCCATAGAACCATTGCCTTTTTAAATTTTGAAAAACGGACACCGGAAGGCACAACTTGAGCCTAACATACACATTCTGTGAAATATTGATGAAAATCGGTCCAGAAATAATGGCTTTAGACCGCGTACAAACTTTTTCCCCTGACGTCAAATCTGACGTTATGTGACGTCATATAAATATGATATTCATTGCATCCGGAAGCTCATGGTTTGAAATATATGCCATAAAATTTTCATTGTTCTGAGTCAATGGCAACATATCGAAATTAACACAAATATAAGAGGAAGAAAAAAAGAATAATAAGAAGAAGAATAACTAGATGTCATTCGTCAAAACGAATGATAGGACTTTCTGCAACCTGTGTTAATGCAAAAAGCAGGAGATATAAGTTTCATGTAATGACTCACCTCTGGTAGTATTTCATGTTCATGCTGAACAATTGACATTGTATTCCGCGAAAAATAAGCGTTAAGTTATGAAGAAAAAAAAAAGTAGCAGTAGTAGTAGT
Source organism: Solen grandis (assembly GCA_021229015.1). Lineage (NCBI taxonomy): Eukaryota > Metazoa > Mollusca > Bivalvia > Adapedonta > Solenidae > Solen > Solen grandis. The sequence goes on from CM037779.1 coordinate 13,410,695, forward strand.
ATGCTTATGACGTCATATGACGTCACGACTCAAAATATATGTAGAAATTATGCAGAACCGCAAACTGTGTAAGGTTCAACTTTCTATCTCATCCCGAAGTTCTTTAACCCTAAAATGAAATTTTTGGTCCTATGTTCGAATCTTATTTCAGCCACAATACTTCGGTTTTTCGGAATTAAGGTTAGCTGACAAAATATTCACACCTTAGTTTCAAGATGTACCATCTGTAAAAATTTGAAGAAAATCTGATCATAATTGGCGGCTGTAGAGCGCGAACACTATTTTTCACTATTTTTAGCTCTGACGTCACGTGACGTCATAGGGTGCTGAAAATGCTGTTGCTCAAAAGCGCATACTTTACTGCAATAACTCTGAAGTTTTCATTATTCTGAACAACTGGCATCATGTCGAAATTATTGCCCCAAATTAAAAATAAGTGGTATGCTTATGACGTCCTCTGACGTCACGATTCAAAATATTTGTAGAAATGCTGCAGAACTGCAAACTGTGTAAGTTTCAACTTTCTATCTCATCCTGAAGCTCTTCAATCCTAAAATGAAATTTTCGATCCTATGTTCGAATCTTATTTCAACCACAGAACTTCGGTCTTTCGAAAATTCGGTTAGCTGACAAGATATGCACACCTTAGTTTCAAGATGTACTATCTGTGAAAATTTGAAGAAAATCCGACCATAAATGGCGGCTGTAGAGCGCGAATACCATTTTTCACTATTTTTAGCTCTGACGTCATATGACGACATAGGGTGCTGAAGATGCTTTTGTTCAAAAGCGCATACTTTACTGTCATAACTCTGAAATTTTCATTATTCTGAACAACTGGCATCATGTCGAAATCATTGCCCTAAAATAAAAATTAAGAAGTATGCTTATGACGTCACATGACGTCATATGACGTCAGGAATCAAAATATATGTAGAAATTCTGCAGAACTGCAAACTGTGTAAGTTTCAACTTTCTATCTCATCCTGAAGCTCTTTTATCCTAAAATGAAATTTTCGGTCCTATGTTCGAATCTTATTTCAGCCACAGAAGTTCGGTCTTTCGGCATTGCGTTTAGCTGACAGGATATGCACACCTTAGTTTCAAGATGTACCATCTGTGAAAATTTGAAGAAAATCCGACTGTAAATGACGGCTGTAGAGCGCAAACACCATTTTTCACTATTTTTAGCTATGACGTCATGTGACGTCATAGGCTGCTGACAATCATTGAAATCAAAATTTCCTAACGTGACTAATAACACATAAAAATTTCATGGTCCTAGGACTATTGCAACATATTAAAATAAGCGTTTAGTTAGGAAGAAGAAAAGAATAATAATAATTAAAAACGTCACGTGACGTCATATGACGTTTATTTTCACATAATTGTTAGAGACCTACTAACTGACAAAATTTCAACTGTCTATCTCAAATAGGACAGTTTTTATAAGCATTTAAAAATTGACGTCCTTGGTTCGAATCTTGGATCCGCCATAGATGCTTGGACTTTTCGAATTTTGAAAAACGGACACCGGTATACACAATAAGAACGTAATATACACATTCTGTGAAAATTTGATAAAAATCGGCCCATTAATAATGGCTCTGGACCGTGTACAAACTTTCGTAGTCAATTTCAAATGTGGCGTCATATGACGTCATATGCTTCTGAAAATCATTGAAATCGAAATTTCAGCGTCTGAATTATTTGTCATTAAATTTTCATTGCCCTTCGAAATACTCTAATTAATATTAGAAATACATTATCATATAATGACGTCACGTGACGTCATATGACATTTATTTTCACAAAATGTTTAAGACTCCCAGAGACCTATATACTGACCAAATATCACTTTTCTATCTCAAATAAATCCGATTTTATAAGCATTTAAAAAATTACGACCTTGGTTCGAATCTTGAATTCGCTATAGAACCATGGACTTTTCGAATTTTGAAAAACGGACACCGGGATGCACAACTAGAGCCTAACATGCACATTCTGTGAAATTTTGATGAAAATCGGTCCAGAAATAATGGCTGTAGACCGCGTACAAACTTTTTCACCTGACGTCAAATCTGACGTTATATGACGTCGTATGAATATAAAATTCATTGCATCTGAAAGCTCATGGTTTGAAATATATGCCATAAAATTTTCATTGTTCTGAGTCAATGGCAACACCTCGAAATTAACACAAATATAAGAGGAAGAAAAAAAGAATAATAAGAAGAAGAAGAACTAGATGTCATTCGTTTAAACGAATGATAGGACTTTCTGCAACATCTGCTTCAAATGTAAGTTTCTAACTTTCATCACACATAGAATTTCATTACTCCAGCTCAGTTGTAACCTTGTTTAATTTTAGCCTCATTAGGAAGAAGTATTGAATATTTGTATAGTGCTATATCCTTTCGACACCTGTAACGTAGTTAATCGTATTTAGCGATTTTGGCGTGTTTGGGCTTCCGTAGTTTTGCCATAAATTCATGGAATTTCGAACTATGGTGATATTTTGAAAGGTAACATCCCAGCCTACAAACTGATGCAATATGAATATCGTTAGCATAACAATGCAGTTTTTAGATGGTCTAAAATGTGGGGCTGCGTGTGAATTTTTCAAGGCTTGCAAACTGCTCGCTAGCTACATAGTGTTGCAAATACGGATTTTTGTCTTGTGCCGTTGTACATGTATTAACTTCAATACTTATTTTGGAAACAGTCAACATTCGACAACAACAACAACAACAACAACAACAAAAAAATCAAGATATAGCCCATCAATTGCAATTTGATATTTTTTTTTTTTTTTTTTTTTTTTTTTTTCCCCGCGTGCCTTTTCCAATTTTTATGATCATGATTATGAAATATCTTATTTTCCATGTAACTTTCTTATATGAAGTCCAATTTCAATAAACTTGGTACCGTTAGAAAGCTCTTAAAACATGCTACATTTTATACGCATAATGTATAAACTTATCTTCAGTCGTTTCTGAGATATTGACTGTTAAACCTCAAGAAAACAGCATATTATCAGCAAAATTAGCTTCATTTCATTTAGTTTTCTTGCTTTTAACTTTGTATTGCGTAAACCAATTTTAATAAACTAAATATCTTTGGAAACGTCAATTATTCAGCTATAATTCTTATTCATACATATATTTACAAAAATCGATATTTATTGAGATATGGCTACATATATGCAGTAGGGGTGACATCAAAATTTCCTCACGTGCCTAATAACCCATAAAAATTTCATCGTCCTAGGACTATTGCAACATATTAAAATAAGCGTTAAGTTAGGAAGAAGAAAAGAATAATAATAATAAACAAATGACGTCACGTGACGTCATATGACGTTTATTTTCACATAATTGTTAAGACACCCAGAGACCTACTAACTGACAAAATTTCAGCTTTCTATCTCAAATAGGACAGTTTTTATAAGCATTTAAATATTGACGTCATTGGTTCGAATCTTGGATCCGCCATATATGCTTGGACTTTTCGAATTTTGAAAAACGGACACCGGTATACACAATAAGAACGTAATATACACATTCTGTGAAAATTTGATGAAAATCGGCCCATTAATAATGGCTCTGGACCGTGTACAAGCTTTCTTAGTCAATTTCAAATGTGACGTCATATGACGTCATAGACTTCTGAAAATCATTGAAATCGAAATTTCAGCATCTGAAGCATGCGGCATTAAATTTTCATTGCCCTTCAAAAAATTCAATATATAGAAATAATCTTGTTAGAGTTAGAAATTCATTATCATATAATGACGTCACGTGACGTCATATGACATTTATTTTCACAAAATGTTTAAGACTCCCAGAGACCTATATACTGACCCAATATCATCTTTCTGTCTCAAATAGGACCGATTTTATAAGAATTTGAAAATTTACGACCTTGGTTCGAATCTTGGAATCGCTATAGAACCTTGGACTTTTCGAATTTTGAAAAACGGACACCGGGATGCACAACTAGAACTTAATATACACATTCTGTGAAAATTTGATGAAAATCGGTTCATTAATAATGGCTCTGGACCGCGTACAAACTTTTGTAGCTTATTTCAAGTGTGACGTCATATGACGTCATAGAGATATGAAAATCATAGAAATCAAAATAACATTTCTTGGAGAATATGACATCAAAATTTCATTGTCCTTGGACCATATTAACATATATAATTATGTGTTTAAAAATTAGAAATTTGATGACGTCATATGACGTCACAAGACGTCCATTTTCACAAAATATTTAAATCTATCGGAGATCTATATACTGACAAAATATCAACCTTCTGTCTCATTTAGGGACGATTTTATGAGCATTTATCAATTTGACGTCCTTGTTTGAATCTTGCATTCGCCATAGAACCTTGTGCTTTTCGAATTTTGAAAAACGGACAACGAGATGCACAACTAGAACTTAATGTACACATTCTGTGAAAATTTGATGAAAATCGGTTTATTAATTATCGCTCTGGACCGCGTACAAACTTTTGTAGCAAATTGCCAAGTGTGACGTCATATGACGTCATAGGCATATGAAAATTATAGAATTTTTTAATTACGCATATGAATAATATGCCATCGAAATTTCATTCTCCTAGGATGATTGCAACATATGAAAATCCGTGAGGAAGAAAAGAATAATAATAATAAAAAAAAAACCAGGCAGAAAGTCCAAAAAAAACGAAAACCTAATTAAAAAATTACAAAAACGTATGAAAGAAATTATATATAAGAAACGTAGACTGAATAACAAAGCAGTAAATATTTTAAACATATATCATGTTGTATAATGTTATTTTATTCACACCTCGTTTATTAAGAATATATGTATCATTCGTGACTTGCCTATCTTATAAATAATTTATTTTAAACTAATACTATTAAAGTACCGAGATTTAATGTACTCCGGGGAGAATATAAAATTAATAATAGTAATAAATAAAATTTAAAAAAAAAAAAAAAAAAACGTATGAAAAAAATTATATATGAGAAGCGTCGACTGAATAACAAAGCAGTAAATATTTTAAACATATATCATATTGAATAATGTTATTTTGTTCAAACCTCGTTTATTAAGAATACATGTCTCATTCGTGACTTGCCTATCCTATAAATTCATTTTAAATTAAAACTATTAAGGTAGCGAGATATAAAGTTTTTGATTTGTTTTTCAGAAGATAATTAATGATATATCTAATATCTTTATATGCTGAATAAGCCCTCAATATATTATATATGATATTGTCTACGCAGCATATGATGTAAGTAAGTCCACAATATCATACTTCAACGACGTTAGGGGCCTCCGTAGCCGAGAGGGTAAAGTCGCTGACTTTTACACTCACGCAGCCCCTCACCGTGTGGGTTCGAGTCCCTATATGGTCATTTGGATTTTCATGTGAGGAAGCCGTCCAGCTGGCTTGCGGTAGGTCAGTGGTTTTACACGGATGCCTCAGTGCGCGGGGTCTTCCTCCACCTGTAATTAGCTGGACGTCGATATATGCCTGAAACGCAGAGACTTTAAACCCAATCATTCAATCAATCAATTAATCAATCAATCAACGACGTTCTTTATTCAAGGCTATATTTTAAAGATAAGACTGTAGATAAAACAGCATAGTTACATACGTAATAAGGATTTAATGTATATAATGAGAATAAACAAGTCCGATTATAGTTTTTCTAGATCTGTTATACCGTTATTCATTATTCTATGGAATTAATTAATTGTTAATCAATAAATATTGATAAATACATCAATACCGGCACATATCTTTATCAAAATAATTAACAAATATATAGATGACAGTATATACTTAAGTGCTTAAACCCTGTATATACTTAAGTGCTTAAACCCTGTATATACTTAAGTGCTTAAACACTGTATATACTTAAGTGCTTAAACCCTGTATATACTTAAGTGCTTAAACCCTGTATATACTTAAGTGCTTAAACCCTGTATATACTTAAGTGCTTAAACCTTGTATATACTTAAGTGCTTAAACACTGTATATACTTAAGTGCTTAAACCCTGTATATACTTAAGTGCTTAAACCCTGTATATACTTAAGTGCTTAAACCTTGTATATACTTAAGTGCTTAAACCCTGTAAAATTATACTTATGACGCAATCTGTATGTTGGACATTATGATGACGCGATTCGAGGGTTTGTATGAGAACCAGTACTTACACGAGTATGACAATGGTCCAACGTAGAGAGAGAGAGTAAAAAACATAAACAGAAAAATGGAGGGTGGAAATGCCTCTCTGGTCTGATTCCCAGTAAGACAGAGAACCACCTCGATATGTAACCTTTATGAAATACACATCTATGTGTGTTTTTATGCAAAGCAATGACAATAGATAACGAATGTAGGGGTAAGAAATGCCATCGTGCCATACACGATTAAAAGCTTGTTAAGCTATGTTTTACTATTCTTACAGACCCGCTCAGAACAAAAGAAGTCATACTACAGTTTATATTTTATCTAAGTGGAAGTCTAACTTAAATCTAGTCCTCAATACAAGACGACGGGGTGATTACACTGTAACTCTTTGAATCATCTTTGTGTTTACCCCATCTCGTGTACGATGGCACCCTTATTCAGGTCAGGAGGTATTAAGGACTACTTATACACCATATTAAACAATACAGATAAATGTAATCATACTGTTTCACCTTTATAAGTAATATTTCCATTGTTAACACCTATTCCTACACTCTATTTAAATTAATTTTCCTTATTAAAGGATGTAATAGAGTATTCTAAAAAGAAAGAACATCGTGAGATAATGGAGTTTAACAACTTTCATTGTGCTAGTAACTTGATTATAACAAGAAATGTTTGTAAAACATATATGCCCCCCCCCCCCCCCCCCCCCATGCGCCATGATATTTTTACACGTGTAGCTATATCATCTGTATGATGTTTGACTTCATAACGTCGACATGTCACTAACTGGACCAGTACTTATCTCACTAACTGGACCAGTACTTATCTTGGTGAAGGTTTACTGCTGATATGAACACTGCTGTAAAATCATATTTGATAAGTTTGTGTATATAAACGGCACGTAACGGAAAGGATGGTAGACGCTCGGTTTACGATCCGGGGGTGGAAAACGTAACAGCTGGTATATTTTATCGCATAATAATGTATGGGTGAATTTCCTCTTTGTTCATATGGAAAATGTTCCTGGTCGTGTTAGAATCCTCAAATAGTGTATGGTTAGTCATATAATCATGTATCCTGTTTTCCTTTGCAGTTTTGGTGCAATAATATATGACGTCAACGTCATGACGTCATTTCCAGAGTATGTTCATATTATGCCAAATTGTTTTATAATAAAATGGACATATGTATGTATGTGTGCGTAGGTGTATATTTGCAAGGCCAGGTACATGCACTTGTTAGGTTTTCGCATCGCAGTGCGAAAACCTATTGTTCTTCTTCTGTTTCTTTTTTTTTTTTTTTTTTTTCTAACCCTTTTTTGTGAACGGCATAGCTCCGAGGTGAGAAAAGCCACATCTATGAAACTTTTATCAGTAATAACCACGTACTTGAAGATGATCCTAACGTCGAGAAAATTTTCATTTTTGTTTTGATTTTCCCGCCAGGGGGCGTTTTATATGAAAATGTTTAATAAGCAATATCTCAATTATTTGAGGTCCGATTCAAATGCGGTTTTTGCATAATGTTCCTTGTAAATAGCCCAATAAAATATGATAGGTTCCAAAAATTTGCGTATATAAAACTTTCGTGCTACAGGAGGTTGAATGTTCGAATCTCGCAAAAACTGTGATATAAGGGTAGGTCTACCAAAAACGTGCCCATTTTATTCAGAGATGAGATAGAAGAATTTTGTTTGTTGCATATGATTTGCAAGACATATACGCACAAAATATATGGGGTGGCGATTTTTAGAAATGCATGGTTTGTTCACAGTACGAGGTCAAACATAACCAATATTTTCGAAAAGTCAACATTTTAAAAGCATGACTTTTAAGGTTATTTGCAGCTCCTGACTTTCTTTTTTGTTCAATCTTCATCATTTTTTCACTGTTAATGCATTTTTATAAAACAAATAAAATCATAGAAAAAAAATCACCCATAATATGCAAAGGTCAAGGTCATATACCTATTATTATTAGTTATATCGGCATAAAATAGCTCCAAATCTAAAAGTATTTTATAGAAAGTATATGAACAAAAGTTTTAGTTTGTGAAGAGATCTTTCCATTGGTGTTTAGTTTTTGAAGATCGGACTTCATTTGATCAAATTACCACAGTCCAAAGTTTGATCCTTTTATCAAACAAGTGTAAATCCGTATATTTCCTCTTTATTGCAGCTCCTGACCTTATTTTTTGATCAATCTTCATCATTTTTTCACTGTTTATGCATTTAAATAATACAAATAAAACCGTAGTAAATAACGATGAAAATATGCAAAGGTCAAGGTCATAATACCGATTATTGTTATTTTTATCGGCACGAAATAGCTTCAAATCTAAAAACATTTTATAGAAAGTATATGAACAAAAGTTTTAGTTTGTGAAGAGTTCTTTCCATTGGTGTTTAGTTTTTGAAGATCGGACTTCATTTGATCAAATTACCACAGTCCAAAGTTTGATCCTTTTATCAAACAAGTGTAAATCCGTATGTTTCCTCTTTTTTGCAGCTCCTGACCTTATTTTTTGTTCAATCTTCATTATTTTTTCACTGTTTATACATTTAAATAATACAAATAAACTGATAGTAAATAACGATGAAAGTATGCAAAGGTCAAGGTCATAATACCGATTATTGTTATTTTTATCGGCACGAAATAGCTTCAAATCTAAAAATATTTTATAGAAAGTATATGAACAAAAGTTTTAGTTTGTGAAGAGATCTTTCCATTGGTGTTTAGTTTTTGAAGATCGGGGTTGAATTGGTTGAGTTATGACAGAAAGGCGAAAAGTGTACTTTTAACGAAATTGAAACGCTGTAGTTTCATGAACTTTGAGTCAAAAATTATGATTTCTTCAGCATTAACACACTGAAAAGTGAAGTGATGTATACTGCAAGGAATACTTGTTTGGTCACGTGATTATGATTTCATGCATATTTAAGCAGAAATTATTTAAAAAATCATATAAAATCGAAAAGTTGATGTTTGAAGTTGAAATTTGCAAGAATGCCGTAGACTACAATGTGCAAAATGTCCTGAAAAATTCAAGTGATTCCGTCAACAAACATGGCAGATATTCATGTTTTTCGGATAAGGGCTTGTATACGAAAATCTAGCAATTTGACGTAAGAGAAGAAGGCGGTTATTGGGTTGGTTACCCACGATCCGGACGTTCCTACGCAGGAAAGAGTGCCCGTGTTGAAAGGTGAATTGCGATGCGTATTTGAGAGAATGAGGTGCATTTTAGGATGCAATGGTGTACCTTAGTTCAAACTTTTATTAGGGCTTTCAGCCTCAAGTAGAATTATTAGGTTTTCGCATCGCAGTGCGAAAACCTATTGTTCTTCTTCTGTTTCTTTTTTAGGTTTTCGCACCTCGCAGTGCGAAAACCTATTGTTCTTCTTCTGTTTTATTTTTTTTTTTTTTATTATTTTTCTAACCCTTTTTTGTTAACGGCAAAACTCCGTGATCAGAAAAGCCACATTTATGAAATTTTAATCAGTTTTTACCACGTATTTGAAGATGATCCTAACGTTGAGAAAATGTCCATTTATGTCTTACTTTTCCCGCTAGGGGGCGTTTAGTATGAAATATATTAATAGCTATTAACTCAGTTAATTGAGGTCCGATTCAAATGCGGTTTTTTACATTCTGTTCCTTGTTGATAGCCAATTAAAATATGATAGGTTTCGATGGTAGGTGTCGCTGAAAGTTTTGAGCTACAGAAGGTTGAATGTTCGAACCTCGCAAAAAACTGTGCAAATGAGGGTAGGTGTACGAAAAACCTATCCATTTTTGCTAGAGATCAGATAGAAGAATTCTGTTTGCTGCAAATGATTTGCAAGACATATACGCACAAAATATATGGGGTGGCGAATTTAAGAAATGCATGGTTTGCCCTCTAGAAACGGTCAAACTTCACTAAAATTAAGGAAAAAATAACATTTTAAAAACATGTTTTTTGTCACTCCTGACTATATTTTTGGTTCATTCTTCATGAAATTTTCACAAGTTATGTATTGTTATGTTCTAAAGGGCCTCACAATTAAAAAGTTTAAAAATAAACGCAAAGGTCAAGGTCATATTACGATAATTGCGTTTATATTCGGCCCAAAATAGCTCCAAAACTAAAAAAAATTCATTGAAAGTATATGTACAAAAGTTTTAGTTCTTGAAGAGCTCTTTCCAGTGATGTCAAGTTTTTGAAGATCGGACTTGATTTGGTCATATTACGGTAGTCCAAAGTTTGATCCTTTTTTGGAATAATTGTAAAACCGTGTTTATGCTTCAAATTGTGATATATAAGAAATAGAATGTTTGACTTGTGTGACTTGTATACTTGGTTGAACTATTTGCTGCATTGCTAATTACTAATGGTAAAATTTTACTATATTTTGTTTCTAAATCTGCCGCTAGGGGGCGCTAAGCTTGAAAGCACTCTTCTACTTATAACTCAAAAAGTTGAAGTCTGATTCAAATGCGGTTTGTTGCATTATATTCCTTGTTGAAAGCCTCATAAAAAATGATAGTTTCTAAGTATAAATGGCTGAAACTTTTTGAGCTAGTAACGGAAGGTTGATAGTTCGAACCTCGCATAAAACTGTGCAGATGAGGGTAGGTCTACAAAAAACCTACCCATTTTTGTTAGACATCAGATAGAAGAATTATGTTTGCTGCAAATGATTTGCAAGACATATACGCACAAAATATATGGGGTAGCGAATTTAAGAAATGCATGGTTTGTCCTCTACAAACGGTCAAACTTCACTAAATTTTAGGAAAAATTAAATTTTCAAAAACATGTTTTTTATCGCTCCTGATTTTATTTTTGGTTCATTCTTCATGAAATTTTCACAAGTTATGTATTGTTAGGTTTGAAAGGGCCTCACAATTAAAAAGTTAAAAATAGTGAAAAGGTCAAGGTCATATTACGATTATTGTGTTTTTATTCGGCCCCAAAGAGTTCCAAAACTACAAATATTTCATTGAAAGTATATGAACAAAAGTTTTAGTTCTTGAAGCGGTCTTTCCAGTGATGTTAAGTTTTTGAAGATCAGGGTTGAATTGGTTGAGTTATGGCAGAAAGGCGAAAAGTGTACTTTTAACGAAATTGAAACGCTGTAGTTTCGTGAACTTTGAGTAAAAAATTATGATTTCTTCAGGATTAAACAACACTAAAAAATAAATGCGATATTTCATGAAAATGATAGTAATTCAATGCAACATTAGTTTGTAATAGTGTTGAGTGGCATATTGCATTGTCGTGTGTCATTTTATACTGTTGTTTGTCATTTGCAATTCTTGTTTATCGAGTACAATTGTCGTTTGTTGCTATCATAAAGCAACACACACATATAACATTGCAGTACCCGAAGTCCGTAAAAAAAAATTTCAAGTTTGCGGCTACATAACAGACAAGTAATACTTAAAAGTGTTCTTCTTGGTAAAAAGTCTGCTTAAACATTGCGACAAAAATGTTTGAAGGATCACTGTTAACAGTATTCAACAAGCCATTGAGCGAAGAAATATGTTTTTCGATTCATGCGACTCGTGATTTGAATGGAATTGCTTTCGTGAAAGCTGATGATATTGCGACTACATAACTGACAGGTAATACTCAACAATATTCTTTTGGGTAAAAAGTCTGCTGAAACATTGTGACAAAAATGTTTGAAAGATCGCTATTAACAGTATCAACAAGCCATTGAATGAAGAAATGTTTTATGAATCATGCGACTCGTGAACTGAATGGAATTGCTTTCGTGAAAACTGGTGATATCGCGACTACATAACTGACAGGTAATACTCAAAAATATTCTTTTGGGTAAAAAGTCTGCTTAACCATTTGCAACAAAAATGATTGAAAGATCGCTGTTAACAGTATCAACAAGCCATTGAATGAAGAAATGTTTTATGAATCATGTGACTCGTGAAATGAATGGAATTGCTTTCGTGAAAACCGATGATATCGCGACTTCATAACTGACAGGTAATACTCAACAATATTATGTTTGGAAAAAAGTCTGCTTAAACATTGCGACAAAAATGTTTAAAAGATTGCTGTTAACATTATCAACAAGCCATTGAGCGAAGAAATGTTTTTCGAATCATGTGACTCGTGATTTGAATGGAATTGCTTTCGTGAAAACCGATGATATCGCGACTTCATAATGACAGGTAATACTCAACAATATTATGTTTGGAAAAAAGTCTGCTTAAACATTGCGACAAAAATGTTTAAAAGATTGCTGTTAACATTATCAACAAGCCATTGAGCGAAGAAATGTTTTTCGAATCATGTGACTCGTGATTTGAATGGAATTGATTTCGTGAAAACCGATGATATCGCGACTACATAACTGACAGGTAATACTCAAAAATATTATTTTGGGTAAAAGTATGATTTAACATTGCAACAAAAATGTTTGAAAGATTGCTGTTAACAGTATCAACAAGCCATTCTACGAAGAAATGTTTTTCGAATCATGTGACTCGTGAACTGAATGGAATTGCTTTTGCGAAAACCGATGATATCGCAATAGCGATTCTAGTTAGGTTTTCGCATCGCTTGCGAAAACCTATTGTTCTTCTTCTGTTTTATTAGGTTTTCGCATCGCTTGCGAAAACCTATTGTTCTTCTTCTGTTTTATTTTTAGGTTTTCGCATCGCTTGCGAAAACCTATTGTTCTTCTTCTGTTTTATTTTTTTTTTTATTAGGTTTTCGCATCGCAGTGCGAAAACCTATTGTTCTTCTTCTGTTTCTTTTTTTAGGTTTTCGCATCGCAGTGCGAAAACCTATTGTTCTTCTTCTGTTTCTTTTTTTTTTTATTTTTCTAACCCTTTTTTGTGAACGGCAAAGCTCCGAGGTGAGAAAAGCCACATCTATGAAACTTTTATCAGTAATAACCACGTTCTTGAAGATGATCCTAACGTCGAGATAATTTTCTTTTTTGTTTTGATTTTCCCGCCAGGGGGCGTTTTATATGAAAATGTTTAATAAGCAATATCTCAATTATTTGAGGTCCGATTCAAATGCGGTTTTGGCATAATGTTCCTTGTAAATAGCCCAATAAAATATGATAGGTTCCAAAAATTTGCGTATATAAAACTTTCGTGCTACAGGAGGTTGAAAGTTCAAATCTCGCAAAAACTGTGAAATAAGGGTAGGTCTACCAAAAACCTACCCATTTTATTCAGAGATGAGATAGGAGAATTTTGTTTGTTGCATATGATTTGCAAGACATATACGCACAAAATATATGGGGTGGCGAATTCGGGAAATGCATGGTTTGTCCGCAGTACGCGGTCAAACTTAACCAATTTTTTCGAAAAATCAACAATTTAAAAGCATGACTTTTAAGGTTATTTGCAGCTCCTGACTGTTCAATCATCATCATTATTTCACTGGTTATGCATTTTTATTATACAAATAAAGTCATAGAAAAAAGAACAGCGAAGATATGCAAAGGTCAAGGTCATACGCCAATTATTGTTATTTTTATCGGCATAAAATAGCTCTCAATCTAAAAATATTTTATAGAAAGTATATGAACAAAAGTTTTAGTTTGTGAAGAGATCTTTCCATTGGTGTTTAGTTTTTGAAGATCGGACTTCATTTGATCAAATAACCACAGTCCAAAATTAGATCCTTTTATCAAACAAGTGTAAATCCGTATGTTTCCTCTTTTTTGCTGCTCCTGACTTTATTTTTTGTTCAATCTTTATCATTATTTCACTGTTTATGCATTTTCATTAAACAAATAAAATCATAGAAAAAAACAGCGAAGATATGCAAAGGTCAAGGTCATACACTAATTATTGTTATTTTTATCGGCATATAAAAGCTCTCAATCTAAAAATATTTTATAGAAAGTATATGAACAAAAGTTTTAGTTTGTGAAGAGATCTTTCCATTGGTGTTTAGATTTTGAAGATTGGACTTCATTTGATCAAATAACCTCAGTCTAAAGTTTGATCCTTTTATCAAACAATTGTAAATCCGTATGTTTCCTCTTTTTTGCTGCTCCTGATTTTATTTTTTGTTCAATCTTCATCATGTTTTCACTGTTTATGCATTTAAATAATACAATTAAATCATAGTAAATAACGATGAAAATATGCAAAGCTCAAGGTCATAATACCGATTATTGTTATTTTTATCGGCACAAAATAGCTTCAAATCTAAAAATATTTTATAGAAAGTATATGAACAAAAGTTTTAGTTTGTGAAGAGATCTTTCCATTGGTGTTTAGTTTTTGAAGATAGGACTTCATTTGATCAAATTACCACAGTCCAAAGTTTGATCCTTTTATCAAAGAATTGAAAATCCATATGTTTCTTCTTTTTTGCAGCTCCTGACTTTATTTTTTGTTCAATCTTCATCATTATTTCACTGTTTATGCATTTAAATAATACAAATAAATCTTAGTAAATTACGATTAAAATTTGCAAAGGTCAAGGTCATAAGACCGATTATTGTTGAAACCAGTACTCTTACTAGTTAAGTTAAAAGCGAAAACCAAGATGCCGCTTTGCGGTTCTAGTTTTTATTATTTTTCCAATTCCACCCATTTTTGTGTCCAGCCTAGCGGCCAGATGAAAAAAGCTACAGCTATGAAATTTTGGGCATGGAGTCATCTTTATCTGAACATGTGCCTAAATGGTCAAACTTTTCACTTTTGTTTCTGATTTAGCCACTAGGGGGCGCAATGCATGTAATCACTGTTTTGCTAATAACTCAAAAATTTGAAACCTGATTTAGATGCGGTTTTTTACATAATCTTCCTTGTTGACAGCCCAATCAAATATGATGGAAATCTCATCATCGAGTACGGGAAAAAATTGTTCTAGGAGAGGTTGAATGTTCGAACCTTGGAAAAAAGTGAAATAATGAGGGTAGGTCTACGAAAAACCTTCCCACTTTTGTTAGAGATCAGATAGAAGAATTCTAATTGCTGCATACGATTTGCAAGACATATACGCACAAAATATATGGGGTGGCGAATTATGGAAATGCGTGGTTTGTCCTCTAGAAAAGGTCAAACTTCACTAAATTTAAGGAAAAATTAAAATTTCAAAAACATGTTTTTGTCGCTCCTGACTTTATTTTCTGTTCATTCTTCATGATATTTTCACACAATATGTATTGTTATGTTTGGGCCAATAAAAAAAAAAGGAAGGTATTACGATTATTGTGTTTTTATTCGGCCACAAATACCTCCAAAACTAAAAATATTTCATTGAGAGTATATGAACAAAAGTTTTAGTTCTTAAAGAGCTCTTTCCAGTGATGTTTAGTTTTTGAAGATCGGACTTGATTTGGTCATTATACGGTAGTCCAAAGTTTGATCCTTTTTTGGAATAATTGTAAATCAGGTTTTATGCTTCAAATTCTGATACACAAGAATAAAAAGTTTGACTTGTGCGACTAGTATACTTGATTGAACTATTTGCTGCTTTGCTAGGTACCAAACAGTAAAATTTTAATCAATTTTCTATCTCATTTTGCCGCTAGGGGGCGCTTTTCTTGAAATCATTCTTTTGCTTATAACTCAAAAATTTGAAGCCTGATCCAAATGCGGTTAATTGAATTATGTTCCTTGTTGATAGCCTAATAAAATATGATAGTTTCTGGGTATGAGTGGCTGAAACCTTTTGAGCTAGTAACGGAAGGTTGAAAGTTCGAATCTCGTAAAAAAACTGCAAATGAGAGTAGGTCTACGAAAAACCTATCCATTTTTGTTAGAAATCAGATAGAAGAATTCTGTTTGCTGCAAATGATTTGCAAGACATATACGCACAAAATATATGGGGTGGCGAATTTAAGAAATGCATGGTTTGTCCTCTAGAAAAAGGTCAAACTTCACTAAATTTTAGGAAAAATTAAAATTTCAAAAACATGTTTTTTTGTCGCTCCTGACTTTATTTTCTGTTCATTCTTCATGAAATTTTCACAAGTTATGTATTGTTATGTTTGAAAGGGCCTCACAATTAAAAAGTTAAAAAACATTGAAAAGGTCAAGGTCATATTACGATAATTGTGTTTTTATTCGGCCCCAAAGTGCTCCAAATCTAAAAATATTTCATTGAGAGTATATGAACAAAAGTTTTAGTTCTAAATAGTTCTTTCGTATAATGTTTAGTTTTTGAAGATCGGACTTGATCTTTTCATTTTACGGCAATCCAATGTTTGATCCTTTTTTGGAATAATTGTTATTCAGTTTTTGTGCTTAAAATTGTGATATATAAGAAAAAGAAATTTCGATTAGTGCGACTTATATACTTGTTTGAACTATTTGCTGAATTTCTAGGTACCTAATTGTAAAATTTTTATCATTTTTTTTCTCATTTTGCCGCTAGAGGGCGCTTTGCTTAAAATCACTCTTTTGCCTATAACTCAAAACGTTAAAGTCTAATTGAAATGCGGTTTTCAGCATTTTTTTTCCTTGTTGACAGCACCACAGAATGTGATGTGATGTGATGATAGGGTATGGGGAAATATTTGCGCTAGAGGAGTTTGAATGTTCTAACATTAAAAAAAAAAAAAAAAAAAAAAAAAAAACAACTGTGCAAATGAGAGTAGGTCTTCAAAAAACCTTTGCGTTCTGTTTCATATTAAAAATTGTGGCTGAGTTGAAATAAAGTGTTCAAGTTGAATAGGTTAAAAGCGAAAACCAAGATACCGCTTGCGGTTCTAGTTTTTTTTTATTTTTCTAACCCTTTTTTGTGAACGGCATAGCTCCGAGGTGAGAAAAGCCACATCTATGAAACTTTTATCAGTAATAACCACGTACTTGAAGATGATCCTAACGTCGAGAAAATTTTCATTTTTGTTTTGATTTTCCCGCCAGGGGGCGTTTTATATGAAAATGTTTAATAAGCAATATCTCAATTATTTGAGGTCCGATTCAAATGCGGTTTTTGCATAATGTTCCTTGTAAATAGCCCAATAAAATATGATAGGTTCCAAAAATTTGCGTATATAAAACTTTCGTGCTACAGGAGGTTGAATGTTCGAATCTCGCAAAAACTGTGATATAAGGGTAGGTCTACGAAAAACCTACCCATTTTATTCAGAGATGAGATAGGAGAATTTTGTTTGTTGCATATGATCTGCAAGACATATACGCACAAAATATATGGGGTAACGAATTCGGGAAATTCATGGTTTGTCCACAGTACGCGGTCAAACTTAACCAATATTTTCGAAAAATCAACATTTTAAAAGCATGACTTTTAAGGTTATTTGCAGCTCCTGAATTTATTTTCTGTTCAATCTTCATCATTATTTCACTGTTTATGCATTTTTATAAAAATCATAGAAAAAAAAAACAGCGAAGATATGCAAAGGTCAAGGTCATATACCAGTTATTATTATTTTTATCGGCATAAAATAGCCCTCAATCTAAAAATATTTTATAGAAAGTATATGAACAAAAGTTTTAGTTTGTGAAGAGATCTTTCCATTGGTGTTTAGTTTTTGAAGATCGGACTTCATTTGATCAAACTACCACAGTCCAAAGTTTGATCTTTTTATCAAACACGTGTAAATCCGTATGTTTCCTCTTTTTTGCAGCTCCTGACCTTATTTTTTGTTCAATCTTCATCATTTTTTCACTGTTTATGCATTTAAATAATACAAATAAACTCATAGTAAATAACGATGAAAATATGCAAAGTTCAAGGTCATAAACCGATTATTGTTATTTTTATCGGCACGAAATAGCTTCAAATCTAAAAATATTTTATAGAAAGTATATGAACAAAAGTTTTAGTTTGTGAAGAGATCTTTCCATTGGTGTTTAGTTTTTGAAGATCGGACTTCATTTGATCAAATTATCACAGTCCAAAGTTTGATCTTTTTATCAAACAAGTGTAAATCCGTATGTTTCCTCTTTTTTGCAGCTCAAGACCTGATTTTTGTTCAATCTTCATCATTTTTTCACTGTTTATGCATTTAAATAATACAAATAAACTCATAGTAAATAACGATGAAAATATGCAAAGGTCAAGGTCATTATACCGATTATTGTTATTTTTATCGGCACGAAATAGCTTCAAATCTAAAAATATTTTATAGAAAGTATATGAACAAAAGTTTTAGTTTGTGAAGAGATCTTTCCATTGGTGTTTAGTTTTTGAAGATCGGACTTCATTTGATCAAATTACCACAGTCCAAAGTTTGATCTTTTTATCAAACAAGTGTAAATCCGTATGTTTCCTCTTTTTTGCAGCTCCTGACCTTATTTTTTGTTCAATCTTCATCATTTTTTCACTGTTTATGCATTTAAATAATACAAATAAACTCATAGTAAATAACGATGAAAATATGCAAAGGTCAAGGTCATTATACCGATTATTGTTATTTTTATCGGCACGAAATAGCTTCAAATCTAAAAATATTTTATAGAAAGTATATGAACAAAAGTTTTAGTTTGTGAAGAGATCTTTCCATTGGTGTTTAGTTTTTGAAGATCGGACTTCATTTGATCAAATTACCACAGTCCAAAGTTTGATCTTTTATCAAACAAGTGTAAATCCGTATGTTTCCTCTTTTTTGTAGCTCCTGACCTTATTTTTTGTTCAATCTTCATCATTTTTTCACTGTTTATGCATTTAAATAATACAAATAAACTCATAGTAAATAACGATGAAAATATGCAAAGGTCAAGGTCATTATACCGATTATTGTTATTTTTATCGGCACGAAATAGCTTCAAATCTAAAAATATTTTATAGAAAGTATATGAACAAAAGTTTTAGTTTGTGAAGAGATCTTTCCATTGGTGTTTAGTTTTTGAAGATCGGGGCTGAATTGGTTGAGTTATGACAGAAAGGCCAAAAGTGTACTTTTAACGAAATTGAAACGCTGTAGTTTCATGAACTTTGAGTCAAAAATTATGATTGCTTCAGCATTAACACACTGAAAAGTGAAGTGATGTATACTGCAAGGAATACTTGTTTGGTCACGTGATTATGATTTCATACATATTTAAGCAGAAATTATTAAAAAATTCATATAAAATCGACAAGTTGATGTTTGAAGTTGAAATTTGCAAGAATGCCGTAGACTACGATGTGCAAAAAGTCCTGAAAAATTCAAGTGATTCCTTCAACAAACATGGCAGATATTCATGTTTTTCGGATAAGGGCTTGTATACGAAAATCTAGCAATTTGAAGTAAGGGAAGAAGGCGGTTATTGGGTTGGTTACCCACGATCCGGACGTTCCTACGCAGGAAAGAGTGCCCGTGTTGAAAGGTGAATTGCGATGCGTATTTGAGAGAATGAGGTGCATTTTAGGATGCAATGGTGTACCTTAGTTCAAACTTTTATTAGGGCTTTCAGCCTCAAGTAGAATTATTAGGTTTTCGCATCGCAGTGCGAAAACCTATTGTTCTTCTTCTGTTTCTTTTTTTAGGTTTTCGCATCGCTTGCGAAAACCTATTGTTCTTCTTCTGTTTTATTTTTTTAGGTTTTCGCATCGCTGGGCGAAAACCTATTGTTCTTCTTCTGTTTTATTTTTTTTTTTTTTATTATTTTTCCGCCGGTTTTTGTGAACGGCATATCGCCATGATAGAAAAAAGGCACAATTATGAAATTTCTACCAGTTTTTTCTACTTATATGAACTTAATCCTTACGTTGAGAAAATTTTCATTTTTGTCTTTGTTTTTCCGCTAGGGGGCGCTTTGTATAAAATCATAAAAAGAGGAGTAACTATGTTATTTGGGGTCCGATTCAAATGCGGTTTTTTGCATTATGTTCACTGATGATAGCCTAATAAAATATGATAGATTTCAATGATTGGCGTACATAAATCTTTTGAGCTACGGAAGGTTGAAAGTTCAAACCTTACAAAAAATGGTGAAAATGAGGGTAGGTCTACGAAAAACCTATCCAGTTTTTTCAGAGATGAGATAGAAGAGTTCTTT
>CM037779.1:13430934-13445318 GCA_021229015.1 Solen grandis
AAGTAATTACACCCTTGATAAATAATCAGCCCCCACATTTTCCGAACCCTTAATAGAAACAATTCTTAACCTATACGGTTGCAAAAGTAAAGCCCAACGCATTAAACGAGAATTGGCAACCTTCCCTTTGTTCAAATGCACAAGTGGTTGATGGTCTGTCTCTAGAACAAAATTTGTACCATATAAGTATCTCGAAAACAATTATATCGACCACACAATAGCCAACATTCCTTCTCTATAACTGAATAGTTCTTCTCTGAAGCCTTAAGTTTTCTGCTAGCGTACGCAACTGGAAGTTTGTTACCACACTCATCCTGTAAAAGAATACCACCAATACCACACTGACTCGCATCCGTCTGAACTATAAATGTATTGGACAAATCTGGTAGCTTCAAAATCGGCTCACTCACTAATGCTTTCTTTAAACTGTTAAAAGCTACCTCTTGTGTATCTGACCATAAAACTTTGTTAGGTTGACCTTTTTTTAGTAAGATCAGTCAATGGAGCCGCTACATGGGAAAAATTCGGGATGAATCTTTGATAAAACCCCACAAGACCCATGAAAGATTTAACTTGACGCTTTGTTTCGGGTCAAGGTGCATTGTTAATGGCCTCAATTTTAGATGGATTTGGAAACAACCTGTCCTTTCCCACTACATAACCTAAGCAATCAATTTTGTCATAACCAATAAAACATTTCGACGGACGAGCCGTTAGCTTTGCTCACCTCAACCTCAACAACAATTCTGTTAAGACTTTGATATGATCTTGCCATGTTTGGGAATAGATAAGTATATCATCTATGAAATTGTCAACATTCTTCATCTTGTGAAGAAGCTTCCTCATCAACCTACTAAATGTTGCAGGGGCGTTTACAAGACCAAACGGCATTACCACAAAATGGAAAAGACCATATGGTGTCTGAAATGCAGTTTTCTCTTTAGCACCTTCTGACAAAGGAACCTGCCAATACCCTTTTGTAAGGTTAAAACGGGAAAAGTATCGGTGACCTGCAAGTTTCGCAAACATTTCATCAATGTTAGGAATTGGCTCAGCATCAAAAACTAATGCGGTTTAAACCTCTCATGTCGATACAAAACCTGGTAGAACCATCTTTTTTCGCCACTAATACAATAGGTGAATTATAGGGACTTTCAGACCGCTCAATCACACCCATACTTACCATACTTTCAACTTCTGACTCTACAACTGGTAGTTTAGCAAATGGTATTGGATAAGGTTTCTGTCTAATTGGCGTATCTGTTACCTCTATATCATGTTCTAACAAATCAGTATGCCCAGGCACATCTGACATAACATCTGTGAACTGAGATAATAATGCACCTATCTCTTCTCTTTGAGTATCGGTTAAATTTTCTGCTAAGGTAACATCGGCTACTGACTCTTTAGTTTCGAGCATTAGGGAAAAACTAAACTTTTCACTTGATTCCTCTTTTCCTTCATCTTCGTCGTCCTCTATGACAGCTATACTTACCTTGCCCTGCTCATCTTCATTAGGCACATCTTCTGTCCTGTCTATGTATTTCTTAAGTAAGTTTGCATGGTAAGACTTCACTTTTCCATGCACTTGGACCTTAAAATCATAATGGCCAAACTTTCCAACAACAAGAAATGGACCTTTCCACTGAAGAAGCAATTTGTTTGATTTGGTAGATAAAAGTACAAGAACCTTATCACCGATCTTAATCTCCCTATGTCTGGTTTTCCTATCAAAACAAAGTTTCTGCCTAGCAACTGACTTCTTGAGATTCTGCTGTGCTATATCACAAACAGACTCAAGACGGTCACGAAGATCACCTACATACTGATATGTGCTTTTGACCTCAGGATCTGCTATTTCTTTAGACCACAATTCTCTTAAGATCGCCATAGGACCTCTAACAGATCTACCATAAACAAGATCAAACGGAGCAAACCCTATATTTTCCTGAGGAAGCTCACGATAAGCAAATAAAAGTGCGGGTAAGTACTTATCCCAATCCTTTGGCCTAGAAGCACATATTCTCTTCAGCATTTGCTTTAAACTGCCATGAAAACGTTCAACGAGACCGTTCGACATCGGGTGGTATACTGTAGTTGTCAATTGATTCAATGAAACAAACCTACAAACCTCACTCAAAAGACTACTTGTGAATTGTGACCCAATATCAGTTAACATTTCATTGGGAAAACCAATTCTAGAAAACATCTCCAACAAAGCTTCAGCAACACGCTCAGTTTCAATATAAGGCAACGCAACAGCCTCAGGATACCTAGTTGCATAGTCAACAAGAGTTAAAATATATCGGTTACCCTTTTCTGTTGACGGATGTAGTGGGCCAACTATATCAACAGCTACCCTCTTAAAAGGGATGTCTATCAAAAGGTAATTTACCTAATGGTACTTTACCAACTCTGCCTTTATGGACGGTTTTTTGACAAATATCACAAGAACGACAAAACCTTTTGGTGTCTGCTTGAACACCTGGCCAGAAGAACTCTGAAAGAATTCTGTCAACTGTCCGTTTGGTGCCCATGTGACCAGCCATTAATGATTCGTGAGCGATCTTAAGAACAACTGGCCTGAATTTCATCGGCACCACTAACTGGGTAAAACATTTGCCATTTTCTATCTTAGGAGAACTGAATTCCCTACAGAGTAAACCATCTTTCCTAGTATATCTAATAACAGCACCATATTTACCCTAAATTTGTGTATCCTGTTCTGCTAACTTAGATAACTTTCCAAGTGATGGATCAGAAAATTGCTCTAACTGCAACATGTCTGGCGTTACACCAATAATCGGACTAGGAACACTGAGTGGCTTACCTATGCTATCCTTCTGCTTTGCCTGAGCTCTCGTCTGTACAGCTGAAACTATCCAATCTTTATCAGGGTCATTTGGTTCCCTAGCGCATTCAATGTTACCGATGATTACATCGTAAACGGGATTTTCCATACACCACGCATGCAAAGTACCTGTAAAGTATGGGCTATCTAAGAAAATTCTTGCCATCGGCACCTTGACCTTTGTTCCATCTGCCAAGAGACAAGATTGTTCTTCGCCTGTTAAGTGGTCTTCATTTACAAGAGATTTCCTTACAACCGTACAACTGCAACCTGTGTCTCTTAAGACAGAAACTTGAACATCGCCTAGCATTCCCTGACGCACTGGCATCCTATCTGTAACAACAGTCTTACATGACTGTGTTAAAATTTGCGATGAATTTGAGATGATAGATTGTCTGACAGAATCGGATGGTAAAGTACAAGCTCCACAGACATTGCTAGCTGAATGATCTGAATTAAAATATCTACCCTTGGACAATTTCTGATTAAAACTCACCTGTCTACCCGGCATGTTCTCATTACTCTTGTAAGACTGGTTGGTCCTATGTTTACGATCATATCTATCAGTACTCTCAGCACTTTGACTATGTCTACACTTTAAATGGCAATATGATTTGACCTTCCGCAAATGAAACACTTATGCTCTCTACTGAAATTCCTGCTGTTACGAAAATGTTTCTTACCTTGCGGTTCCTCCGTAACCACAGCAACTGGGCTTTTGATGGTTTTGACTGAACCTGGTGTAGCCAAACTAACTGCACTGGATCCTCTCGCCTCACGATATTGATCGGCAATACTTACCATGTCTTCTATTGAAGATGGAATTCTCTCTCTGAGAAACAATTTAGGTCACCACTACAAACATGTAAGAATTGGTCCCTAACCATCAGGTCAAATAAACTTTCAAACGTGTGTTCTACCTGGGCCATCTAAGTCCAACGGCAAAGATATTTTGCAAGCCTTACACCAAACTGACTGAAAGTTTCACCCTGTTCGGGTCTAGATGACCTAAATTTACGTTTAAAGCCGTCTTCTGTGAGATCATATCTTTTAAGAAGTGCATTTTTCAACTCATTGTAATCTAGAGGTTTCTCAGGAGGCAATAAAGCATAAACATCAAGAGCCCTCCCTTTGAGTAAAGCACTAAGGTGTGTTGCCCATAAATCACTAGCCCATTTCTGTGCTGTCGCATAAACCTCAAAACGTTTCAGATAACTATCAATTTCATCTTTCTCATCATCAAAAGGAGGAATTTTGGGTCCCTTAGGTGTACCAGATATATCATGTAACCCCTTTGTTTTGCTTTTCGCATTTAACAGCTCCATTTCATTTTGATGCTGTTTTTCTTTCATCATAACTTCTTTTTCAATTCTCTCTTTCTCCCATTCTAATTATTTATTAACCCTCTCTCTCTCAAGTTCAACTTTTCCTAAAGCTAACTTAAACTCTTGCTCTTCCCTTTCTTTCTGTCTCAGTGCTAATCTCTCATCTCTAAGAATAGATTGCTGGTCTTTTATAAATTCTCTCAATTCAGACCCTTCATACCCTAATGATGCGCCCAGCTCTTTAAGCTCATTTAAGCTCTCCATCCTTGTGGACAATAACAGCAAAAGAAATTGTAAAGTTAAAAAAACAACAACACTCCTACACACCCCGAAATAAGAACCTTTTGTTCTTGAGACAGAGCCTGACCAAACCATCTAACTGTACATCTATATACATTAATCAAATGAAATAAAATACCTTAAAACATGCTAAAAACCCATATGCTACAAAGTCTTTGTTATTTAACAACCAAACATATTTCCCCCTTTTCAAAAGTTAATTTTCCCCATAACACTTACAGAGAACCTCATCCACAGCCTTTTGGGTTTCACTTCACCACAGTGGTTAGACATCAGATGTAAGGTCGTCGGTTTAGGGCCAAGACTGCGCATGCGCAGGAGTGACGTCATAGGATTATTTGCGCATGTGCGGCGGCCATATTGGTTTTCGAGCATGACATCTAATTTAAGAATGACATCATGATCTATATTTAGAAATGGCATCATGATCTATATTTAGATTGACATCATGATCTATATTTAGAAATGACATCAATGTACAGAGCTGACTTGTACATTCGACCTTGGGTAAAGGACATTGAGGGTCAAGTCCTTAGCCTTAGGCGGAGACACATGGTAAACACCAAAGAACATTAGATACAACAAAGGTATTGATAGTCCCAATAATATACAGAGCTGACTTGTATATTCAGTCATAGAGCTTAATCACGGACATTGAGGGTCAGGTCCTCAGCCTAAGACGGGGACTATACAAAGTCTTAAAACAATAATGTTATCAACATATGATCATCATACAATAAACCTACAATAAATATAATTAATCTTTATCAAACAATATTTGGAAAACATAGAAAAAATTAACGGCATTACTTACGATGTGAACAGCTCCATGTTCTGTTATAAAATGAACTCAACACTCATGTTTTATGTGTAATCTGCCGTTTATGGTCATAGTATTTCCGGAAATTATATTTAGAAATGTATTTAGCACTGTACAACTAGAATAAACCAGAATTAACCAGTTGTTATCTAAAATTAACTATGACTTTGTTAAACAACCAATCAGAATAGAGAGCGATGACGTTATGTTTAAAAATAAAGTCAATATTGGAACACACTTTTTGAACATGCCTGTACACGTTATTTCAACATGAAACGGAAATAAAGATCAATTTCTCAGAATTCAGACCTGGGTGGAACACAATTTTTGAACGTGTCTGTACACGTTATTTCAACATAATGACTTGCGAATATTGAAATCAGTTAAAGCAGGCACCAGTACACTTCATAATCACATACACAGTGACCTATATACCAACAGAAAGAAAAACATCTTACCTATCATGCATGAATACGTTTTACTTTGAATCTGGAGTAACACACTTATTGACCTCAATTTGTTTAATTCTCTCTCTCTTAATTTCTGGGGAGTTTGTATATGATTATATAAGCACATTCTCATACTTAAACTTGAATCAAATTTAATGAAGTACATGAGCACGTACATGTAACATTTTCATGTTATATTCTCTCTCTCTATCTCTCTCTCTCTCTCACGCACACACACACACACACACACACACACAAATACACACATGATATACCATTTTAAGTCATAGTATTTCCGGTAATTATTCTTGGAAATGTATTTCCAGTGTACAACTAGAGTAAACCAGAGATAACTGGTTTACAATTTGAATCGACCAATGCAATGTCTTCATTTTATGTCGATTGAACATGTCTAGACATGTTGTTTAAAAATAACCATGACTTAGATCAACAAACAATCAGAAAAGAAATGTAGAATCGCAACCAATAACATGTTTCATTCCATGAATAGGGATATTGCACAGCAACCAGCAATCATTTTTACTCTATAAACCTATGAGGCGTATACACACACACATACACACACTATTAAAAAAAATCATAGAATGGTTCTGGAAAAGAAATGGACATGCCGGGTAAGGTAAACTTTTTAATATATAAATCACCTACCTTTTTTCCTCAGTATCCATTTTTTTATATCACACAACAGAATTTCCAAAAAAGTTAATGACATGTTTATCCATTAGTCTTTAGAAATTTCCTGCACACAAAAAATTGATCACTCTAAGAGCATACATAGAAAAAAAAACTGTGTACTCTGTGCGTGAAAAAGATTATGTTTATGATGTCTGTGTATGTTTTGGGCTTCTCTAACTTAAAACACATGTTTGTGAGTAATCGACATAATCCTAGAGCGGTGTGAAAGAGCTAATTAAAAATACATTACCTCTTTCAGTTTACCAAATTATATACCATTTGTATACAAGTATAAAATATTGAACGAATTTTGTTATTTTGATTTCAGAAATCAATTGATTGATATTGATTTAATGCAAATTAAGTCTAAACACATGATTGATCCAATATTGATTATTTATCGATTTTTGTTATATCATACAAAAAAAAAAATCAATATTTTCCTTTTGTTCACTAATATTTAGTCATTTGAACATACAAATAGTAAGAAGCTTCAAAATAATTCTGTTGTTTTTATTTTCAATCGAATTATTGTCAATTACCGATTTCATTGATTTCCCATTTATTAAAGAGTTGGTTGTTTTGAGGATCCTATTGTCAAAGAAAACAAACACATTTTAATCTGTTTATTTAAATTTACTTATTTTATTTTGCAATACAAATCGTTTTAACATGCACACATTTTCTGTTCTACAATTATATTGTCCTTAGTCTCAAACATAGAAGGTTGAATTGGCCGGAATTCCTGGTGGTCGAAATCTTTTGTTTGATTTTACAGGGGAACTCATATTCTGACGTTTCATGGAAGTAGACTTTCTTTCCCTTCTTGTCTCTTGAGTTCTGACTTGGCCATTTCTACTGCTTGTGCCACAGGGGTAACATACTGAATGGTCGGTTCTTTAGACGTGACACCAGTCTGTATTTTTTCTACAACGTAGTGTCCTTTATGATTAGGACGTAGTTTTCCCTCGGCCATGAGGCGAAAATGTTGTGACCATCCGTCAATGTTCATTATTAGTTTTTATTTATGTCTATTAGTCTTCTCCCCTTATAAACTTATTCATCATCATCATCATCATCACTAGATTCCGAATCTATCTCTCCGTGACCAATGACCTCATCGAACCAATGATTGTACTTTTTCAATACTCGTTTAATCACTTTCTTTTTATTGTTTAAATCCAAAATTTCTCGAAGAATTTTCTGATGAACGACGCTTCCTTCTAGTTGAGCCGCTGTTCTCAAAAAATCTGTATACATTCGCATGAATTTTTTTGTATCGTCTTCAAAGACAAACTCGTAGGCTTTTGAACGGGCTTTCTGTTCTGTGTTTCCTTCATTTCTATATTCGTAGTATTTTTCATCCCAAATTGTTTCCGTTTTCTCACCAGCTTGTTTGGCTAAGGATTCAAAATATTCATTTATGTCTTCAATGTAGTCTTGTTCGTCCATAGAACTTTCATTATCAGAACCATCATCGCAGGTGATCCAATCTCGACGGCCTACTTTACTCGTAGGTTCATCTTCATTACTAGTATGTTCAGCTTTTCTTTTCAACACCGCTGGACACCATGCTTTGACATGTTTTTGTAAGTTACTAATGTCTGAAAACATAGAACCGCAGTCGTCACAAGAAATCATGATGTTTTGCAAAGTCTCGATTGGAACAGTATCCTGTCTCTGTATATCGTTCGGTGGTTCCATTCTACAATCTGTTTCTCTTATAAATTCCATCACATTTGTGCGCATGCGCAGTGAAGCTGGTGTTAGTGGCTTTAAATCTACAAGTAAATAGCCATAGGGATGACTAACAGCCTTTTCAAAAGGTCTTAACAGTTCTTGGGGGTAACTGGTTTACATTTGTCTGGCAAGGGTCATAACCTGTTGTTTGTCTACAGGGTTGTTAAATAATACCAGATAATGGCAATTTCGTCTCTGGGTAGGATCTTTGCTGTAATACAGGTTTTGGTTGATAGCGATGACAGACAGATTTCGATGGTGGCTACCTTCCGTGAATAAACTGTCACTCGTTGGTCTTTCACCGCTTCCGTAGCCATGTCATCTAATATGATCACATTTCTGACTCTAGGGTCCAAAAACTCATCTATTTCCAGATTAAAAGGTACTCCTTTTTTGAATTCTATTTCCGGAAAAACGTTTCTTTGTATTTCGTCATATAACGGTTGCCATCTCTTGTATAACCAGATAATACGTTGTGGAGCGGGACAAAGTTTTTCATAAGCCCTCTGTAGTAGCTGTGATACGAAGTAAGTTTTACCGCAAGAGGTCGGTCCGCTGACCATACACGTAAAGGGATGTTGAAAAACAAATTCCTGTCCATTAGTTAATGTTGAAGGAGGTATTTCCCTAACTTTCTTTTGTGTCTGTACTCCTTGAGGGGGAGAAAGAGGATGAACTCCTGCTCCTTGAGGAGGAGGAGGAGTCAATTCCGGAGGAGGAGGCGTTTCATTGACTGTCTTTTCATTTCCATGTTTAAATGCACGATGTTTTAACATATTGTCCCTTCTTGTGAATAGTTGTTCACACTCTAAACACTTTATAGAAAACATATTTTATGAACTGAAAAAGGAGGCACTTCCCCTTATAAGTTTTTTAGACTTTGATCCTGCTTGTTCTTATATTAATCAGTGTTAACACATCTCTAGATCCGGCTTTGAAAATCCCTCGTCGTAGTTCATGACATTGTCCATCTTATAGGAGAATCGACCATCAAACGAACATTGAATATAACATCTTATTCCACATTTTGTACAAATTCCATATTTTCAAGTCATGCTGAATCTCCACATTGTTAAATTCCACATGTTGTTAGCCTGAGTGTCAAAACTTGTATGACTGACACGATTTTCGTATGGTTTTTTATACCCTCGAAAGTCAAACTGATGAAGAAAGGGTCAGTTTCCCATAGAATGTTGTCATTTCCGTTTTTTAAAGGATTATGGACTTCCGGTCAAGCGATTCCATTGAATAGAATTCACTATATTATAAAGGGTCATTATTACATTTGATGACGTCATTTCCGGTTTTAAAGGCCCATGGACTTCCGGTTGACAGGGTTCAAAGTATAGATCTCACTAAGGGCTTACCAAAGTAATAAAAAAATTAAATCAATGGAAAACTAAGGGAAATAGGGTCGATTTTAACATGTGGTAACATGTGATGACGTCATTTCCGGTTCTTTATTTATCATGGACTTCCGGTTAAGGTGTTCAAAGTAAAGATCTCACTTTGAGCTTTCCATTGCTATGAAAATGATTCAAATCTGTTAATAACTAAGGGAGATATTACCTTTTAACATTGTACCTTTAAAAAAGTGGGTGGGGGAAATCAATGAAATCGATAATTGACAATAATTCGTTTGAAAATGAAAACAACAGATTTATTTTGAAGCTTCTTACTATTTGTATGTTCAAATGACTAAATATTAGTGAACAAAAGGAAAATATTGATTTTTTTTTTGTATGATATAACAAAAATCGATAAATAATCAATATTGGATCAATCATGTATTTAGACTTGATTTGCACTAAAACAATATAAATAAATTGAGTTCTAAAAATTCAAAATAACAATATTCATATACTCAAATGAGTAAATGTTAGAGCAGAAAAAAAGAAAATATTGTTTTTTGTATATATAATCAATAATGAATCCATATCAGATCAATCATGTGTTTAGACTTAATTTGCATTAAAACAATATCAATCAATTGATTTCTGAAATCAAAATAACAAAATTCGTTCAATATTTTATACTTGTATACAAACGGTATATAATTTGGTAAACTGAAAGAGGTAATGTATTTTTAATTAGCTCTCTCACACCGCTCTAGGATTATGTCGATTACACACAAACATGTGTTTTAAGTTAGAGAAGCCCAAAACATACACAGACATCATAAACATAATCTTTTTCACGCACAGAGTACACAGGTTTTTTTTCTATGTATGCTCTTAGAGTGATCAGTTGGAATTTTTTGTGTGCAAGAAATTTCTAAAGACTAATGGATAAACATGTCATTAACCTTTTGGAAATTCTGTTGTGTGATATAAAAAAATGGATACTGAGGAAAAAAGGTAGGTGATTTATATATTAAAAAGTTTACCTTACTCGGCATGTCCATTTCATTTCCAGAACCATTCTATGATTTTTTTAATAGTGTGTGTATGTGTGTGTGTATACGCCTCATAGGTTTATAGAGTAAAAATGATTGCTGGTTGCTGTGCAATGTCATGCCTATTCATGGAATGAAACATGTTATTGGTTGCGATTCTACATTTCTTTTCTGATTGGTTGTTGATCTAAGTCATGGTTATTTTTAAACAACATGTCTAGACATGTTCAATCGACATAAAATGAAGACATTGCATTGGTCGATTCAAATTTTAAACCAGTTATCTCTGGTTTACTCTAGTTTTTACACTGGAAATTTACACTACTATGACTTAAAATGGTATATCACGTGTGTATTTGTGTGTGTGTGTGAGAGAGAGAGAGAGAGAGAGAGAGAATATAACATGAAAATGTTACATGTACGTGCTCATGTACTTCATTAAATTTGATTCAAGTTTAAGTATGAGAATGTGCTTATATAATCATATACAAACTCCCCAGAAATTAAGAGAGAGAGAATTAAACAAATTGAGGTCAATAAGTGTGTTACTCCAGATTCAAAGCAAAACGTATTCATGCATGATAGGTAAGATGTTTTTCTTTCTGTGGGTATATAGGTCACTGTGTATGTGATTATGAAGTGTACTGGTGCCTGCTTTAACTGATTTCAATATTCGCAAATCATTATGTTGAAATAACGTGTACAGACACGTTCAAAAATTGTGTTCCACCCAGGTCTGAATTCTGAGAAATTGATCTTTATTTCCGTTTCATGTTGAAATAACGTGTACAGGCATGTTCAAAAAGTGTGTTCCAATATTGACTTTATTTTTAAACATAACGTCATCGCTCTCTATTCTGATTGGTTGTTTAACAAAGTCATAGTTAATTTTAGATAACAACTGGTTAATTCTGGTTTATTCTAGTTGTACAGTGCTAAATACATTTCTAAATATAATTTCCGGAAATACTATGACCATAAACGGCAGATTACACGTAAAACATGAGTGTTGAGTTCATTTTATTACAGAACATGGAGCTGTTCACATCGTAAGTAATGCCGTTAATTTTTTCTATGTTTTCCAAATATTGTTTGATAAAGATTAATTATATTTATTGTATGTTTATTGTATGATGATCATATGTTGATAACATTATTGTTTTAAGACTTTGTATAGTCCCCGTCTAAGGCTGAGGACCTGACCCTCAATGTCCGTGATTAAGCTCTATGACTGAATATACAAGTCAGCTCTGTATATTATTGGGACTATCAATACCTCTGTTGTATCTAATGTTCTTTGGTGTTTACCATGTGTCTCCGCCTAAGGCTAAGGACTTGACCCTCAATGTCCTTAACCCTAGGTCGAATGTACAAGTCAGCTCTGTACATTGATGTCATTTCTACATATAGATCATGATGCCATTTCTAAATATAGATCATGATGTCATTCTAAAATTAGATGTCATGCTAGAAAACCAATATGGCCGCCGCACATGCGCAAATAATCCTATGACGTCACTCCTGCGCATGCGCAGTCTTGGCCCTAAACCGACGACCTTACTACTGACATCAAACTGTTTGAAAAGAAATAACAATAATGAATAATCATATATATATGAAAAGATACAACACTTTCAAAGAATTACTGAGTAGTTTCCTTAATAAATAGAACGCTATAAATGGTATAACTTCAAGGAATACAGTTACATGTTTACAAATGGATGTACAATATTTCAAACTTTGATGGTTATTGAAAATATACCCTTCACATATATACTTTCAAATTGTCTAAAGTTCACTTTGGAAACAACATAAGACAATGAGTGTATATTAAAACAAAATCAGTTCGGTTCAGAGTAAATTTAAATCACTTCTAATTGTATAAGTCACATCTATAGAAAGTCACTATTTTAATCGTCTTCAGCAATGGAAACGTATTTTAAACCACTCCATGGCAGCAGTGGGACATCCAGCGACGAAAGCTAGGACTTCTGACACCAATGTAACAGGATGGCTTTGCGGGACCCCAAAGTAAAACGTACACCAAGGCTGCAGTTACTTTTATTCATACCTTCATAGCTTCAATTACAGTCAATGGGTCACGTCGTCGTGCCCAAAAATAGCAATGTGTATAACCTTAAATAAAAACATATAAAAGCCATTTAAGTCAATCTATGTAAAGCAAACAATACTATTTAACTTTACATTTTACTGTTGAACAACCCATTTTATATTTTACTGTTTATATGCGTAGATATATGTAAATTATACGGCGTGGCAGCCACGTAGCAATAACATGTGCAGTCCTCAAATTCAAGCATTTCAAATGCATAACAACTATATAATAATACATTTTACTGTATTTACTGATGAATATTTAGTATATTTTCCTATACATCATGATATTTTCCACCATATAATTCTACCCTTTAAATAGTTTACGCTTTTACGCTTTTACGCTTCCATAATAATTCTCCATGTAACACATTGCCGTACATAATTGACATAAAAATGATAAAAACTAATGGCACTAACATAATATTCTTTTCAATATTTATTACATATAGACAGTATTCATTATGATAAATATGAAATTCAATTTAAAACGAAATACCATGTTTACGTTACTTCGCATAAGAAAAGGTTAAGCACGAGGAACCACGTGCACAAACGACGAGACCTTAAACGCGGCATAAAACTTTAAACCTACAAAACTATACTCATTTCTATCAACAAGAAATTACTTTCAAGAAATAAAGCAAATGTTAAAATAGTGAAATAAAATATCTACTTACCCAAAAGGCTGTTTGTTCTCTTTAAAATAAATCTAACGAGAGTTTTCTCTCCGTTCTTAACTTCTCTGCCTAGCCGTACACTGGTCAGCTATCCCGTGTACCCATATATATATATATATATATATATACCCAGTGGTCACTCACTACACGCATGAACAAACAAACAGGTAAGTATTGTAATGTAATTGGACTCTATCTAGACGCTATTGTTACATTTTCATTGTTACTAACCTATTATAGATACAATTAGAGAGGACCGTTGCATTAGTTATGCAACGTCTGTCTCAGTTGTGACTGTCGTTAACACAAATATTTGACATTATTATTTGACATTATGTAATACATATGTCTACTGTCTGGCTGGCGTGTAATCAGCCAATATATAAGCTGACCGGTCAATGGTCTTGCAGAGATAGATCTGGTTAGACACCTAGGAGGAGATCTGGTTAGATACCTAGGAGGAGATCTTGTTAGAGCCTCGAGACCCGACCATGGGCTAAGTACGTTACATGGCAGCGCTCAGTCTGAGTGGGCCATGACCTGTCATGCTAAATAAAGTGTATAAAGACCAAGAAGGCTACTTGTCTTGAATACGGCCATTATACAACACGGTTATTTTGGCGCAACGTGACCTGGATCGACCTGTGAAGACGGCCTATTTCGTGCAGTGGGATCAAGAATTGACCTGTGAAGACGACCTGTGATGATCATCTTAAAGCTACGTACAGTCAGGTTAGTGCCTTGTTTCATCTCGATTATCATAGCAAATACACACAGGTGTTTCATCTCTCAAGAAGTATTTTATGTTTACATTTTGGTACTTGCTAAGATTTTAATTGCTTATTCAGAATCTAGTAATCCTTCTAACAGTTCACTCAGCATGACAGACGTACACTTATATTTACTTACGAAACGGAACGAATTATGGATGTGAGACAGACTAGTGATTTTGATGTTACCTTGATAGGTTGTTATTGTGCCTATCTGAATGTTAGCATGTTTAAGCTAACTGT
>CM037779.1:13445418-13478635 GCA_021229015.1 Solen grandis
ACCTCAGTTTCATTTATCGATGGAAGCTACGGAAGTCCCTGTAAAAGTCAGAATTTTTTGACCAAATTACACTACGGAGCTTGTGTGAGTAAAATTTTATTTTGTATTTTTTTTTTCAGGTAGATATGAAGCTAGATTTATTTTAATATTTATTTTGTAGATTGTTGTATTGTTTCTTCTCAGGGAAACAAGTGTCCAAAAGTTTTGGTTCTATAAGCCGAGGAATCTAAGTACATAGTTCTGCATTATTATGTATATTTGATATAATGTTGAGAATAAGTAATGTTAGTTTATAGGATGTCCTTAATTTTTGATATTACCTGAATATACATGGAATCATTTGTCCAACAGTATTTGTTTTGTAATTAAGAAATGTGAAGTTGTGTGGAATATCTGTCTGGTATATTATTGCAACAAGGACGGTTCTCTGTTTTTAATGTACTGATGTAATTAGAAATGTGGAGATGTATGGAATATCTGTTTGGTATATAATTGCTAACAAGGGCAGTTCTCTGTGTTTAATGCACTTATGTAAATCATAATATTGTTGTATGGTATAAAATGCACGTATGTAATACCAGAGATTTGTTATTTGGTATGGAAGTAGTATAGGAAGTAATACAGTGTATGCACCTTATATTGGGTGTGATAAGTAAATAGAGCTATTTATGTTTGTAGCCGTATTTAGTTGGGGCATGGTGCCTATGTAATCTGGATGGTCACAGTCGATACGGACCCCGTTGGTAGACTACGTCGCAAGGATAGGTGGATCTACGTCATATGGACGACAGGGTGTCTACGGTGGACTAAGTAGATCACATTTACTGGAGGGACAGCGACGACAGGAAGTCGTCCAGTGTTCATTGATAAGAGCACGTGATGTAGTTTATGTGTATTGTGCATTTCAAAGGAAGAATTTTGTGAGTGTGGGCACTTTGAAGTGCGTTCATAACAGTATGCCATTGTGTAGATTAATATGCGGTCTTAGAGGGAAAACACAACATTCAGTGCACCTGTTATTGTACCAACAGATAAAGAGACAGCCGACGGTTTTTTTATATTCTCCTTGTATAATTTTTATATTAAATATAGTTTTTAAAGAAAAATTGTTTTTGGTATTTATTCTACCATAGAGAGTTGTGTCAGGCCTTGGTCATTTTGTCACAGCCGTCCATTATTGAAATCCTTCACCCATCTACAAATAGTGCTAAATCTAACTGCACATGTCGGGTCAACCTTTTCTTCTCGCATCAGCGCGAACGCATTGTCCGCCATTGTGTTGTTTGATATGACGTCATCAAAAATGACGTACGTCATCAAAAATGACGTACGTCATCAAAAAATGACGTAACGTCACAATGCTTATTAACACGTGCGCTTATGCGCAAAAAAATGAATTTAGTTACGTGCCAAGTTTTGTGGCTTTATGTTGTTTCAATCAAAAGTTACAAACTAACTCTCATTCATTTTCGGATGACCCTGGTAAAAGAAATTCTTATTTCTATGCGTTTAATTTCTATACTGACGGGCAAAAGAAACGCCCCAACGGAATTGGCGTTATTTTCCTCATACCTATTGAAATTTTAATGAAATGTAGTCTGTATACATGTACATTGACCGACAATCACGGCAAAGAAAAAATCGGTGCGCTTCTATTCAGTCCGATGTCCATTTCCGGTGGCTGCATCCATGATTTCCACGTGCACCTCGTGTATGTTTACCACGTGGTGAAAATCGATCACATTTTACACAGTTACATGTGCTAGTCGATAGACAATCACAATTTCATAGATTTTCTGATTAAACATTCGTATTTAAGAATGCCAAGGCTAAATTCTGAAGAGAGAGCTCGCGTTTTGGCCATGCTCGAATGCGGGCGAACGCAAGAACAAGTCGCCAGACGTTTTAACGTCTCGCGTTCGACGATTCGGCGTCTTGTTCGACGTGTTAGAGTTACGGAAACGTTTGCCGATCGGCCACGTTCAGGAAGACCTCGTGTGACTTTGTAAGACAAGATAATTTCTAGTCAACGTCATTTGCGTGACGGGTTTGTTACGGCGGAATTGACGTCGCGTTAAGTAGTCGGTAACCGTGGTCGCCCAATAAGTCGTTATACGGTTAGAAGACGACACGACTGAGGGAACGCGGGATTACCTGCCGTAGACCCTACCGTGGTTTAGTTCTAACTTTACGCTACCGTCACCAACGTCTGATCTGGGCCCGCAACCATCGCGGTCAGCGTTGGCAGAACGTGGTGTTCAGCGACGAGTCGCGTTTCAACTTATGGAACGCCGACGGGCGTATCCTTGTCTAACAGGCGACGTCACGAACGCTACGTTGACAATTGCGTTGTCGAGAACATGGACTGGGGCGTTTCTTTTGCCCGTCAGTATATATGTTGCAATATCCAAGGACCGTGAAAATTTATTGGCTTATACTTCAGATACTGAAATTTCCATTTCAATGATTGTCATATGCCTATGACGTCATATGACGTCAAACTAAAACTCGTCTACAAAAGTTTCTTCTGAGAGAACGAACGTCATATGACGTGAAAAGGTCAAAAATACTTTCTTTATTCTACGTGTCAATTTCTATATGATGCAAAGGTCCCAGGAGCATGTAAATTTAATGGAATATACTTCAGATACTGAGTTTTCCATTTCAGTGATTTTCATATGACTATGACGTCATATACCTATGACGTCAAACTTGACGTCGTCTTTTTAAGTTTGCAAGCGATCTATAGCCATTATTTCTGGGTGGATTTCCATGAAAATTTCACAGAATGTGTGTGTTACTTTATAGTTTTGCATCCCGCTTCATCTTTCTAAATTTGGAAAGGTAAAGGTTCTGTGGCGAATCCAAGATTCAAACCATTGATGTCATATTTCAAATACGTATAACATCGCTTCCAGATGAGTTAGAAAGCTGACATTTCGACTGAAACATAAGTTTCTAAGACTTCTTTACACTTTCAGGAGAAGAACGTCATTGATGTATAAGGTCGATATGATTTTCTTATTTGTACGCGTTAATTTATATATGTTCCAAAGGTTCCAAAACCATGATTTAAAGGCTTATACTTCAGATACTGATTATTCCATGGCAATGATGATCGAACGCCTATGATGTACACATAGCGACAAACTTGACGTCATCTATTAATGTTTGTATGCGGTCTACAGCCATTATTTCTGGATGGATTTCTATAAATTTCAAAAAGTGTGTTACATTCTAGTTGTGCATCACGGTTTCCATTTTTCCAAATTCGAAAAGGCAAAGATTCTATGGTGAATCAAATATTCGAACTATTTTTGAATATTGGTTAAAGTATAATGTATTACATCAAAAATTAAATCTAAGTCAAAGCATTATCGAAATATATTCTACTTGTACTTAATTTTAAGCATATTCAGAAAATGGAAAATTGCCAATGGCCCAGATCAATGAAGATTTTATTGCAAATGTTTCAGAACCATGACTTTTTGAGTGCAATGATTAACAAATTCATTTGACGTCATATGACGTCAATTTGACATCAGTAAAAAGATTTTATGCGCTCTGCAGACGTTATTTGTGAATGGATTTCCTTGTAAATTATGGTTTAGTTGTGCATCCTTACTTTCTTTTTCAAAATTCTGTCATTTGACGTCATGGCGTAATATATATGTTTTCATTTCAATTTGATGTGATGCCAATACTCCAGAATGATGAAAATGCTGAATTTTTAAATGCAATGATATTCAGTTTCATATGAGTCAGGTCAAAAAGTTTGTATGCACTCTGCAGACATTATAGATAGATGGATTTTCCTAAAATTTAACAGAATGTATAGGTGTAAATTAGGATGTAAATGTGCATCTATGCCTTCAACTTACAAAATTCCAAAAGTTTGATATTTTCGTATATGTCAAAACAGAGTTTGAACATTTGTCATAAAAACTTAATTTCGTGTTACAAAGACTCATGAAAATTGGACAGCCTATGCGTCAGTAAGTCTCCTTTGTGTTCTGTGACATCTGACTTCGTATGACATCATTTGACATCACACTCTATCTAAAAAAAATTATTGATATTTGAAAAGTAGAGTATTAACATAAGTTGTAGAAAAATGCCTGGTCATTCTATTGGTGAATTGTGGGTAATTCAAAGATCTTTCTAAAGTACCTACGTTTCCGAAATTGCACATCATATAAGGAAGTTACATGAAAAATAAAAATTTCTAATGGTATGCAGATTTAAAATAATCGGACCATTTAACCAAAGTTATCAGTTGAGAAGTAGTATTTGACATGAACATCTTTTTGCCGATTTTTGCAATTTTCTTGAGGTTTAACTGTCTATACGTCAAAGCCGTTAAAGATAGGTTTTCACATATAGATAGTAAATCGTTGGAAATTTAAAGACCGGGTTAAAAACCCGTTCCCTAAGTTTTTAAAATTGAAATATAAGGGAAAGTTATTTGGGGAAAAAATAAAAATTTTAAAAACCGTTTTTCTTGCACGTAATCTTTTTTATTGCTTTCTCTAAAAGCTATATTTTTTTTAAAAATAACTTTCAGAACAATTTCAAACTTGTTGGTTTTAAGGGATGCATTTTAAACAAGGGGGCCTGATGGCCCTAAATCGCCCCCTGAAATTATTGTTTTTTGAGTCCTACAAATACCAAATTTTAAAAGAAGTACAGAAAAGATCATAAAAATTTAACACAAAAGGCCTGCCACCAAATTTTTAAAAAGTAATATTTAATAAGTCTATTAAAACTAAAGTGACTCATGGGTGGGGTAAATTTTGAAAAGGGGCCC
Organism: Solen grandis; assembly: GCA_021229015.1. NCBI lineage: Eukaryota > Metazoa > Mollusca > Bivalvia > Adapedonta > Solenidae > Solen > Solen grandis. Next base: position 13,450,226 of record CM037779.1, read on the forward strand.
TGATTTGAACAGACTTTGATGCGGCCCAAATTTGCATGTAAACATTTAACTCCGGGTTTGAGAATTCTGAGATGAAATCTTTTGAAGGTTTTCTATACAATTTGAAAATCAGTAAACCCCAGACGGACCCAATTTTGACCCCAAACCGTTTGATCAAACTTGGTAGTTTTTCACGGGCCCATGTTCTCACCTTATCTAAATTCTAGGCCTTGTGGTTTCTGATAAAAAGATTTTTCTTTTTTTTTTCCAATTGTCTTTGAAAAATTAAATGACCCCAAGGGGGGGGCCGTTTTGACCCCCAACCAGATTTAATAAAACTTGTTGAAATCTACTATCATGTACTCACCAAATAATTTTACTCCAGACCTTGTGGTTTTCTGACTAGATTTTTTTTTTTTTTCCTTTTTAAGTTATGTAAAATCAAGTAACCCAAAGGGCGGGGAAAATTTTGACCCAGGGCCAGTTTGGAAAAAAATTTTGGTAGGGGGTTTACGGGGGCATATCAAAAAATATCTAAACTCAGCCTTGGGTTTCTGAGAAGTTTTTTAAATTTTTTCCAAAAATAAGTCTATTTTAAAATTAAAAATTGCCCCCAAGGACGGCCAGTTTTGCCCCCCAAATACGATTTAAACAATTTGGTATAATCTCTACAAATGTTACTCACCAATAATTTAACTCCGACCTTGTGGTTTTCTGAAAAAGTTTTTTTCTATTTTTTCCCTTTAAATCTAGTAAAATCAAGTGCCCCCGGGGAGTTTGGGCCAATTTTGACCCCGGGGCCAGATTTAAAACAAACGGGAGAGGTTTAAAAAGGCCATGTCACAAAACAATATCTAACCTTAGGCCTTGTGGTTTCGACAAGAAGTTTTTTTCTCGGTTTTCTAAATAATCTATTAAAATCGTTGCCCTCAGGGAGGGGGGCCAATTTCGCCCCCGGGTCATGATTTGATCAAATTGGAAATGGCCATAAGACAGTGCCACACACCAAATATCAAAGCTTGGGCCTTGTGGTTTTGGAGAAGAAGATTTTTAAATTTCACTTTAAAAATCTTTTTTTTGCCCCTGTGACCCGATAGAAAAACGGCCCGGGAAAACCATCTTTGGTGGGGCTTCTGCAAGGAACACCCCAGGCAATTTTTCATCAAATTTGGCCAAGTGGTTTAGGAGGAAGAAAAAGAAAAATTTTTGAGCGGATGCACGTACGGACGCCGGAAAAAAGGTGTCCAATAGCTCCCCATGGGACCAAAAATTACAAAGTTATCAGTCAAAATTTTGGGATTACAGAACTTTTTTTTGCCTTTTTTTGCCGCCTTTTTCAGTTGTTTTTGTCTATACCAAAAAGCTGTTACGATAGGTCAAAAATTAAAAAAAATAAAATGTTGGAAATGGAAGACCTTTCTTTGGGTAACTAGGTTTTAAGTCCTAAAGATAATTTGGTCGTTTTTGGTAGGAACGCTTGTTCCCGCCCGGGTTCCGTTCGCCACATCGGCCCGCTCATTAAATTGAAAACATTGGGTTCGCTTTCTTCATACATAGGGGGGGGTTGGTCGGGATTGATGATCCTATTGTTTTTGAGGTCTTATAAAGGACAAGGTACAGTGACAGTAAAACCCTTGTCTGCACAAAATTTGAAAAGGGAAAGCCAAGGCTTTGAAATTGGTGGGGAACATTTACATGGCGGTTATGACCCCTTTTGGTTTTTTGGGGTCTTTAATCAAATTATAAAAAAAATTTTTCCTCAATAATATTTCAATTATTACTTAAGATTTATGTATTAGGAAAAAATAAAATAAAAATTGCGGGTTTTTGGGGGAAAAAATAAGAGTTAATATAAAAACAATCTTTTTGCGAAAAATTTCCTAAAATTTAAAAAATAAAAACTAACTTTTACAAAAAATTGATTTTTTTACCATATAGTGTATTTTTTTTGCCCCACTTTAACGTAAAAAAAAGGTCGAACTTAACCCTTATAGTGAAAACAAAGTGTTTGGTTTTTAAAAAAGATACGGGCGGTCGTGTTTTTTTAAGAATTGTTTATAGGCTGTTGGACTTTGCAGCAGTTTTTTTTGTAAAAAAATTTCCCCCAACAATATACAAGCTGCTCGATTAATTTCCCCGACCCAACTGAAAAAAAAAATATAAATTTTAAATATACAGGAATATTCTAAATAAAATTGTATATATCTTAAAAAAAAAATGTATATTTATAGTATTTTAATCGCAATAACTAATATACTTTTTGGAAAAATAAATTCGTTAGAAAAACGTAAGAGTGGTAAATTTGGGGGTCCCACTCTCCGTAATTTTTTAAAAGGGGCTCAATAAGTCTTAATTTATTACAATTAAAATACGGTATAAAATATAACCCAGTTTATCCGTATAAAACCCAGCTATAATAAGTGCTCTCGTGAGTCTTAAAATTTTTTATTTTGAAAAATTTTAAAATAGGGAAGGGCACTTTTTTTTAATTTTAATTTGTGAAATACACTATCCCTTATAACAAAATTGATGCCTTACCCTTTGAACCACACCGTTATAAACTGTCCCAAGACTCACCAAAGCAAAATTCTAAACGAGCGACAGTGCACTTTAACATTTTTTTAAAATTAAAACGGTAGCAACATTCTACGTTAAGTTTTTCCTTTGGGACGAAATTTAAAATGTGTCAAAATTCGTATTTATTGAAAACACTTTACCCCCGGAAGAAGGTGCACATGCGAATGAAAGTCAGAATTAAAAAATCCAAAATAGGTTGATCTAAGGTCACTGTTCTGATTTTACCATATTACAAGAGTATTATTCAAACATTATAAAAAAACCCCGTTTTTTTTAATTCCCTTCTAATGGGCACCCATGCGGATAATTATATCGCATTTTAATTTTTTGCAAAAACCATTTATTTTTATTTATGCACACATTAACACAAAAAAAAACGATCTCAGAGAGAAAGATTTTATGTTTCTCTTTCCCCTCACCACCACACAACTTGCGCGACAAAAAAAAAATTGAGAGCGAAAGGGAATACGCTTTTCAAATAACTTTTTTTTTTTTGATATACGGGAAAAAAGCTTTTATCCCCCCCCCCCGGTTTAAAAAATACCCCGCTTCAAGCAAGCTACACTATCAGAAGCAAATTGGGGTCTTAATGGTAATTAGTGCGCAAATGGACCAAGGAGGTGAAAATCAGAAGATCGTAGCGAGGGGAGCGGGTTGGCGGATAAATGACTTAAGAAATTCCCCCCGCAATACGAATGTCGCATCTTCTCGAGTAGATTGCCTTTCAGGAGCATAACTTTTTTGGACGTGAAACAGGTGAGAAAGCAAAAGGGGATCTCCATTAGAGATTTAAAATCCCGAATGTTTCTTGTTGTATAAGTTTATACGTGCTGTAAATTTTAAAACGATTTTTTTGGTTTAAAAAGGATTTTCCCCAAAGATTTTCATAAAAAAAGGATTAGAGGGGGTATAGTAGTAAAAATATTGTGATGTTTGGTAGTAGTAGTGGTAAATTAGTATGGGGATAAAGGTGGTGGTAATTTGTGAATTGTAGGGGAATAGAGAATGAAAGGGTGAAAAGGAGTGAGGAGGAGTTGTGTGAAGAGGAAAATTTGGGGAGTTACTTTATTTAGACTTTAGACGGCGCTTTTTAAAAAAAGTTTCATTTTAGGATTTGAAACGTTTCGAGTCTTCCATTGCTAGTGATGATGATTCTCGAAATAGGGGGTGGTGGTAGTAGTCGAAGTTATAGTAGTTGTGATTTGTAGTTTTATCAGTAGTAGTAGTAGTGATACTAGGGTGAGATGGTGATTAGTACGGTTTGTATAGTAGTGTGTACAGTGAGATGATGCTGGTGGGAAAAAATTGTGTGGTAAAATGGTGGTAGTAGTTGTATATTATAATGTAATGGGATGATGCATAGAATATAAATATAGTTGGGGAGGTGGAAATAGTAGTAGACGTAATTGTAATAGAAGTGGTGAGATGGGTGGGGAAAGTGGTGGTAGTACAATAGTAGTGTTGATGGGGTAGTTGTAGGTTTTTAGTAGGGTGGTGTGATGTGGTAGTAAAAGTTTAGGTTGTGTAGTAAAAAAAGGGGGGGTTTTTTGTAATTAGTAGTATAATGGTGGTTATTTGGGGGGTTTTTGAAGTATTGTTATAAGAGGTATGTGCTGGTAAAGATGGTAGTATAGTATATATGAGATGATGATGGGGTAAAAGTAGTAGTAATTGTAGTGGTTTATGGTGGTATTGTGTAATGTAGTGGTGATGATGGTAAGTAGTATTTGTAGTGGTGATTATGGTGGTATTTTAGTGGTGATGGTGGGGTAGTTTTAATAGTGGGTGTGGGGGTGGAGGAGAATAGTAGTGGTGGTGGTAGTAAATAGGTGAAGTGGTGATGTTTGGGTTTTAGTAGTAAATTAGTGGTGTGGGAGTGTGTTGGTATAGTGTTTTTGAGTGGGGATGGGGGTTAGTAGTAGTAAAGAATGGTGATGGTGGTATAGTAAAAAGTAGTAGTGATGAAAAATTTGTGTAGTTGTGGTGTGTGGAGATTGTAATGTAGTGGGTGGTGGTAGTATAGTAATAGTGTGGTGTGGTGGGAAAATAGTAGAGTAAAGTGGTGTGATGGTAGTAGTAGTTAAAATAGTGGTGTTTATGGTAGGTGGGGATGTTGGTGTAATAGTAGGGGGGATGGTGTTAGTAGTATAATAGAAGTGGTGATGGTGGGGGTAGTATAAAAATATGGTGATGGGGGAGTAGTAGTTAATAGTTGTGGGGATTAGTAGTAGTAAAAAGTTGGTGTTTATGGGAGTAGTAGTAATGTTGTGGGATGGTGGTTTTATTGTAATAATAGTGGGGAGGGGGTAATAGTAGTTAATAGTTTTGGGGATGGTGGTGGAGTATAGTAAAGAAAAAATGATGTGGTAGTATGTAATATTGTGGTGATGGGGTAGAAATTTGTAATAATAGTGGTTTATGGTGGTGTGTGTAGTAATAGTTGTGGTGATGGGGTATTTGTAGTAATTAAAGTGGTGATTGTGGTAGTAGTATAGTAATAGTTGTGGTGATTGGGGTGGTATAGTAATTTTAGTGGTGATGAAAGGGTAGTGTAATAAAAGTATGATGGTGGTAGTATTTTGTAATAGTTGGGTGTGGGGGTGGTTTTAGTAGTTATAGTTGTGGTGATGGTGGTGGTGTAGTAATGTGTGGTGGTGGTAGTATAATAGTGGGTGGTGATGGTAGATTAAATAGTTGTGGTGATGAGGGTTTTTAGTTATGTGTGGGGATGGTGGTTTATTAGTTATGTAGTGGTGGGATGGGAGTATTAGTAATGTAGTGGGGTGAGGGAAATATTTGTAATGTAGTGGGGATGGTGGGTAATAAAAATTTTTGGGGGGGGTTTTTATAAAAAGGGGGTGATGATGGAGTATTAGTAATAGTGTGGTGTGATGGTTTTAAAAGTATTTTAGAAAAAAGTAGTGGTGATGGGGATATTAGAAAATTTTAGTTGGGGGTTTTTGAAAGGTGGGGTGGTAGATTAGTTTTTAGTAGGGGGGGTTGAAAAAGGGGGGGTAGTATTAGTAAAAAGTGGGGAGGTGGTGGTAGTATTAGTTATAGGGGTTAGGGGGTTTGAAAAGATGGTGATTGGGGAAAAAGTATTTGACGGTGGTGGGGTATTAGAATAGTAGGGGTGATAGTGGAGTATTTAGTATTGTAGTGGTTATGGGGGTGGTGGGTTAGATTGTAAAAGTAGTGGTGATGATGGTGGGGATTAGGAAAGTGTGGTGATGATGTAGTATTGGAAAAGTAGTGGGGACGGGGTGGTAGTATTAGTATAGTAGTTGTGATGATGGTGTATTAGGAATAGTAGGGTTAGGTGATTGGTGGTTGGTAGTAGTAAGTAGGGGGAATTTGAAGTAAAAGATGGTGTGGGTAGTTTTTAATAGTAGGGTTTTGGGGGGGATTGAAAAGGTAGGGGGATAGTAATTAGTTTAATTTGTTTTGTTTTTGGGGGGACGGTGGTTTGGAGTATTTTAATAGTAGTGGTGATAGGGGGATATTAGTAATATATGTTGATGTTGGTGGTAGTTTTTTAAAAGTAGTTGATGGTGGAGTTTAGTAAAAGTAGTGGGATGGTTTAGAAATAAAAAATTTTAAACAAAAAGAATGTTCAAATTTTCACATAAAACCTTTGGGCCCCGCTTTCCCATTTCCCCTTTTTCTGCCTTTTACCGGGTTCTTTTGCAGGAAAATTTTAAACAAAAAAGAGGTCACGAATGCTTTTGATTAAACAGAATATCATGAGAGTATTAAAAACCCCCCAAAATGCTTTTAACATGAGAAGCCGGCCCCGGTGAAGCGATAAAAACTGTGTACATAGTATATATATATGATTGTAATTGTAGGTAAGTAAATCTTTTTTAAAGTGGAAGAGAATTAGAATGGTTGTTGGCACCAGTAAAACTGTTTTAAATTTCTGTTCTTGGGGCATTGCCTTTCGTAGTGACCATCGTTTCATTTAAGTTTCTCAAGTAATACAAGTAAAATATTTTGATAATGTTCCAGACAAAAAAAAAACTATTTAATAAAGGAGAAATTTAAAAAAAGGGCCAGGAGAGTTACATTTCTGACACTGCACTTTTCCCTTTGCAATCGGTTTTACATTTTTTAAAATTTTAAAATCAAAACATTTAAATATTTGAGTAATGTTTTGGACGAAAAACAAAATTTAAACCCAAGGGAGTAAAGCAAAAATGGAACCAGGGGAAAACTCTGTCATCTTTTTAGACAATCATGTGAGATGTTGACACGCACCTTTCCCCCTGATTATCAGCCAAATAAAACTTTGAATCGAGTTTGGGTTTAAAAAATGTGTATTTTTACTCACAAGTTTTTAAAGTGAATCAGGGGGAATAACTCTGTAATCCTGTGGAACGAAGTAAAATTTGGCGTCTTGCACTTTACTGTTCTGTTAAAATTTTAGCCAGTTCAGGTGAGTGGATTTAAAGTGAAGGGGGAGTTTACGCACAAGATTTTTAGACAACCAATGTCCCCAAAGGACCAAACCAACCAAATAACCAACCATGACAAACCCTCCCACCCCAGGTAATTTCCCGTATACCCCTTTCCCTTTGTGCTAGTTATAAAAAAAATGGTTGGGGACAGGGGTTTTTCATTTCCAAACAAAAATAAATAAATTAAAAACTAGTATCATATAATTAATATAAATCTTAAGGTTTTTAGAACAGAGTTGTTTCCCATGTTTATTTCAGACTCATTAATGATTGTGTTATGAATGTCGAAATAGAAAAAAACATGTATTGAATCGATGCTGGAGATATTGTATTTAATAAACTGTAACAGAAAATACGCAGGAGAAACAAATTCGCAATTCAATGGAGATATTTCAAACCCATGACTGGCTGGCATTTCCAGCAATAGCCAACAATATTTTAAAATAAAAAAATCATGATTATGTCACAAAAATGAAACAGGTTAATAGTACTGCATCTGACTGGCATGGCAAAGGTTTGGTAAGTTTGAGTCCCAACTGTTTTTTGTGTTTGTTTTTTTTTACACTATTTTTTTTTTTTTTTTTTAATTTCGTTTGAAAATATGAGACATACTTTATATTAAACTCGAAATATCATGGATAATGATTTGTCTGCACCGTTCAATCAGTTCAACTTCATAATGGTTAATAGTCCGGGGTTTTCCGTATGTGCGTGCGACTATCCTTCCGATGTGCGACCTGCTTTGATTTTGCGAACTTTCTAATCCCTACTGCGACCCACATTTGCATGCATAATAATTTTGCTTTATTTATCCCAAAATTTAGTGATAGCACTGATTTACAGCATTAATTTTCGAAAAAAATAAATGCCCAAGAGTCAACTGTAAAAATTTGAAGGGAAAAATTTTTGGGATCATTAAAAAGACGAAAAAACTATTGGCCCCCAGAATGATTATAAATTTGCGAATAACTCTTCTTAGAGTGAGGCGATCACTTAAGATGATGATCATATGTATGTCGAACTCGAAAGGTAGCCAGTAAAATAAAAAAAATAAACAATGAATTTACTTTCCAGAACAAAAATGTATTATTTTTTTCTTTTCAAACGTCTGTTGTCTGTAATTTGGGTCATCATGTGTTAAATTAATGATTGAAACAGTCGGAATGTCCTTCGCTATAATATATCTTAACGGCCCTGTATTTCAATAGAGATTTGACTGTTACGTTACATTTTGGCGTATACTTAGTTCATGTAAATTTTAACACCACTGAACTAGCAGTATAATCGGACATTTGTTACGAAAAGATCACCTGTAATTTGATGGTCGTGCATTATGACTGAATATGTTCAGCTTCAAAAACAAAAACAACAGGATGATAAAAGAAAGAGCAATGCTGTTTGGGGTTAAAAGAAACGTTATTTCAAATTGCCTCCACATACCATCTCTCCTACATCTGTTCAGCATTTGTTTTTTTCCCTTATTTTCTGATTAACAAAAATAAATAAATAAAAAAAAAAAAAAAAACAGAAAGAAAAAAAAAACACAATTTAGCCATAGGCATAACAGAAAAGAGTGCATTCAGGTTTGAAAAGACAATAAGTGTAATGCTCAGGCGTTGTGATTTATTAGGGCTTTCTCCCTAAAGGGCAAATTTGAGGTGTTGCCATTGACTCAGAACAATGAAAATTTTATGGCATATATTTCAAACCATGAGTTCTAGATGCAATAAATTTTCATATTCATATGACGTCATATAACGTCAGATTCGACGTCAGGTAAAAAAGTTTGTACGGGGTTTCTACGGCCATTATTTCGGACAAATTTTCATCAAAATTTCACAGAATGTTATTTTTGGGTTTCCAGTTGTGCCTTTCGGTGTCCGTTTTTTCCAATTCGAAAAGGCAAAGGTTTTTTGGCGATCCAATATTCGAACTAATGGACGTCAAAATTCAAATGCGTATTAAATCGCTTCCAGATGAGCTAGAAAGTGATGTTTGGACTGAATATTAGTCTCTAGGTTTCTTTCATTCTGAAAGTGAACGCCAATGACGTCCACATGACGTCAAATTTTTTGGTTAATAAAAATTTTTCGTATTAAATAACTTAACGGTTTTTTAAACCCTGTAGGCTTTTTTTTTTGTTATGATTTGCTTGAAATTTTGTTGAAGATGCAGTTTTTAGGTTTTATGGAGCCATGTCATTTTTCGTTTCCGGGAAAAATTCCCAAAGGTCAAGGTCATATATCAATTATCGTGTTTTTCTTGGGCCTTAAAAATCTCAAAAAACGGTAAATATTCTATTGAGACACTATGCGTAAAATTTTGTAGTGTTTTAAAAAGACCTTTCAGATGATATTTAGTTTTTGATGATCGGGGTTGATTGGTTGAGTTATGAAGGAAAAAAGAAAATTTGGTAACCACCATGTGTTTAACAGTTTATACCTCGAAAACCCTTTTATTTTGAAAAAAATGTTGATGAAAAATTTTTGTAGAGCAATGTTTGGCCCCTTCTTTTGATGCCTAAAGTTAATGATTGGCCAAGATTTATGGCGAAATGGGGAAAAAACGAAATTCGTCATGTCGTTTTGGTGAAATTTTTTTATTTTTCAGGAGGTTTAGGAGCTTGTATCTCAAAGTATTAGTAATTTTTCCTAAACATAAAGCTGTGATATGTAGAGATTTCTAGACAATTTTTGGTATCTTAAGTTTTGAAATTGAACAAAGTATAAGGAAGTTACATCAAAAAAAAGAAATTTTAAACATGTAGAATTTCAGCGATTCTGCCGTGTTGTCCAAAGTTTTACGGCTAATAAACTTAAAACACATTAGAAATAAGTCCACAACTTAAGCGAGTGAGATGTAGAGAATTTTAAGACGATTATTTGGTACTTAAAGTTTTGAAATTGATTAAAATTAAGGAAGTTACATCAAATATACGAATATAAACCCAAGTGTAGAAAATTCGAAAAATATCTACTTTCGCTTTCACGTTAATGAAGAATTTTCGGAAAATGTAAGTTTACAGCTATGTATTAGTATATTAAATTGCAAAAAAACTTTTTACTTGTTAGAGCGTCCGCCTCGGAAGCGGGAGGTCGTGGGTTCGATCCCCGACCCCGACATACCAAAGTCGAAAAAAATTTGGGGTTTTTTATAGCTCCCTTGCTTGGCGCTCAAGGACTGCAGGACTGGTTAGCTCGGTATCAGGATGATGTGGGCTGGGTGTGGTATCATGCCACATGTCTATGGCGTGATTTCTGCAGTGTGGCAGCCCTATACCCGCATGAAGTAGACATCGCTCCAAATGACTGAATTACTGTCGGAGGGACGTTAAACCCAACAAACAAAAAACTTTACAAGTGTTTACAATGATTTTTAAAGTTGTGTCAAATCATTTTATTTACGTTACTTATACATATCAGTTGGGGCATTGCGTTACCCATAATCCTTTGAAACGTTTTGACACATGTCATTTAGACCGTTGTTGAAACATTGCAATTTCCGACTTCATTGTTGCATCAATCCAAATTTATGATAAATGATAAGCTATGTGAAAATATATGTTATAGTACAATATAATTTAATTGCCAGCTTGAAATACAATGGCGTGTATAAGTGTAGACGTTTGAAACAAAATAATCAACACATGTCATCCGTTCAAGACGCTGCAAGCTAATTTGTCCGTTAGCTAAAAGGGCCAAATGGAGTAACTTTGTTTAGAGTTTGCCCGCTTTTTATCTAATCAGTGAGCCCAAAATTTCAAATTCCTGGTCGATTTAATTTGTTAAGAGTTCGAGATTTTGCGAGACTTGTCTATTAATTGTGATGAAACTGTTAAGAGTTTACGGCGAAATGCGCATGTCATTATTTCAAATTAATTCTCCGCCCTATTCACGTGATATCATATATGGCAGTGTTTACTACACCGACCCCTACACACGAGGTGTGCACACGGGCCCATGTGACTTTTTTTTTGTAAACTTTTTGTAAAGTTGCTTAAAACATGTTTTAGTAAACTTTACAAAAGAATGAGGAGTTTCGGAAATATTTTTTGAAAGGGGACTCCTAAGGAAAGAAAAATATCTAAATTTTAATAAAAAATACAAGTACAGTTTATTTTTTAACGTTCCCCACCGTGGTTTTTAGTTTTTGGAGAAAATGTCTACTTTGACACAAATGAGTTTTGCCCACTTTTCCCCCGCCCGGGTTTTTTTTAACGGGTTGGCTGAACCACACCCCGTCACATTACCGGACACCGGGCCATCAGTCCTGGAACTACCTTATTAAGCTGAGCGCCAACCAAGGGAGCTTTACCAGTCCCTGTTTAGGAATTTTGGTAAATACAAGAATTGAAAAAATTTGATATAATTTTTTTAAAACAACTTCAGTCATGTATTAACTTGTTTGTTTTGGGTATTTCCGGGGTTTTTCCACCTTGAACTTCCGTGACACGACTTTTTTAAACGATTTTTTTTTTAAATTTTTCGTTTTTTCCTTAATCATTTTGATTTTTCTGGTCAACAAATTTAAAAAGAAATAAATAAATAAAAAAACAGCCATCACAAAAAATTGAATGAAATCTGAAAACCGCGGTCAAAAAAAATGCGCGAAATTTATGTTTACATTATTGGAAAGCCCGTGCACGTGTTTGAATACTTAAAAACAAACGCTGACGTAAACTTATATGGGGTCATTCCTAATATGCGCTAACGCGTAATAGGGCGGGCAAACTTAAGTTAGTCAGTGTTAATGAAGTTGGTTAGTGTTTTTTTTTTTAAGCGTTAATGAAATTAAATCGGTCTGCACGGCAAAACCGCATGAGCTTTTGGTGCAAAGATTTTTTGGGGTTTAATGACGTCATATAAAGTCAGATTTTTAGTCATGAAAAAGTTTGACGCGGTCTACAGCCATTATTTCGAACCCATTTCATCAAAATTTCACAGAAGGTATCCTAGGTCTAGTTGTGCCTTTTCGGTGTTCCGTTTTTCCAAATTCAAAAAGGCAAAAAATTTTATTTGGGGGAAAAACCAAAGATTGAAAATAAGACGTCAAATTTCAATGCTTTCAAAATCGCTTCCAGATGGGGAGAAAGCTGATATTTGGACGAATTTAGTCTCCCGGGTTATTTTCATTCTAAAAGATTTAAGCCAAATGACTCACTGACGCTTTTTGCTTTAAAAAACTTTCGTATTTAAAAAGTACGGTTTTTTAAGCTTGTAGGCTTTATTTTTTGATAATTTTTCTTGAATTTTGTTTTGAAGTGCAGTATAGATTCTATGGAGCCAGTACTTCCGTTTTCCCGGAAAAACCCCCAAAGGTCGGGGGTTTTTCAATTATCGTTTTTCTTATCCTTAAATATATCAAAAACGGTAAATATTCTATCGGACACTATGCTTTATAATTTGTAGTGCTTATAAAGACCTTTCAGAATGATATTTAGTTTTTGATGATCGGGGTTGAATCGGTTGAGTTAAGACAGAAAATAAAAATTTGGTAACCCCATTGTGTTTAACAGTTTATACCTCGAACCATTTTTTGATTTTTTAAAATATAAATAATGAATATATTTTGTAGAGCAATGTTTGGTCGTTTTTTTTATGTTTAAAGTTTTTATGATTGGCCAAAGGGATTTATGGAGTAATTGGGGAAAAACGAAATTCGTGCATATAGCCTTTGGTGATTTTTTCATTTTTCAGGAGATTTAAGACCTTCTATCTCAAAAAAGGGTATTGAATATATTCCTATACATAAAGCATGTGAAATGTAGAGATTTTCGGACGATTATTTTGGTACCTTAAGTTTTTGAAATTGTTCAAAGTATAGGAAGTAAAACAAAATAAGAATTTAAACATGTAGAATTTCAGCGAAATTTTGCCGTGTTGTCAAAGTTTTAAAACTATCTTGAAACTCATTAGAAATAAGTGCACACATTAAACAAGTGGGGATGTAGAGATTTTTAAGACGATTAATTTGGTACCTAGATTTTTAAAATTTTTTTAAGTATAAGGAAGTTACATTAAAAATATAAGATTTTCGAAAATACCCTACTTTTATTTTCTCGCATTTAAAGCATTTTGGGAAAGTAAGCTTCAGCTATATTTAGTCATAAAAATTTGAAAAAAAAATTTTTTACTTATATTTTTGATTTTACAGTTTAACAAGCGTAGCGCCCAGGGGGCCCCGAGTGGTTAAAGCGTCCCCCTGGGAGCGGAGGTCGTGGGTTCGATCCGACCATGACATCCAAAGTCGTAAAAATGGTACTGTTTAGCCCCCTTTGCTTGACGTCTTAAAAAGGGGTATTGCAGGATGGTTAGCTCAATTTCAGGATGATGTCTAGGGCGTGAAACGGGGGTTGGCAGCACTATCCCGATGAAGTGACACGTCCCCCAAATGACTGAAAACTGTCTGGGCTTTAAACCCACAAACGAACTTAAAAATGTTGACAATGATTTTTAAATTTTTTGTGTCAATATTTTTTTTTCTTATTTTATACATTAAGGTGCAGCATGCGTTACCAATAATCCTTTAAGCTTTTTAAACACATGTCATTTGCCCGTTTTTTAAAACATTGAAATTTTCCCGACTTTACTGTTGCATAAATCGAAAAATGGTAAAAGCAAATTTTCCCAAAAATTATGAAAAATATAAGCTATTGAAAATATATGTTATGTAATTGAAATTTTATGCCAGTTTTAGAACAAGGGTGTGTTAAGGAAGACGTTTAAAAAAAAAATATTCAACATATTACCCTAGACGCTGAAAGCTTTTTGTCCGTAGCTAAAAGGGCCAAGGGAGTAACTTTTTTTGAGTTTCCCCGCTACTTTATCTAATCAGTGAGCCCAAATTTTCAATTCCGGGTCGATTTTTTGTTAGATTTTGAGATTTTGCGAGATTTGTCTACTAATTGTGATTAAACTTTTAAAGAATTTAGGGCAAAATAATAGGGCAGTGTTTACTCCCCGATCCCTACACACAGGTGTACACATGGCGATGTTGACGCTTTTTTTAATATTTAGTAAAGTTGCTTAAATAATCTGTTTAAAGATAACAAAATTTCAAAGAAAGAGGAGTTCGGGAAAATTTTTTTCAAAGGGAGATTTCCCGCTCGATTTCCAAAAGGACTCCTAAGGAAAGAAAAATAGCAAATTAAAAACTAAAATACAAGTACAGTTTATTAGGTTTAAACGTCCCACCGTGAGTATTTAAGTCTTTTGGAGACAATGTCTACTTGACACAAATGTAGTGTTGTCACACTGCACAGTATCAGGTCGTAGACAGTTGGCATGATACCACACCAGTCACATTATCCGGACACTGGGTCATCAGTCCTGGAAACTACCCTGATTAAGCTGAGGCCAACCAAGGGAGTTATACAGTACCTTTGTTTACGAATTTGGTAAATACAAGAATTGAAATTGATATAACGTTTTTAAACAAACTTACAGATCATGTATTAACTTGTTTGATTTGGTATCTCCAGGGTATCCTAGCCTTGATATCTTCCGCTGACACCGACTTTTTTTAATCGATTATTATTTACATATTTCGTTCTTTCCTTAATGTCAATCAGTTGATATTTTCTGATGTCTTAACTTATTAAAAAGAAGATAAATAAATAAAAAACAGCCATCACATAAATTAAATTTCCGTGCTTCTTGATTGAAGTCTGAAAAAGAAATGAGCCTACGGTCAAAAAATAACGCGCGTAAAATTTATGTGTTACATCCATATTTGGAAAGCACGTGCACGTGTGAATGAATACTTTAAACAACACGCTGACGTAACATTTATATGACGTCATCTCTAATATAGCAGCGTAACGCAGTAATAGGGCGGGGAAACTATAAGTTAGTCAGTGTTTATTAAGAGACAATTTAACAGTTAAGAAGCCGTTCCTACGCTCGATCTTGCTTCTTAACTGTTAAATTCTCTTTAATAAACACTTACTATAACGTACTACAGTCGTCTTCATCGTATGTACAAGCATTATTGAAATTTAACTCACGAGGCTACACGCGTCGACGATTCTATTGCATGGCAGCATTTAAGGTTTTATTCCCGCGGCTGTACACGAAATTAAAAAAAAGAATTTTGATATGCAGAATTAATAGGTTTAAGTTTAATTGCTTATATTTTGAAAACCTATAAAACTAGACCCAAATATGCTACAATGAATTGTAGTGGATTTTCAGGACATACATTTTGGTACTACAATACTAAAATTGGATATATTCTCAGCCCCTCACCGCTGGGGTTCGAAAATTGGTCAAGTTAAAAATAAAGCGATATCAAAATAAAGATTTATTTATTTTTGCCATATGGCTAACTTCACAAAGTTCATGCATGAGAAGTCCATACGAAAAGAAAAGTAAAGGTAGGGAATTTAATATATATTTCTATTCTTTTTTCTTCTTTTTCTACGCCTTAATTTCTATATGTTGTAAAGTACAGGATCATGAAAATTTAATGGGTTACACATCAAATACTGAAATTTTGATTTCAATGATTTTCATATGACTATGACGTTCATATGACGTCACACTTTACGTTGTCTACAAAAGTTTGTTCGCGGTCTACAGCCATTATTTCTGGACCGATTTCTCTATATTTCAGAATATATATGTAAGGCTTAGTTGTGCACTCCGTTGTCCCTTTTGCCAAATTCGAAAGGCAAAGGTTTTATGGCGAATCCAAGTTCGAACCATTGACGTTCAATTTCAATACGTAAAAAATCGCTTCCAGATGAGTTAAGGAGCTGATTTTTTGATATAATTTCCAAGAGTGCTTTACATTCTGTGAAGATGAACGTCATTTGACATCATATGACGTCATAAGGGGAAAGATAATTTCTTATTCTACGTGTTAACTTCTATTTGTTGCAAACGTTAAGACCTTGAAAAAAAAAATCAAAACCATTTGCTTTAGATAGAACATTTTGCATTTAAGTCAAGACGTGTTTTGACGTCAACTTGACGTCGTCTAGAAATGTTTGTACGCGGTCTACAGCCTTTATTTCTTGACGATTTTCATCAAGTTTTTCACGAAGTGTATGTTGGGCTTTTTTGGGTTTTCCCGATTCATATGACGTCAGAAGGTCTAAAGTTTTAAAATAAAGTTGATAGATTTGTCTTGGTTTTGATCCTTTAGCCGTCCGGTCACTGGGGTTTTTGTACATTTTAAATTTTAAGCATTTTTGGGAAAAATACCTACTTCACTTTTACAAAATTTTTAAACTTTTTGGGAAAATGTTATTGGCAAAGGGCCCCCAAAAACAATGAAAATTGTATGGCAATTTTTTCGAATGCAATGATTTTCAATTCAAGGACGTCATAAGACCCTAATTTGACGTCTGTTTAAACTTTCGTTCGCTCGTGAATTTTTTTTTTTTAATCAATTTTTTAGTCATTTCACAGAAGGTTTGGCTTTTCTTTGCACCCTTTATTTTTTTTTCAAAAATATTGAAAAGCCCAAAGATTCTGTGGTAAAACCAAGTTTCGAAAATATACCTCGAAATTAGGTTTAGTATTTCAGAGCCCCCATTCGAGGTAAAAAGCTGAAATTACACATTTGTAATTCAAACGTTTTCTTTAGATTTCCCTAGGCCAGACTCTTTGACGTAATGAGATTTAAGTTTGTAAGGTTGCGACATTATGAATTGTAATTCTTCAAAAATTTTTAAAGAAAATATAGGTTACACCTGAAACCTAATATTTTCTGAGTATTCCGTACCTTATTTTTTTGTTTTATTAGTTTTTTTCGGTTTTAGAAATCCTACGTTTACCGTGCAAACGAAATCTAGTTATTATTATTTTTTTTCATTTTTCTACGCGTTTATTTCGAAAAGTTGCAATGTCCCGGCAATGAAAAAATTTTGGGGATTACTTTTAGTGCTGAAATTTTGATTTTAAGATTTTCATTTGCCTAGCGTCATATGACGTCGCACTTGACGTAGTCTAAAAAAATTGTACCGGGTTACAGCCCCTAGTTGTTTACCGATTTTTTGCAAAAATTTTACGAATTTTTTATATTTTTCCTAGTTTGCATTCCGGGGCCCTTTTTCAAAAATTTAAAAGGGAATGGTTCATGGGGAAAACCAAAATTCGAACCATTGGCGTCAAAAATTCAAAACATTTACTATGAGCTAGAAAGATGATATTTAACAGAAAATTTAAATCTCTAGGTTTTCTTTACATTCCAGAAGATGCGCCTATGACGTAAAAGGTGAAAATAATTTTAATTTTTAGTATTAATTTTTTTATGTTTGAAAACTTCCGAGCACCTTAAAAATTTGTAGCATAGCATTCCAATTTTTTTTATTTGGCTATGACTGTTTTGAGTCTGGACCCATTTTATAAAATTTCCGATGTGTAGTTAGGTCTATTGTGCATTTGAAAAGGCAAAGGTTCTATGGCGAATCCAAGATTCGAACCATTGACGTCAAATTTCAAATGCGTACAAAATCGCTTACTGATGAGCTAGAAGATGATATTTGGACAGGATATAAGTCTTTAGGGTTTCCTTTATTTTTCTCAGAAGATGAATGTCGTATGACGTCATATGACGTCATGAAGTGAAAGTAATTTCTAAATTTTACGTGTTAATTTTTATATGTTGAAAACGTCCGAGCACCATGAAAATTTAATAGCCTATGCTTCAGATAAAATATTTTGCATTTCAATAATTTTCATTTGTCTATGACGTGTTTTGACGTCAAACTTGACGTCGTCTTAAAATATTTGTACGCGGTCTACAGTCATTATTTTGGGCGATTTTCATCAAAATTTCACAGAAAATGTGTATGTTAGGCTCTAGTTGTGCACCCCGGTGTCGTTTTTACCAAATTCGAAAATACAAAGGTTTTATGGCGGATCCAAGATTCGAACCATTGACGTCAAATTTCAAATGCGTATAAAATCGCTTCCAGATGAGCTAGAAAAAATAATATTTGGTAAGTATATAAGTCTCCAAGTCTGCTTTATATTCTATGAAGATGAACGTCATTTGACTTCAGATGACGTCATAAGGTCAAAAAGAATTTCTAATATATACGCGTTAATTCAAATATGTTGTTAACTTTCCAGGACATGGAAATTTAATACATTTTTGTAATTATACATCAATCCATGATCTTAAGAATGCAATGTATTCCATCATAATGTAACGTTATATCACGTAAGATTTGATATCAGGGCAAAAAGGTTTTCGCGGTGTACAGCCATTATATTTGGACCCATTTTCATCAAAATTTCACAGAATGTACATGTAACGCTCTTGTTGTATATTTCCTTGTCCGGTTTTCCAAATTCGAAAAGGCAATAGTTCTTATGGCGAATCCAAGTTTCGAACCATTGACGTCAAATTTCAAATTTCGTATAAAATCGCTTTCAGATGATTTAGAAAGTGGATATTGGATGAATATTAGTCTTTTAGATTTATTTCTATTATGTGAGGTTTAACGTCATTTTACGTCATAAGGTCAAAAAGAATGTTTGATATCTGAGCGTTAATTTCTATATGTTGCAAAGTTCCAATGGGGTATGAAAAATTTACTTATTTAAGATACTTAATATTTCATTTCATTGTTTTTCTTATGCCTATGACGTCATATGATATCAAACTTGACGTCTACACAAGTTTGTACGCGGTCTACAGCCATTATTTTAGGACGGAATTTCATCAAAATTTCACATCATGTTTTATGTTACGCTTTAGATGTGCCAACCCGTCTCCGTTTTTACCAAAATATGAAAAAGCAAGGATTATGTAGGGCATCTTTACTTTCGTTTTCAAAATATTGAAAAGACCGAGGTTCTGGGGTGAAACCACGTTTCGAAAATATGACCTCGGAATTAAGTTTAGTATTTCAGAGACCCTATTCGAGGTAAAAAGCTGAATTTCACACATGTTGTAATTCAAAACGTTTTCTTTAGATTTCCATAGGCCAGACGTCATTTGACGTTATAGGATTATAATATGTTTTCATTTCTGGTGCAATAAATTCAATGTGATCCCAATGGTCCAGAATTACAAAAATATTATAGCATATGTTAAATATGCTGAATTTTCATATGCAATAATATTCTTATTGATATGACACCAGAATAGACGTCAGATCAAAAAGTTTGTAAGCGCTCTGCAGACATTATGAATTGATGAAATTCGTCTAAAATTTTCAAAGAATGTATAGGTTAAACTCTAGAAACCTAATAATTTCTGCGTATTCCATATCAATAATTTTCAGAGATTTTAACGGTTTGCAGAAAGTCCTATCGTTTGCCGTGCAAACGAAATCTAGTTCTTTTCTTCTTCTTATTATTTTTTTCTTCTTCTTATATTTGTGTTAATTTTGAGGTGTTGCCATGGACAATGAAAATTTTATGGCATATATGTCAAACTATGAGCTTTCGGATGCAATGAACTTCATATTCATATGACGTCATATAACATCAGATTCGACGTCAGGTGAAAAAGATTATACGCGGTCTATGGCCATTATTTCTGGACCGATTTTCATCAAAATTTCACAGAATGTGTATGTTAGGCTCTAGTTGTGCCTTTCGGTGTCCGTTTTTCCAAATTCGAAAAGGCAAAGGTTTTTTTGGCGAATCCAAGATTCGAACAAATGACGTCAAATTGCAAATGCGTACGCATCCAGAAAAGCTAGAAAGCTGATATTTGGACTGAATATTATTCTCTTGGGTTTCTTTACATTTGAAAAGATGAACACCATATGACGTCACATGACGTCATAATGCTAATAAACTTTCGTATTAAACGTTACGGTTTTAAGCCCTGTAGGCTTTATTTTTTGTATGATTTGCTTGAAATTTTGTCTGAATATGTAGTATTAGATTTTTATGGAGCCATGTCACTTCCGTTTCCGGAAAATCTCAAAGGTCAAGGTCATATATCAATTATCGGGTTTTTCTTCATCCTTAAATATCTGAAAATTTGTAGTGCTTAGAAAGACCTTTCAGATGCTATTTAGTTTTTGATGACCGGGGTTGAATCAGTTGAGTTATGGCGGAAAAATAAAAATTTGGTAACCCCCAGTGTGTTTAACAGTTAATACCTCGAAAACCTTTGATTTTTGAAAATATAATTATGAATATTATTTGTAGAGCAATGTTTGGCCGTTCTTTTGATGCTTAAGGTTTAATGATTGGCCAAAGATTCATGGAGTAATGGGAAAAAACGAAATTCGTGCATAAAGATTTGGTTTTTTTCTTCTTTTTTTTTCAGGAGGTTTAAAAGATTCTATCTCAAAAAGTATTAGTAATATTCCTAAACATAAAGCGTGTGAAATGTAGAGAATTTTCAGACGATTATTTCGGTAATAAGAATTTAAACATGTAGACTTCCAGCGATTCTGCCATGTTGTCAAAGTTTTATGGCTAATATCTTAAAACTCATTCGAGATAAGTGCGCACATTAAGCAAATGAGATGTAGAGAATTTTAAGACGATTATTTTGGCACCTAGAGTTTTAAAATTGATTAAAGTATAAGGAAGTTAAGTCAAAAATACGAATTTAATCCGAATTATAAGAATTTTCGAAAAATATCCTACTTTCACTTTCACGTTAATTGAAGCATTTTCGGAAAATGTAAGTTTACAGTTATGTTTTAGTCATATAAATTTCAATTTTTTTTTACTTATATCATATTGATATTACTAGCTAAACAAGCGTACCGTTTCCGCTGGCCGAGTGGTTAAAGCGTCCGCCTCGCGAGCGGGAGGTCGTGGGTTCGATCCCGACCACGACATACTAAAGTCGTAAAAAATGGTACTGTTATAGCTCCCTTGCTTGACGCTCAGTATATAAGGGTAGTTGCATGACTGGTTGGCTCGGTATCAGGATAATGTGACTGGGTGTGGTATCATGCCACATGTCTACGGCGTGATACTGCAGTGTGGCAGCACTATAACTGCATTAAGTAGACATCGTCTCCAAATAACTGAAATACTGTCGGTGGGACGTTAAACCCAAAAAACAAACAAACAAACTAAACAAGTGTTGACAATGATTTAATGTTTTGTCAAATCATTTTATTTACGTTAATTATACATATCAGTTGCAGCATTGCGTTTACCCATAATCCTTTGAGCGTTTTGACACATGTCATTTAGACCGTTGTTGAAACATTGCAATTTCCCGACTTTATTGTTGCATAAATCGATAAATGTTGTAAAAGCTATATTCCAAATTTATGATAAATGATAACCTATGTGAAAATATATGTTATAGTACAATATAATTTAATTGCCAGCTTGAGATACAATGGGCGTGTATAAGTGTAGACGTTTGAAACAAAATGCTCAAACACATGTCATCCGTTCAAGACGCTGCAAGCTAATTTGTCCGTTAGCTAAAAGGGCCAAATGGAGTAACTTTGTTTAGAGTTTGCCCGCTATTTCTATCTAATCAGTGTGAGCCCAAAATTTCAAATTCCTGGTCGATTTAATTTGTTAAGCGTTCGAGATTTTGCGAGACTTGTCTTACTTAATTGTGATTTAACTGTTAAGAGTTTACGGCGAAATGCGCATGTCATTATTTGAAATTATGCTCCGCCTTATTCACGTGATATCATATATGGCAGTGTTTACTACACCGATCCCTACACACGAGGTGTGCACACTGGCGCAATTTGACGTCTTTTGTAAACATTTAGTACAGTTGCTTAAATAATCATGTTTATAGATAAACATTTACATAAGAATGAGGAGTTTCGGAAATATTTTTTGCAAAGGGATGATTATCAACTCGATCCAAGCGGACTCCTAAGGAAAGAAAATGATGCTAAATTAATCACTAAAATACAAGTACAGTTTATTAGGTTTTAACGTCCCACCGACAGTATTTAAGTCTTTTGGAGACATGTCTAGTATCACGTCGTAGACAGGTGGTATGATACCACACCCAGTCACATTATCCGGACACCGGGCCATGAGTCCTGGAACTACCCTGATTAAGCTGAGCGCCAGCAAGGGAGCTATACCAGTACCTATGTTTACGAATTTGGTAAATACAAGAATTGAAATTGATATAACGTTTTTAAACATCTTACAGAACATGCATTAACTCGTTTGATTTGGTATTTCCAGGGTATTCCTAGCCTTGATATCTTCCGCTGACACCGACTTTTTTAAACGATTATTATTAATATATTTCGTTCTTTCCTTAATGTGAATCAGTGTTTTTTTTCTGATGTCTTAACTAATTAAAACAAGATAAACTAGATTCATTCGTTGATACGAATGATAGGACTTTCTGCTACATTTGTCAAACACTAAAAGCAAAAAACAAAAAAACAAATAAACTTTGAAAAATAAACCATTTAACTTGGAGGATATGGCAAAAGTAACTGAAAATCATTTTTTATATCGATTTTTTTTAAATTTGGGCTATTTCTATCAACTATGTAACAAATTAAATTGTTAAATATGCTTATAATTCGATTTTCACATGATTCGGTCTAGCTTAGAGGTTTTCATATATAAAGAAATGATTTCATTTAACAATTTTCGGGAAATGGAAGTGACATTGTTCCATAGGATCACATGATGCACCTTCAGTAAAAAAATCATGCAAATGAAACAAAAAATAAGACCTACAGGTTTGAAAAACGCTTAATTTTAACAAAATTAACGTTGACCTTATAAGGTCACATCTTCTCAGAATGTAAAGAATACTTGGAGACTTATATTCATTCCAAATATTGGCTTTCTATCTCATCTAGAAGTGATTTTATACGTATCTGAACTGAAATTTGACGTCACTGCTTCTAATATTGGATTAGTCATAAAATCCTTGCTTTTTCAAATTTGGTTAAACGGAGACCGGTTGGCACATCTAGAGCGTAACATACACATTCTGTGAAATTTTGATGAAAATCCTCCCAGAAATAATGGCTGTAGACCGCGTATAAACTTGTGTAGACAACGTCAAGTTTAATGTCATATGACGTCATTACGCATAAGGAAATCAATGAAATGAAATATGAAGTATCTAAAAGATATCAAGTAAATTTCTCATGCCCCTTGATACTTTGCAACATGAAAAATTAACGCGTAGATATCAAACATTCATTTGATCTTTTGACGTCAAATGACATTAATCCTCACAGAATAGAAATGAGTCTTAAAGACTAAAATTTAGTCCAAATATCGACTTTCTAAATCATCTGGAAACGATTTTATACGTATTTGAAAATTGACGTCAATGGTTCGAAACTTGGATTCGCCATAGAACCAGTACCTTTTCGAATTTAGAATATCGGACCCGGAATACACAACTAGAACATTACATATTCAATTTGTGAAATTTTGAAGAAAATCGATCCAAAAATAATGGCTGTACACTGCTGGCTGTAATGGCTGTAAAACCTTTTTGTCCTGACGTCAAATCTGACGTGATATAACGTCACATTAATATGAAATGCATTGCATTCTAAAGCAAATGAATTTATGTATATACCAATAATTTTCCATGGTCCTGGGAACTTAACATATATTAAATATAACGCGTATATATCAGAAATTATTTTTAACCTTATGACGTCATATGACGTCCAATGACGTTCATCTTCACAGAATTTAAAGCCCATTTAGAGACTTATATTCTATCTAACTTTCAGCTTTCTAACTCATCGGGAAGCGATTTTATACGTATTTAAAATTTGACGTCAATGGTTCGAATATTGGATTCGCCATAAAACCTTTGCATTTTCGAATTTGGAAAAACTGACACGGAGATGCACAACTAGAGCCTAACATACACATTCTGTGAAAATTTGATGAAAATCGGTCAAGAAATAATGGCTGTAGACCGCGTAAAATCTTTTGTAGACAACGTCAAATGTGACGTCATATGACGTCATAGGCATATGAATATCATTGGAATCAAAATTTCAGCATCTGACGTATATGCCATTTTCATCGGCCTTGGACCATAGCAACATATAGAAATTAACGCGTAGAAAAGGAGGAAAATAATAATAAGAAGAAGAACTAGATTTCATTTGTTGATACGAATGACAGGACATTCTACTACATTTGTCAAACACTAAAAGCGAAAAGGATATCAAATTCCTACTTTTTACTTGTTTTTGTATGGCCATAACTCCATAAACTTTGAAAAATAAACCGATTTACTTGGAGGGCAAAAGTAACTGAAAATCATTGTTTTTTATATCAATTTCATTTAACTTGTCCTTTTCTTATGATCTACGTAACAAAAAAAATATTGTAAATGCTTACAATTCGATTGTCACATAATTCGGTCCAGCTTTAGAGGTTTTCAAGATATGAACAATGATTGAACTTAACATTTTTCTCAAATGGAAATGACATTGTTCTAAAGGATCAAATGCTGCACCTACAATAAGAATTCATACAAATCAAACAAAAAATAAGGCCTTCAGGTCTTAAAATCGTTTAATTTCAACAGAAAATAAACTTTGGCCTGATGAGGTCACATGATGTCATATGACGTTCATCTTCTCAGAATGTAAAGAACACTTGGAGACTTACGCTAAAACCTTTGCCTTTTCGAATTTAAAAAAACGGACACCGATTAGAGCGTAACATACAATTTCTGCTGAATTTTGATGAAAATCCGTCAAGAAAAAAATGTCTGTAGACCGCGTACAAACTTGTGAAGTCAACGTCAAGTTTGATGTCATATGACGTCAAAGACATAAGTAAATCAATAAAATGAAATCTTCATTACCTTAAATATAAACAGTAAATTTGTCATGCTCCTGGGACCTTAGTAATATATAAAAATTAACGTGTAGTTGATAGAAATTATTTTTGACCTTATGACGTCATATGACGTCAAATGACGTTCGCCCTGATAGAATAGGAAGAAGGCATAGAGACTAATATTCAGTCCAAATATCAGCATTCTGGGTCATCTGGAAGTGATTTTATACGTATTTGAAATTTGACGCCAGTGGTTCGAATCTTCGATTCGCCATAGAACTATTGCTTTTTTGAATTTGCCAAACCGGACACCGGAATACACAACAAGAGCAGTACATGTGCATTCTGTAAAATTTTGATGTAAATCGGTCCAGAAATAATGGCTGTATACCGCGTAAAGCCTTTTTTCCTGACGTCAAATCTTACGTTATTTGACGTTACGTAAATATGAAAGACCTTGCATTCAAAAGAACTTTTATTTATGTATATGTTATTAAATTTTAATTGTCCTGGGAACTTAACAACATATTAAAATTAACGCGTATATATGAGAAATTCTTTTTGACCTTATGACGTCATATGACGTCAAATGACGTTCGCCCTTATAGAATAGGAAGAAGGCATGGAGACTAATATTCAGTCCAAATATCAGCATTCTGAGTCATCTGGAAGTGATTTTATACGTATTTGAAATTTGACGCCAGTGGTTCGAATCTTCGATTCGCCAAAGAACTATTGCTTTTTTGAATTTGCCAAACCGGACACCGGAATACACAACAAGAGCAGTACATATGCATTCTGTAAAATTTTGATGTAAATCGGTCCAGAAATAATGGCTGTATACCGCGTAAAGCCTTTTTTCCTGACGTCAAATCTGACGTTATTTGACGTTACGTAAATATGAAAGACCTTGCATTCAAAAGAGCTTTTAATTATGTATATGCCCTTAAATTTTAATTGTCCTGGGAACTTAACAACATATTAAAATTAACGCGTATATATGAGAAATTCTTTTTGACCTTATGACGTCATATCACGTCAAATGACATTCACCTTCGCAGAATTTAAATCCCACTTAGAGACTTATATACTGTCAAAATATCAGCATTTTAACTCATCTGGAAGCAATTTTATACGTATTTTTAATTTGACGTCAATGGTTCGAATCTTGGATTCGCCAAAAAACCTTTGTATTTTCGAATTTGGAAAAAAAGACACCGGTATGCAAATCTAGAGTGTAACATACACATTCTGTGAAATTTTGATGAAAATCGGCGCAGAAATAATGGCTGTAGATCGCGTACAAACATTTTTAGACGACGTCAAGTTTCACGTCAAAACACGTCATAGCCAAATGAAAATTATTGAAATACAAAATGTTCTATTTGAAGCATAGGTTTTTATATATTTAAGGTGCTCGGACGTTTTCAACAAATAAAAATTAACACGTGAACATTAAATATTTTTTTTCACCATATGACGTCATATGCGTTAATCTTCGGGGAAAATTAAGGAAAACTTAGAGACTTTATTGGTCTAATTTGTCATGGGGTGTCCTTTTTTTTCAAATTCGAAATCAAAGGTTTTATTCGGCCATTGAGTCAAATTTCAAATACGTAAAAAATCTTTTCCAGATAGTAAGAAATTAATATTTGGATACATTATATTAAGTCTCAAAGGCAGCTTTAACTTTCTTGAAGATAAACGTCTTTTGACGTCATATACGTCAAAAGTAAAAAAGAATTTCTGTTTTACGCGTTAATTTTAAATATTATTAAATTCCCAGGGCCTTTTAAATTTTAAATGGCATATCTCAAACCATGAGCTTTAGAATGCAATGTAATTAAATTAAGTGACGTTTTTATCCCCTCGTTTCGTCAGGACAAAAGGTTTTACGCTGGTACAGCCCTTATTTTTGGACGATTGTCATCAAAATTTCCCCAAATGTATATGTAAAAGCTTGTTGTTATCCCCCGGTCCCCTTTTAAAAATTTGAAAAAGGGGAATGGTTCCGGCGAAAACCAGTTTCGAACAATTGACGTCAAAATTTAAAATACATATAAAATCGTTCCAGATAATTTAAAAAATTGAATTTTTTGGGTGAATATTTGTCTTTAAGACTTTTTTATTTCTGTGAGGATTAAAGCATTTGAGGTCATAAAGGGCAAAAGAAAGTTAATAATCTACGCTTAATTTCTATTGTTGTTAAAATTTCAAGGAGCAGAAAAAATTCTTGATAAATTTTTAAAATACTTAAATTTACATTTCATTGTTTTTTATGCCTATGACTCATAGACATCAAAATTGACGTTGTCTAACCCAACTTGTACGCGGGCTACAGCCATTATTACGGTGGAATTCGAATTGTAAAGCATTTTAAATAAATTTTATTTGTAACATAGATTTAAAATTAGTCCCAAATTAAATAAATCGATTTAAAAAAAATTTATTTTCATTTCTTTTGCCATACCCCCATTAAACGGTTTATTTTTCAAAGGTTTTTTTTAGTTATGCGATATCTTTTTTTCTTCCTCTTATATTTGTTTAATTTTTTTGTTGCCATTTGCCCAGAACAACGATAATTTTATGGCATATATTTCAACCATGAGCTTTCGGATGCAATGATTTCATATTCATGTGACATTATTATAACGTCAGATTTGACGTCAGTTGAAAATGTTTGTACGCGGTCTACAGCCATTATTTCTGGTCCGATTTTCATCAAAATTTCACAGATGTGTAGTTGTGCATCCCGGTGTCCGTTTTTCCAAAAGGCAAATGTTTTATGGCAAATCCAAGATTCGAACTAATGACGTCAAATTTCAAATGCCTATAAAATCGCTTCCAGAAAACTAGAAAGCTGATATTTGGACTGAATATTAGTCTCTATGTCTTCTTTACATTACGAAAGATAAACGCCATATGACGTCACATGACGTCATAATGCTATTAAAACTTTCGTATTAAAACTTAATGGTTTTTAAGCCCTGTAGGCTTTATTTTTTGTATGATTTGCTTGAAATTGTGTCTGAAGATGCAGTATTAGATTCTATGGAGCCATGTCACATCCGTTTCCGGAAAGTCACAAAGGTCAAGGTCATATATCAATTATCGGGTTTTTCTTCGGCCTTAAAATATCTCAAAAACGGTAAATATTCTATCGAGACACTATGCGTATAATTTGTAGTGCTTAGAAAGACCTTTCAGATGATATTAGTTTTTGATATCGGGGTTGAATCGGTTGAGTTATGGAGGAAAAATGAAAATTTGGTAACCCCCAGTGTGTTTAACTGTTTATATCTCGAAAACCGTTTACTTTTGATGATGAAATTATTTGTAAAGCAATGTTTGGCCGTTCTTTTGATGCTTAAGTTTAATTATTGACCTAAGATTCATGGAGTAATGGGGAAAAAAACGAATTTCGTGCATATAACTTTGGTGATTTTTTTCATTTTTCAGGAGGTTTTAAGAGCTTGTATCTCAAAAAATATTAAAATATTCTATAGATAAAGTATGTGAAATGTAGAGAATTTTTAGACGATTATTTTGGTACCTTAAGCTTTTAAATTGAACAAAGTATAAGGAAGTTACATAAAAAAATAAGAATTTAAACTGTAGAATTTCGCGATTCTGCCGTGTTGTCAAAGTTCTACGGCTAATATCTCAAGCTATTGAATAAATACACATTAAGC
>CM037779.1:13478735-13528735 GCA_021229015.1 Solen grandis
TGACTAGGATCCTCCTGCGTCTCACCAGGAATAACACCTGTGCGCTGTTGCTGCTCAGTTCTCCGACCACACGCAGTTCTGGCTTGGTGAATGCGTAGTCCCTTGAGGTTTTTGCAGACTTTACCACACTTACATCTAACAACTGTCGGTGTTCCAGTCAATGTCGTTTTGAACTAGCCGTGTCGTTGCCGTTAAATCCGTCCTAACGAGTCTTTCTTCCGCCCTCCCTATCGGAAGACTCTGAGGGTATTCTTCATTCTTCGAGTCTGTAGCTGTTGTATGTGGGTTGTCCTCTCACGAGAACTGCACTCAGGGTTGCTAGCCCATTGTGCCCCGGACCAGGCTGTTCCTGGGGGTCACCTGTCTCTCCAGGTGTCACCATACTATTCTTGGTTGTCATCTGGTCTTTCCCAAATGTCACCGGTTTCCAGGACAGTAAGTGAGTGAAATACAGTTCTGTACTGCTCATACCATCAACATCCTCAGCTGAGAACCGCCTTTCAACAAGTGTTTCGGCCCTTTAATCACAGGACACTTTCCAGGCGGCGGGCCCGCAGTGGTGATCAGTCACTACGTGTTGATGGAAGGCTTCCAGCTCCTCTCCTCTCTCTTCATCCACAACCAGCTGGATGCCCTTTCAGCTGTCAGGCTTAGTGTGCCCACTGCACGCTTTCTGTCTGCTCCCTTGATCCCCAAAGCACTTAACATCTTCCACAGCGACTGGGCTGGGAACCCTCTGGCACCAATTTCCACCGGGTAGAGCCACACTCGCCATCCCTTCTGTTTGCACTGTTCTTGCAGATCAGAATACTTGGCTTTCTTCCTTTCATAAGCCTCTTCACAACGAGATTCCCAAGGAACAGTCAGTTCAACCATAACCAAACACTTGTCTTTGTTAGACCAGATAACAATGTCAGGTCTCAATGATGTCTGGATAATGTTTGGGAACACAAGTTTCTGTTTCAGGTCCACAGCCATTTCCCACTTATCAGATTCATCCAAGATGGAATTGGTAGGCTGCGATTGTTTGGGTGCCTTCTGTCCCTCCTTCACGAACTGAATCATACAAGGTTTCTGTCTGGTCCTTTTCTTGGTCCTCTCTCGTTCCAACTTGTCTGCGAGTTCTTGAAGAACACTGTCGTGTCTCCACCGGTAACGTCCTTGGGTGAGGGATGTGGTACACGAAGACAGAATGTGTTCCATGCTTCCCGTTTTGTTGCACAGATGGCACTTAGGGTTGTCTTGTAGACCCCATCTGTGAAGGTTGGAGGGTGACGGTAGCAGGCCATAGACTGATCTGAGCAAGAATGCGATCCTAAGTGGTTCGTATCTCCAGATATCTGCCCAGGTCAGTTTTCTGTCTGTAGTTGTCCACTTTGTCCATGCGCCTTGGGCACCCATGGCAACATAAATATTTTAAAGTAACAATTATTGTTTTAATTTGATTTTTATTTCTCTCTTTAGTCTGTGATTCTCATAATTAGGACTTTCTGCCTACTGGCAGAAAGTCCTATTGGGTTTGTACTGTTTTTTTTCATCTTCTTATTATTATTCTTTTTTTCTTCCCCTTATATTTGTGTTAATTTTGAGGTGTTGCCATTGACTCAGAACAATGAAAATTTTATGACATAAATTTCAAACCATGAGCTTTCGGATGCAATGAATTTCATATTCATATGACGTCATATAACGTCAGATTCGACGTCAGGTGAAAAAGTTTGTACGCGGTCTACAGCCATTATTTCTGGACCGATTTTCATCAAAATTTTACAGAATGTGTATGTTAGGCTCTAGTTGTGCCTTTCGGTGTCCTCCATGTTTCCAAATTCGAAAAGGCAAAGGTTTTATGGCGAATCCAAGATTCGAACTAATGACGTCGAATTTCAAATGCGTATAAAATCGCTTCCAGAAGAGCTAGAAAGCTGATATTTGGACTGAATATTAGTCTCTATGTCTTCTTTACATTCTGAAAAGATGAATGCCATATGACGTCACATGACGTCATAATGCTAATAAAACTTTCGTATTAAAACTTAACGGTTTTTAAGCCCTGTAGGCTTTATTTTTTGTATGATTTGCTTGAAATTTTGTCTGAAGATGCAGTATTAGATTTTATGGAGCCATGTCACTTTCGTTTCCGGAAAATCCCAAATGTCAAGGTCATATATCAATTATCGGCTTTTTCTTCGGCCTTAAATATCTCAAAAACGGTAAATATTCTATCGAGACACTATGCGTATAATTTGTAGTGTTTAGAAAGGCCTTTCAGATGATATTTAGTTTTTGATGATCGATGTTGAATCGGTTTAGTTATGGCGGAAAAACGAAAATTTGGTAACCCTCAGTGTGTTTAACAGTTTATATCTCGAAGGCCTTTGTTTTTGAAAATATGATATGATGAATATTATTTGTAGAGCAATGTTTGGCCGTTATTTTGAGGCTTAAAGTTTAATGATTGACCTAAGATTTATGGAGTAATGGGGAAAAAACGAAATTTGCTGATTTTTTTCTTTTTTCAGGAGGTTTAAGAGCTTGTATCTCAAAAAGTATTAAAATTTTTCCTGTACATAAAGCGTGTGAAATGTAGAGAATTTTCAGACGATTATTTTGGTAAGTTTTGAAATTGATCAAAGAATAAGGAAGTTACATAAAAAATAAGAATTTAAACATGTAGAATTTCAGCGATTTTGTCGTTATGTAAGAGTTTCACGGCTTATATCTTAATACTCATATGAAATAAGTCAACACATTAAGCGAGTGAGATGTAGAGAGTTTTAAGACGATTGTTTTGGTAGCTAAAGTTTTGAAATTGATCAAAGTATAAGGAAGTTACATCAAAAATAAGAATTAAAACATGTATAATTTCAGCGATTTTGCCGTCGTGTCAGAGTTTTACGGCTTATATCTTAAGAATCATTAGAAATAAATCCCTATATTAAGCAAGTGAGATGTAGAGAATTTTAAGACAATTATTTTGGCACCTAGAGTTTCGAAATTGATCTAAAATTAAGGAAGTTACATAAAAATTACGAATTTAAAGCCAAATGGTAAGAATTTTCAGAAAATATCCTACTTTCGCTTTCACCTTAATTGAAGCATTTTCTGAAAATGTAAGTTTACAGATATGTATTAGTCATATAAATTGCAAAAAAATACTTTTTACTTATATCATATTGATATTACTAGCTAAACAAGCGTACCGTTCCCGATGGCCGAGTGGTTAGAGCGTCCGCCTCGGGAGCGGGAGGTCGTGGGTTCGATACCAAAGTCGTAAAAAATGGTACTGTTATAGCTCCCTTGCTTGACGCTCAGGGTAGTTGCAAGACTGGTTGGCCCTGTATCAGGTTATGTGTCTGGGTGTGGTATCATGCCACATGTCTACGGCGTGATACCTGCAGTGTGGCAGCACTATAACTGCATTAAGTAGACATCGTCTCCAAATGACTGAAATACTGTCGGTGGGACGTTAAACCCAACAAACAAACAAACTAAACAAGTGTTGACAATGATTTAATGTTTTGTCAAATCATTTTATTTACGTTACTTATACATATCAGTTGCAGCATTGCGTTACCCATAATCCTTTGAGCGTTTTGACACATGTCATTTAGACCGTTGTTGAAACATTGCAATTTCCTGACTTTATTGTTGCCTCAATCGATAAATGTTGTACAAGCTATATTCCAAATTTATGATAAATGATAACCTATGTGAAAATATATGTTATAGTACAATGTAATTTAATTGCCAGCTTGAGATACAATGAGCGTGTATAAGTGTAGACGTTTGAAACAAAATGATCAACACATGTCATCCGTTCAAGACGCTGCAAGCTAATTTGTCCGTTAGCCAAAAGCGCAAAATGAAGTAACTTTGTGTAATACAGTCGTCTCGATCGTATGTACAAGCGTTATTGGAATTAAACTCATGAGGCTACACGCGTCGACGATTCTATTGCATGGTAGCATTTACACGGTGCTTAACCATATCGGCAGGCTCTCTGCGGAAATCGCTATATCGGCAGGCTCTCTGCGTTCGCACCGGTCATTCCCTGCCATAAAAACTAGCAAACGCTGGACGGAAGGAAAAGAAAAAGACCAATGGTCACTTTTCAAAGGTGAGTTGCTCAATATTAAGTATTGCACGGAATATTAGAGTATCTTAGCTATGTATATGCGTGTAAACTTTTCAATTATCAGCGACTGCGACCTGAAACTTGGCCGAACAGTTTAGTGATGTACCAACATAAAGACAACCTCGGCACTTTCTACAGGCTTCAGCAGGTTCTTGGTTTGATTATGTCTATAATATGACCATCGAATGTATTCTTTTAAGTATATTCTTCAAGAAGATACCGACAAATTGGCCGATTTTAATGTAAATTTCCTGAAAACCCCCTACTTTCGGTTTTGTCGTTGCACGGGAGGTCTCTCTGCACATCACTTTTTGAAGCACAGGCAGACAGCTAAGATACTCTAATATTCCGTGCAATACTTACTATTGAGCAACTCACCTTTGAAAAGTGACCATTGGTCTGTTTCTTTTATATTATTGTTATTTATTATTTTCTTAGGTTTAAACTTGTTTATGTTAAATTAAGGTATTGGAGTATTTTACATCATATTTGATTATAATAAAAACATAATTCTATCAAAATTTCATTTTGAATAATTTTATTAATGTACTTGTAAGATATCATTTGGCATTTCATTTTAAAGTTAATATTTTTTTTTATTTAATTATATTTTGCATACAATATTTTTATCAAAGTATAATAGGCCATTTCAATTTCAATGTAAAATTATAAGTAATATTTTACTGTTACACTGTTGTCACTTTGCCAATTACATTCCTATATTAGTCAGTCCACCTTATGAGTTTGTTAATTGGTCATCTGTCGTTGTGTATAGTTTATGTTTTTTTCTTTTACTATAGCATTTAATTAATACATTGCCTCTCTATGTCAAGCCACCAACACAAAGGACCACAATGGAAATAAGAGTTATTTACTCTTTTTTGTGTCGTCCTTGGTGTTGGTGTGCTTGACATGGATATAATTTATCAACATGTAACAATTTTATATGTGCTTGTTTTATAAATTGTCCATGCCAATGCATATCTGCCAAATAAAATTTATCTATCTATCTAATGCAGATAGTTTTGTAAAGTGACTTAAACAAATCAGAACTTTCATTTTTGGAACACACTGTTGACTTTTAACTACAGTGAAACCTCCTTACAACGGCATTCATTATAACAGCACCCTCTTTATAACAGCAATAGTTTTGAAAACCAAAGTGCAAAAACCTATTTCTCTATTCTTTACAACGGCAATTTCTTTATATTAAACAGCAAAATTCGCTGCAACAAACACTGCCGCTGTAGATAGAGTTGACTGTACCACTAATTAAATGATCATTAAATGTGGTGTATTTCACTTCTATTAGGCAAGATGTTGTATTTAATCTGACCTTGGATAATGAAAGAAGAAAGGTCATCACAAATTCAGACACTTTAAGGTACAGAGCTAAGATATAAAATATTTTTTGTTAACTATTTTGACCTGGGTATCACATATTAAGAATTAATGTGCAACCTTTACATTGTGTGTCAAGTGTAAGGATTGTTCTGTATAACCACCCTGTAACCCTTTACCAGCTTTGTTCAGAACATTCCCCTTCAAAGGAGCCCTACATAGATTAATTATACCACCGAACACAAAGTGTTAGGGGAGGGTATACTGGATTCAGCTTGCCTGTCTGTCCGTCTGTAGACGGAATCTAAATTGCTTGTTAATAAAAACAGCTGGGAACTCTCTCTGCATTAAGCTCATTTTCCACCTCTAAAGCATCAAATGTCACATTATATTCATACTGTGCCATTGTGTTGTTTGTGGGGTATTCATCACCTTCAGGGCATAAAACATGTAAAATGTATAAGAGATAAGCAATGTAACAACTTCAGATTGGTCAAGTGGGTAATTTGGTTTAATGCTTTGTAGAACATCAGCTGAAATAAGACAGTTCACTGATGGAATGAGCAGTTTGGGAGCTTGGGAACTTGTGAGAGCAAATCCCTTGGTGTTTAAGGACCTGCTCAGCAAAGTGCCAGATCCACTCACCAAGGAAATGTTTGAAGGCCTTTGTCAGTACGTGAGGTCGGAGGAGGGAAGCAACAATAGATCCAAAGAAGATACAACTGTCTATGGGTGGGAGGTGTTCCTGCAAGATATTGAAGGTATTTTACCAGCATAATCAACATTCTATTTAAGTTATACATTGCAGTATATGTTACTGCAAAATTGCCTAAATTCGTTTTGATCATTCATCAAGTCTAATCAAAGTTATTGCCCCTTACTATGAACATTTGTCATTTGCTTATGAAACTATGTGACATGCATGATTCCATTTATATTTTTATGTTCGTTTGTTTGTTTGCTGGGTTTAACGTCCCACCAACAGTATTTCAGTCATTTGGAGACGATGTCTATTTGAGACAGATATAGTGCTGCCAAACTACAGTATCACGCCGTAGATATGTGGCATGATACCACACCCAGTCACATTATCCTGACACCGGACCAACCAGTCCTTCACCTTCCCTTATATGCTGAGCGCCAAACAAGAGAACTATAACAGTACCATTTTTTACGACTTGGTATATCGCGGCCAGGGATCGAACCCACGACCTCCCACACCCAAGGTGGATGCTCTAAGCACTAGGCCACTGGGGCCGGTCATTTATATTTTTATAACATCGCAAATATATTAAAGTAGACTCATGTAAGCCCTTATAAAAAGCATTCACAATGCAATGTACAAAAAGTAAGGGCATCTGTGACCAGTGGACACACATTCTAGTTAAACACACGATTTTAAAGATACATACGGTTTGTATTTTATTCATTTTATATCTTATTGGTGTATATAGGACACAGTTTTCAAAAAAATAACACATAATACCCTTTGCAACCATTTTTTTCATAATATAAACCATATGTATCTTTATCGAATTCATTTGGCTTACATGCATTGTATTTTAATGTCAGTTAACTTTTTATTTTAAATTATCTATTTGGTTTATCTTTTACTTAGTATTTTTTAATTCCAGATAAAGTGTTACCGGTCACATTTGAAGAACTATTAACATTTACAACTGGTGCTGACAGGGTTCCAATACTTGGATTTGCAAAGAAGATTGACATCACGTTTTACACTCAAGAGCCGGGTCAATGCCGTTTGCCATTTGTGTCTACTTGTGGACTCCAAATATTTTTGCTTCGAGGTGTTGAAAACCTGTCGCAAATATTAGTTAGAGCATTAAAAGAATTCCATGGATTCCACAAGATTTAATGTTTCAACCTGGACAAAGATAGTGGAGCTCTATTTCTCTTAAACTAAGATTAGCTATTGTATCCCTAAACACAGTAAGATGGGTGCAATTAGGATTAACCAATGGGTAGTTGGCAAGGCAGTTTGTCAGCCTGCTGTGAAAAGTTTTGTAGTCAAGCTATTTCTGCATTGTAGGGAAATTATACTGAAACTTGAAACATATTTTTGAGACAATTATGATTTTGTAAACATGTATTTAATGTCATTAATGCCTTTACAGTAGTGTTGCAATTTGTTTTCAGACTTGGCATACATAATTACCCTGAATTGTAGATGTGCGACTTATTTTTAGCTCACCTGAGCACAAAGTGCTCAAGGTGAGCTTTTGTGATCGCCCGGCGTCCGTCGTCGTCCGTCGTCAACAACTTGCTTTAAACATCTCCTCTGAAACCGCTGGACATAATTTAATGAAACTTGGCAGGAATGTTCCTTGGGTGAGGCTCTACAAAAGTTGCTAAAATAAAGTTGATCCATGAAGAACTCTGGTTGCCATGGCAACAAAAAGAAAAAATAATTTGAAAACTTTAAAAATCATCTCCTTCAAAACTACTGGCCAGATTTCAAAATAATTTGGTACAGATGTTCCTTGGGTCAACCTCTACCAAAGTTGCTAAAATTATTCCGATCCGTAAAAAAACATGGCCGCCAGGGCGGGGCTTATTTGCCTTATATGTATATAGAGAAAACCTTTATTTAAACAACATCTCCTCTGAAACCAGGGGACAGAATTTGAT
This sequence comes from Solen grandis, assembly GCA_021229015.1. NCBI lineage: Eukaryota > Metazoa > Mollusca > Bivalvia > Adapedonta > Solenidae > Solen > Solen grandis. The sequence goes on from CM037779.1 coordinate 13,486,861, forward strand.
TAAACTTGGCAGGGATGATCCTTGGGTCAACCTTCACAAAAGTTGCTAAAATAAACTTGATCCATGTAGAACTCTGGTTGCCATGGCAACAAAAAGAAAAAAAAATGAAAACTTTAAAAATCATCTTCTTCAAAACTACTGGCCAGATTTTAAAATAAATTGGTACAAATGTTCCTTGGGTCAACCTCTACCAAAGTTGCTAAAATTATTCCGATCCGTAAAATAACATGGCCGCCAGTGGCGGGGCTTATTTGCCTTATATGTGTATAGGGAAAACTTTAAACAACATCTCCTCTGAAACCACTGGACAGAATTTAATTAAACTTGGCAGGGATGATCCTTGGGTCAACCTTCACAAAAGTTGCTAAAATAAACTTGATCCATGTAGAACTCTGGTTGCCATGGCAACAAAAAGAAAAAAAAATGAAAACTTTAAAAATTATCTTCTTCAAAACTACTGGCCAGATTTTAAAATAAATTTGTACAGATGTTCCTTGGGTCAACCTCTACCAAAGTTGCTAAAATTATTCCGATCCGTAAAAAAACATGGCCGCCAGGGGCGGGGCTTATTTACCTTATATGTGTATAGGGAAAACTTTAAACAACATCTCCTCTGAAACCACTGGACAGAATTTGATTAAACTTGGTAGGGATGATCCTTGGGTCAACCTTCACAAAAGTTGCTAAAATAAACTTGATCCATGTAGAACTCTGGTTGCCATGGCAACAAAAAGAAGAAAAAAAATGAAAACTTTAAAAATCATCTTCTTCAAAACTACTGGCCAGATTTTAAAATTAATTGGTACAGATGTTCCTTGGGTCAACCTCTACCAAAGTTGCTAAAATTATTCCGATCCGTAAAAAAACATGGCCGCCAGGGGCGGGGCTTATTTGCCATATATGTGTATAGGGAAAACTTTAAACAACATCTCCTCTGAAACCACTGGACAGAATTTGATTAAACTTGGTAGGGATGATCCTTGGGTCAACCTTCACAAAAGTTGCTTAAATAAACTTGATCCATGTAGAACTCTGGTTGCCATGGCAACAAAAAGAAGAAAAAAAAATGAAAACTTTAAAAATCATCTTCTTCAAAACTACTGGCCAGATTTTAAAATAAATTGGTACAGATGTTCCTTGGGTCAACCTCTACCAAAGTTGCTAAAATTATTCCGATCCGTAAAAAAACATGGCCGCCAGGGGCGGGGCTTATTTGCCATATATGTGTATAGGGAAAAATTTAAACAACATCTCCTCTGAAACCACTTGACAGAATTTGATTAAACTTGGCAGGGATGATCCTTGGGTCAACCTTCACAAAAGTTGCTAAAATAAACTTGATCCATGTAGAACTCTGGTTGCCATGGCAACAAAAAGAAGAAAAAAAATGAAAACTTTAAAAATCATCTTCTTCAAAACTACTGGCCAGATTTTAAAATAAATTGGTACAGATGTTCCTTGGGTCAACCTCTACCAAAGTTGCTAAAATTATTCCGATCCGTAAAAAAACATGGCCGCCATGGGCGGGGCTTATTTGCAATATATGTGTATAGGGAAAACTTTTAACAACATCTCCTCTGAAACCACTTGATAAAATTTGATTAAACTTGGCAGGGATGATCCTTGGGTCAACCTTCACAAAAGTTGCTAAAATAAACTTGATCCATGTAGAACTCTGGTTGCCATGGCAACAAAAAGAAAAAAAAATGAAATCTTTAAAAATCATCTTCTTCAAAACTACTGACCAGATTTTAAAATAAATTGGTACAGATGTTCCTTGGGTCAACCTCTACCAAAGTTGCTAAAATTATTCCGATCCGTAAAAAAACATGGCCGCCAGTGGCTGGGCTTATTTGCCTTATATGTATATAGAGAAACCTTTAAACAACATCTCCTCTGAAACCAGGGGACAGAATTTGATTAAACTTGGCAGGGATGATCCTTGGGTCAACCTGCACAAAAGTTGCTAAAATAAACTTGATCCATGTAGAACTCTGGTTGCCATGGCAACAAAAAAAAAAATAAAAAAAATGAAAACTTTTAAAATCATCTTCTTCAAAACTACTGGCCAGATTTTAAAAAAAATTGGTACAGATGTTCCTTGGGTCAACCTCTACCAAAGTTGCTGAAAAAAATTCCGATCCGTAAAAAACATGGCCGCCAGGGGCGGGGCTTATTTGCCTTATATGTATATAGGGACTTTAATCAACATTTCCTCTGAAACCACTGGACAGAATTTGATTAAATTTGGCAGGAATGATCCTTGGGTCAACCTTCACAAAAGTTGCTAAAATAAACTTGATCCATGTAGAACTCTGGTTGCCATGGCAACAAAAAGAAGAAAAAAAATGAAAAAGGAAAATTTTAATCAACATTTCCTCTGAAACCACTGGACAGAATTTGATTAAATTTGGCAGGAATGATCCTTGGGTCAACCTTCACAAAAGTTGCTAAAATAAACTTGATCCATGTAGAACTCTGGTTGCCATGGCAACAAAAAGAAGAAAAAAAATGAAAACTTTAAAAATCATCTTCTTCAAAACTACTGGCCAGATTTTAAAATAAATTGGTACAGATGTTCCTTGGGTCAACCTCTACCAAAGTTGCTAAAATTATTCCGATCCGTAAAAAAACATGGCCGCCAGGGGCGGGGCTTATTTGCCATATATGTGTATAGGGAAAAATTTAAACAACATCTCCTCTGAAACCACCTGACAGAATTTGATTAAACTTGGCAGGGATGATCCTTGGGTCAACCTTCACAAAAGTTGCTAAAATAAACTTGATCCATGTAGAAATCTGGTTGCCATGGCAACAAAAAGAAGAAAAAAAATGAAAACTTTAAAAATCATCTTCTTCAAAACTACTGGCCAATTTAAAATAAATTGGTACAGATGTTCCTTGGTCAACCTCTACCAAAGTTGCTAAAATTATTCCGATCCGTAAAAAAACATGGCCGCAAGGGCGGGGCTTATTTGCTTAAACTTGGCAGGGATGATCCTTGGGTCAACCTTCACAAAAGTTGCTAAAATAAACTTGATCCACGTAGAACTCTTTTGCCATGGCAACAAAAAGAAAAAAAAATGAAATCTTTAAAAATCATCTTCTTCAAAACTACTGACCAGATTTTAAAATAAATTGGTACAGATGTTCCTTGGGTCAACCTCTACCAAAGTTGCTAAAATTATTCCGATCCGTAAAAAAACATGGCCGCCAGTGGCGGGGCTTATTTGCCTTATATGTATATAGAGAAACCTTTAAACAACATCTCCTCTGAAACCAGGGGACAGAATTTGATTAAACTTGGCAGGGATGATCCTTGGGTCAACCTTCACAAAAGTTGCTAAAATAAACTTGATCCATGTAGAACTCTGGTTGCCATGGCAACAAAAAAAAAATAAAAAAAATGAAAACTTTTAAAATCATCTTCTTCAAAACTACTGGCCAGATTTTAAAAAAAATTGGTACAGATGTTCCTTGGGTCAACCTCTACCAAAGTTGCTGAAAAAAAATTCCGATCCGTAAAAAACATGGCCGCCAGGGGCGGGGCTTATTTGCCTTATATGTATATAGGGACTTTAATCAACATTTCCTCTGAAACCACTGGACAGAATTTGATTAAATTTGGCAGGAATGATCCTTGGGTCAGCCTCTACCAAAGTTGCTAAAAAAAATTCCGATCCGTAAAAAACATGGCCGCCAGGGGCGGGGCTTATTTGCCTTATATGTATATAGGGAAAATTTTAATCAACATTTCCTCTGAAACCACTGGACAGAATTTGATTAAATTTGGCAGGAATGATCCTTGGGTCAACCTTCACAAAAGTTGCTAAAATAAACTTGATCCATGTAGAACTCTGGTTGCCATGGCAACAAAAAGAAGAAAAAAAAATGAAAACTTTAAAAATCATCTTCTTCAAAACTACTGGCCAGATTTAAAATAAATTGGTACAGATGTTCCTTGGGTCAACCTCTACCAAAGTTGCTAAAATTATTCGATCCGTAAAAAAACATGGCCGCCATGGCGGGCTTATTGCAATATATGTGTATAGGGAAAACTTTAACAAATCTCCTCTGAAACCACTTGATAAAATTTGATTAAACTTGGCAGGGATGATCCTTGGGTCAACCTTCACAAAAGTTGCTAAAATAAACTTGATCCATGTAGAACTCTGGTTGCCATGGCAACAAAAAGAAAAAAAAATGAAATCTTTAAAAATCATCTTCTTCAAAACTACTGACCAGATTTTAAAATAAATTGGTACAGATGTTCCTTGGGTCAACTTCTACCAAAGTTGCTAAAATTATTCCGATCCGTAAAAAAACATGGCCGCCAGTGGCTGGGCTTATTTGCCTTATATGTATATAGAGAAACCTTTAAACAACATCTCCTCTGAAACCAGGGGACAGAATTTAATTAAACTTGGCAGGGATGATCCTTGGGTCAACCTGCACAAAAGTTGCTAAAATAAACTTGATCCATGTAGAACTCTGGTTGCCATGGCAACAAAAAAAAAATAAAAAAAATGAAAACTTTTAAAATCATCTTCTTCAAAACTACTGGCCAGATTTTAAAAAAAATTGGTACAGATGTTCCTTGGGTCAACCTCTACCAAAGTTGCTGAAAAAAATTCCGATCCGTAAAAAACATGGCCGCCAGGGGCGGGGCTTATTTGCCTTATATGTATATAGGGACTTTAATCAACATTTCCTCTGAAACCACTGGACAGAGTTTGATTAAATTTGGCAGGAATGATCCTTGGGTCAGCCTCTACCAAAGTTGCTAAAAAAAATTCCGATCCGTAAAAAACATGGCCGCCAGGGGCGGGGCTTATTTGCCTTATATGTATATAGGGACTTTAATCAACATTTCCTCTGAAACCACTGGACAGAGTTTGATTAAATTTGGCAGGAATGATCCTTGGGTCAACCTCTACCAAAGTTGCTAAAAAAAATCCGATCCATAAAAAACATTGCCGCCAGGGGCGGGGCTTATTTGCCTTATATGTATATAGGGAAAACTTTAATCAACATTTCCTCTGAAACCACTGGACAGAATTTGATTAAATTTGGCAGGAATGATCCTTGGGTCAACCTTCACAAAAGTTCCTAAAATAAATTCCGATCCGTAAAAAACATGGCCGCCAGGGGCGGGGCTTATTTGCCTTATATGTATATAGGGACTTTAATCAACATTTCCTCTGAAACCACTGGACAGAATTTGATTAAATTTGGCAGGAATGATCCTTGGGTCAACCTCTACCAAAGTTGCTAAAAAAAATTCCGATCCATAAAAAACATTGCCGCCAGGGGCGGGGCTTATTTGCCTTATATGTATATAGGGAAAACTTTAATCAACATTTCCTCTGAAACCACTGGACAGAATTTGATTAAATTTGGCAGGAATGATCCTTGGGTCAACCTTCACAAAAGTTGCTAAAATAAACTTGATCCATATAGAACTCTTGTTGCCATGGCAACAAAAAGAAAAAAAATATGAAAACTTTAAAAATCATCTTCTTCAAAACTACTGGCCAGATTTTAAAATAAATTGGTACAGATGTTCCTTGGGTCAACCTATTTATCTCAGGTGAGCGATTTAGGGCCATCATGGGCCTCTTGTTTTTATAATGTGGGAGAGTTATACACTGATTTGTTTAAATGTGCACTTTTTCCTTAGTTTTCAGAAGATTGGTATGTTATATTGTACAACAAAGACGTTTGACATTCTTTTTGCCATGATACTTTTTTTCAGTAAGTGACATAGTAATGTGACCTTGGATATGTTTACAAGCAGTAATGGCAGTATGGTTGTTCGTAATGTTAACTTGTTCTACAGTTTTCTACAACTTAGTAATTTGTTGGGATTTTAATACTCTTGGCAGTAATGGTTATTTTTAAACAATATTGTTTTGTTACAATCACAGTTAGTGGAACAGGTAGTTCTATCATTTTAACTAATATTCCTAGTCATATTTAACGGACCATAATATGTATGTTAACATTACTTTTTCTGAAATCTGCAATTTTTTTTTCTTTTAATTTATTTTTGTTCAGATTTTTTAATTTTTGGAATTTTAAATTAATTTTTAATTTCCTTTTTTTCCTTCATAATTTACTCAGTTGCAAATGTATATTTCAGGATATATACATACCACTAAATGATAATGGTTGTCTAATGTTTATCTCAGTATAAAGCATATGATTAAAACAAATGCAAGAAAAAACAACAACAAAATTTTCCAGTGATTTTAACAAAAAGCACAATTGTGGACAGCTCTTACAATTTTGCCTCTTAACATGTGGTCATGGGAAAATCTATACATGTATATGTATATATAAAAGAATCCCCCAAAAAGTTTGAAAATTGTTGTTGTTGTGGATTAACCGCTGCTGCGCATAGTATTTCAATCACATAGTTGAGTCCAGCTAATTACAGGTGGAGGAAGACCCCGAGTACACGGAGGCATCCCGGTAGAACCACCTACCTACCGCAAGCCAGCTGGAAGGCTTCCTCACATGAATATCCGAATGACCCTGCTGGGATTCGAACCCATGCGGTGAGGGGCTGAGTGAGTGTTAAAGTCAACGACTTTACCGTCTCGGCCACGGAGGCCCCCATTTACAATAGGACATCAGTTTAAATTATACGATGGGATACCAAGGCAATAATCATTCTGTCAAAGAGCAGTCAACACAAGGAATGTAACCCCTCTCAAATCAATCACATACACAAGTACAATATCTGGCTGAATCTGTAAATATCTACATCTGAGAATTGTTCCTATCGCGTAATAAGACAGAAAAATAGTTCCCATACAAAAACAAACAAAAAAAAACAACATCATTTTTCATACGTTTTATAATGAAATGAAAATAGAAATTCTAAATAAAGGCTTTATAAGTCTTATTATAGTTTTAATACCGTCAAAAACTCTGTGACGGTATAGCCTGATATGGGAAAACCACCCAATTTTTACGATCACGGATGGATATATTAGGTGACTATGCATCTGTAAATGGGTATTGATAGACGTTATAAACACATATAGTTAAATTTCAATTCTTAGCCAAGGGTCATCTGTGAATGAGCTGCTTTAAACCTTTGGCAAAACTCGTTTAATGCGTTCATCCTTGTCATACCTATTTTGTACGTTTTTCTTTTAATGTGCAGGGGTTTCATGTGGTAAACCTGAACACAACCCTGTTCAGTGTTAAAATGACTTCATATTTGTTCCATCAGGGTGGAAAATATATAGTCTTAATCCTCACATATCCGGGTAGAACCACCAACCTACCGCAAGCCAGCTGGAAGGGCTCGCAACAGGAAAAATCCAAAGTCTCTACCAGGATTTGAACCCATAGCGGTGAGGGGCTGAGAGATATGTAGTCAACAACTGTAACCGCTCGGCCACAGCGTCCCCGTTGAAAAAAGCATTTATCAAGGAGTTTGCAGATTTAGACAATCTTTAAGGCTTTCCATTTAGGAGAACATATACATTGAAGGAGTCACATGGAGCTGTATCTCTTCAAATAATATTTTTATTAATTTCAGTATATATTTAGAATAGAAAGTGTAACTTGTTAACATACTTTTTGCCAACCTACACAACACCACCTACATAATTATGAGGTACATAAGGATACAGGAATGTATCGGATCATATCAAAGTAAAAGTGGACAAGTTAAAGAACAACTTTCTACGAGCAAACACATCGAGTAGTTGCAGGTATAAGACCTTTGCTTCAGCTACACTTGAAGGTCTCTGGAGCTGTCTCTGTGTAATGATGTGAATAAAGTCCTCCTCTACCTCGGGGTCACACCCTCTCAACCTGCTTACAGCATACACATCCATCACCTCGCCCAAATGGTCAAGATTAATGACCACTTTGTAGTTAACACTTCCTGAAAATCAACAATATATTTCAACATAAAAACTTTATGGAATATACTATGCCTGGTTATGACGGAAATTAGTTTCACTATAATAATTACTCCAGCAACTAAAATAAAAATAAATTTACCATGATCAAATTCCTTCATCGTAGTGTTACTAATAAAACGTCACATTGTCCAATTAGTGCTTTTAGTATACCCTAGTATAATTATTGACATAATCACGGATACAGGTTCTCAACAAAATGTTTGATATTCTGCTGAATTCAAGTATTGTACCACGCATTACAACCCTACTATGTTCTTTTGATAATTTAATACTAGGAGATGTCCTTAGATATGATAAAGTAATTAAAAAAGTACCCAGCAGATGTGGCATATAATAAAGCAGATCAGGTTTCCCACCTGGTGACGCTGAGCCACTACTCTCGTATGTTGTGTTGATTCCATTCAGTTTTGATCTTTTCTAGGTCTCCTTGTAAAAAGTCCCAAAAACAATACCGTACACACTCACTGAAATCAAAACATCACAGTTTTCTTCCTTCTTAAATAATAAAAAAGCAGTCTTACAGGATTATAGCCCTTAAAATCGCCAAAATTGAACTTTGGAACACAATAAAACCTTATTTTATTTTCATATGTAACTGAACTTGAACAGGAGTTAAATATTATTAAGAGCTCAGTGAATTTGGAAAACTGTATTATTATAACTACGTATAACTAGATTATGTTTGGCCCTTAAAATGTCAAAATCTGTATAATTAAGTTTGTGGGCACTACAAACACTGGTAATGTTCACTGCTTATCTAATAATATACCTGTGCAATATCCCCAGTATAGCGTCAGGTCCTCTTGGGCTTCTTGTTTGTTTAGTTGAAGAGTGTCATGACAAACGTTGTCAAAAGTGCTGTTTCGAAGTATTTTAGATAGTATTATCTATTATGATGTTGGATATTGTTCAAATGTAGTTCTTTTGAATGTGAAACCATATACAAAAACTATGTAAACTTCACGTACATGTGTAATGGGTTAGCAGTTGATAATATTCCTTCACTTTCCATACCCCCAAAGAGTTCAATCCAATACTGGAAGCCACTTTGTCTACCAGATCGCCACCATCTTTCTATTCGCTGAAACAGTGTCAGTTTCAGAGAAATATACATTTAATACATTCTGAATATAGAACCAATCTTCTCAAAGGGGAGCTTATATTGAGGAGATGTACTTTAATTAGATTGCCTTTAATATAGATATTAAATATTAATATTTCAATTCAAATTTAGTTTTGCTTGTTTATCATGTTACATCATTATAATGTATTCTGTTAACTAACATCTAAGCATTTGAAGTGACACAATCGATATTCAGTGATATTTTTTTCATTTCAATCAAAATATAAACTGCATTATAACAAAAGCATTTCGACATATCTGCGAGTACAAATAAACGCTATTCAGTTACTAATCATACAAAAATATGTTCTATAGAAATATACATATTGAATTGAAATTAATAATAGTCCCAGGAAAATGCATCCGTTTGATATTCTCAATCTCGTGGAGCACAAATTAACCTGGTTTGAATGCGATGACCCTTTTATTACACTTTTCTCTCCTGCCATGTCATCTGTGTGGTCCATTCTGAAAGCCTTCTATATGTCTTCAACCAGAATGTTCTCCGTTCCACAGTCCATTCGTATACAGCGTGGGACACCTGGTGTAACATTTACGTGTCATATAATTGTTATTAAAAGAAAGCTGTACAACTAACAGAGGCATATTAATAGAGGGCCGCGTTATACCTGTTACATTAGACGTAGTGCTGCCTAAATGCAACACCATGCGTCACCACTATCCATCATTATCCAACCATATGTAAGGATGGAGAACCGACGTTTTCATTAACACCATTACGCCGTCCCCAGGCGGATGCAATAATTACTCGGTCAACGGGACTGGTTTGTTGTAAGGTTTTGTAAAAGCAACATATGTAAGTAATAGGTCTTACCACATATTTCTTGGAGGTGTTTAAGGAACAGTGTTGCTACCATTCGCGGATTGTTGTTCGAAACTATTGCCTGTAACCACAGTACACGACGATAATAACTGAAATTGAAATTAAATAACCTTGAAATACCACCCATAACATGGAGATCTTCCAGACAGTTACCTACGGACACATTTTGTAAGAATATATAACAATTATAAGACTGAATCGTGTAAGAAATAATCTTACCTAAAACAGCAAGAATTTAGAATGTGTGTCCGGGTTAGTTAATATTTTTTAAACATCATTTTTTTTTCATACGACATTTTGAGTCAGAAGTAATAGTCTTACCACAAATAACGTCTCAATATCGTGACATCAGCTACTCGTAGACCATTCAAACTTGTATCTACCTTTAAGTGCAAGTATATGGGGGATTATCTGTCCCAGTAACTAGTGTGCATTCTCCCTCAACTTTTATATAAAATGCAGTGTAATTTACCCGTCTATCGCTGCATGAATCGGAAATCCATATCGCTTAAGCTTATCATATCCGTCTAAGTGGATGAGATAGTTTGGTCCTTTGTTGATGTATGTCCTTCGGTTCATAACTCGGTGTCTTCTATTGGCAACACCTTCCGGATCTAATTCTCGCAAAATTGATGATACCGTTTCCCTGTCCCCAAAATAATGTCTGGTTTAAATAAAAAACAACGTTTTAATAATAACTTTCGAATTATCTTCGTATGTGACCAATGACTTGAAATTTAGAAGAAAAAAACAACTATTTTACTCTAATAAATATGTTTAATCCATGATCGAGGTCATATTCTATCACCCAATCGTCGAATCTATTAATACATATATCAGGTACGTATTTTTATACTTATTCATTTTATTTGGATAATTGTACCTTAAAAAATAGTGCTCTTCAGTATATGATATTTCAACCTACATATCTTACATAATGATAATATTCTATTTATCCAGCTCATTGTATTGGTTTGATTTGCTTATCGGAAACACTTTAACGCGTAGCTTACCTAGATACAACAATTCCATGTGAAGAAGCCAACCTACGGGTCATACTCCTATATCCGAGAGCCATTCCACTTCCGTCAAGTTCTCTCTAGAGGATATATATAGAGAGAGTTAGGCACATTCAGACATAATAAATGATGTTTTTACATGACACACGTGCGACATCTTACCTTTACGTATCAACCATTTCACGCATAAATGTATTTTGATAAATACTTGCGGAGAGTAATTACCAGATTTTTGTAAACCTGTTATATGTTAAAGGCATTTAATCGAACTACTTTGTGTTACTGTTTATAGTACGCATAGACCATTGTTTTATATATGCACACAGTGATACATGATTGGTGATTCTTACTAAATGTATGCATTATGGAAATTAAATAGATAAATTGTTATTACATTTACTGTAATATTTAATACAAATGCGCTTGATTTATCTGAAGAAAAAAAACTACAACTGTCCTTGCAGGCAACCAATACTTTGATAGATTAACGAAAACAGACCTCATTGCGCATCGAGCTTGCTCACGACGGGTTGAGTTTACGTAACTCTCTGTGCAGCTGCCGTCAACTGATATGTTATACTTATAATCTACATACATATTCAATATACAAATCCACTATGTTTTATATCCTTACTTTAATTCATATGAATTAATTCAAAATGAGAAGAATTATGTCTGAAGAAAATTAATAAATGCGCATTAATAATATGATTCCATTTATGTTTTGCGCGAATTTTATAAACAAATGCCAAGAAAACTCACAAGGGATAGTTACCTGATTTCAACACCATGAACGCCATTCAATATTCCGATAATCTCCGTGTATGAAAAACCAGCAAAGAAGTATTCACGAATTAAATCATTTTCTGTCAACCGCTAAGGCATAAATATATGTAAAGTATTTTTTTTTCCATGCCTACATATTATATAAATCATATTGGGTATACCAATACTTTTAACACCATAAACCCTCTTTTCGTTTACAATTTTTCAAACGGTCTAATCTGTGAAACGTAGTTTAATATGTAGTATATGTCACAGGGGTCTGGCACGAAAGGGGGTGCGGGGGGGGGGGATAAAATCACTTTATATAATACAAGGGATACAACTTCCGATTGATCTAAACCCATACCTTCATCAGGAAAAAGCCAACAACTCAGCCATTTATGAAGGTATCTTTGAATACTTTGCACCTATCGCAAGCGTATACATTTATGTAATCAAAGGTCACAACTTTTTTACCCATGCGAACTCAGGTATCTAACAATGAAACCCGCAATGCGAAACTAACCCCCGTTTTCCAAAATCTCGACGCGTTCGTACAGGGTCGCTCACTCGGTCTACCAGTGTAAACAAGCGTTTCTGCGGCAAGACAATGTAAACCGATGCAATGATTCCATAAAACATATTAATTACTCACATCAGCATGCAGAAACTTTCCTCGGCACAAAAGAAATTCAGTAGAAATCGTCAATTTCAACCGTTGACCTACTTTCACTACCATTTAGCCATTATGCAAATTACGTGATCAGTAATGCTACGCTGAATGCGATTGATTGTAGAGGTAAACAACTTCCTGGTTCCCGATCTGCCCGTTAACTCATAGGCATAAAACGGAATAAAGCTATATTTCCGGTATTTACCGCATGCGAAAGAAAATGAACTATCAACAGAAAAAAACTCAACAATTAGCGCTGAATGGTCATAGTTTTTTTATCGTTGGCCTAGTGGGTACTGGAAAGTCGCATGTTATAAAGAGAATTGCCGAAAGTTGATCTCACAATGGGAAAAGAGTGAAAATAAAATGTTCTACAGGTATATCTTGCTGTGTTTACAAGGGTGCATGTACCATTCACAAGTTCTTGGGACTCAGCGACGGTCGTTATGACCCTACCATTACATGTATATTATGTAATAAACTCTCTCCAGTCTCTATTTCTTTATTGGATTTAACATCCCCCCAACAGTATTTCAGTTGTTTGGAAACAATGTCTACTTGAAACAGATGTAGCGCTGCCACACTGCAGTATTACGCCGATACCACACCCAGTCACATTATCCTGACGCCGGGCAAACCAATCCAGAACTACCCTTATATGCTGAGCGTCAAGCAAAAGAGCTTCCAGGACCCTTTTTACAACTTTGGTATGTTAGGCATAGTTTGAGTATAAGTATGAAAATCATACTTAAGTACCATTTTTATTTTCAAGAACACAGGATCAGAGTGGACTCTATATTGAAAAAAAAAATCTTTTGAAGTTTTTTCCTTTAAATGCATTAATTTGTATTAAATTATTGTATTATTTAATGGTAATGAAAGGAAAGGGAAATTTAATGTTTATTTTATTTTTAAATAATTCATCTTAATTGTTTATAAAATTTCATATGCCTTGAGGTTGAGGTTCCAATCTCAAAATTCATAAATGACCATAAACAATTTCACATTAACAATGCTAATCTATATCTTAAAAGATAATATTGAAATTTCTCTCTTTGAATGATATTGCTTTGAAAATAAAATTAATGTTTTTTCCCTTACTTTAAATCAAGGGATATTGTCCTTGTTAAATCTCATACTTGAGATTTAAGATTTTGAGATTTCTGAATGAAAAAAATGAATAATTAAAGGAATGCTGTAAAATTCAAGACAAAAGTATTTCAGACATTATGGCCATTTCACATTGAAAAAGGAGGTTCAGTATATATATTTATATATATATATTATATATATTTGGCATTTTCGCGGGAGTTTTTTTTTGTTTTTTGTTGAATTTACATTTTCAACATTTAAAATCATCATATTTGGTGGACTGTTTATCAAAACTCACCAATTCACTGACATTCTGATAGAAATTGTTATTTTTCTAACGTTATTTATAATATTAAAAAGTTTCTTTAAAATCTCCCACCGGAGACACAGTGTTTACAAAACACTTCAGCCCGGCTTAACTGTAGTATACCACATATTATGGGGAACCACTCAACTTATGTAGGCAGCCAATCAAAACGTCTCTTTCTTCTGTAGTTTGGGTGACTGGTCACGTAATTTGCATAAAGGCTAAATGGAAGTGAAAGTAGGCCAGCGGTTGAAATTTGCGATTTCTGCTGAATTTCCTTTGTACCGAGGGAAGTTTCTGCATGCCGATGTGAGTAATCAATATGTTTTATGAAATAATTGCATCGGTTTACATTGTCTTGTCGCAGAAACGCTTGTTTACACTGGTAGACCGAGTGAGCGACCCTGTACGAACGCGTGTCGAGATTTTGGAAAACGGCTTTGCTGGTTTCGTTGTTGAATACTTGAGGTCGCATGGGTGATAAAGTGGTGAGTTTTGGTTACATAAATGTATACACTTGCGATAGGTGCAAAGTATTCAAATATACCTTCATAAATGGCTGAGTTGTTGGCTTTTCCTGATGAAGGTATGGGTTTAGATCAATCGGAAGTTGTATCCCTTGTATTATATATAGTGATTTTATGCCCCCCCCCTTTGTACCAAACCCCTGTGGAACACAGAGGTCTAGCGGCCTGGCGGCGTGCAGTTAGCGGCCTGGCGGCCTAGCGGCGTGAAGTTAGGGACAGGGGCCTTGCGGCCTGGCGGCGTGAACACAGAGGCCTAGCGGCCTGGCGACGTGAACTTTGAAACCTAAAAGAGTAGCGTTCTTTTATCGTAAATTCCTGTTTCTTATGTCAATAGAGTATAATTATTACAAAAATTTTTTTTTTTATGTATGATGGTGAATTATCATGGATACTAAAGAAAGTGATATTTTCATGTATTTTCTCGCATATCAATTTTTAATGATTTTTCTGAATAATTTTATGTTTGTAAAGCGACAGAACGGCTGGTTGAACACTAAAGGACTAACAGGCTTTAAGGATATATCTTGTTTATTATCAAATACTGGTGAAGAATATGAGAAAATGTCCGCATTTCAGTGTTGAATAACGGTTAAATAGCACTTTTTCGAAATATTTTCCAGCGTAAAATTTGCCTCTGAAAGACTGCTACGAAATGGCGGCGTAGTACTAAATATTGATTTAAAAAAGAAAATCTTAGTTTTCATCCAATGATGGGTAACCCCTTCAAGTATGCATTTTACGGCGGAATAAATGATTTTTGATGTCTTTCTGTCAAATATTTATGTCTACTGGCGGCCTGAAACTCGATAATCCTACGAATAAAACCACCGCATTATTTATGGATGAAAACTGAACCTCTCCAAATATGCATTTTATGGCGGATTACGTGAATTTTAACATATTTCTGAAAAAAAAAAAACAACCTCCATAGACCACAGAGTGTCTGCTGACGAATATTGGAACATAGAATATAAAAGAAATTACGACTGATATTCGTTTGAACCTCTCTAAAGATGCATTTTACGACTGAAAACATTGTTAGGCGCTCAGCATATATGGGTAATTCCAGGACTGGTTGGTCCGATGTCAGGATAATGTGACTGGGTGTGGCATCATGCCACATGTCTGTGTAGTGTGGCAGCACTTCCTTTATTTGTCTTATTTGTCTCATTTAGACATAGTCCCCTTTTGACCGAAATACTTTGGGTGTGACGCTAATCATGCATACATAAATAAATGAAAACTTAATTTTCTGATACGATAACATCTAAATGTGGCAGTAAAAAACTGAAAACATAGTCCTGTATGTTATTAATGTTGCTACTATAGATTTCTGGTGGATGTTATGACGTACGATTACTATGACGTACGATTAGGGTCTTTACTGCCGACCCTGCATCATGCTCAGTGAAATGCTGGCAAACCAGTCATGGAACAACCCTAATAAGGGTAAGCAAGATATTCCACTACATTTTTGTGATTTTGGCATATTGTGGCCTGGGGTTTAACTGGAGGCCTTACACATTTGGAGGCAACGCCTTGTGCTACAAGGCCAGTTTATAATAAATATCCTTATGAATTGTGACAAAAAATCAATTTGTTGAAAGGAAGTTCTTTATAATAGGTTGTATATTTAATTAAACAGAAATAACTCCATTGCCTAATAATATCAGTTCTTGTTGTTTTACAGGTGACCATGTGCAAGTAACCATACTTGCTGAGTGTGTGCCAGATCCAGCCGAACTCCTACAGCATCAGTTAGAGTGGCTATAGATTTTATGCTGTTTGACACTGTCATCAAATCAGGTGACAATGATCTGTCCACGATTTATTCCACTCTTTGTTAGATTATCTTCTTACAAGTCGGAGTATGCCATTGAATGCGTGAACTTTCTAACAAAAACTGAATGTGTTCTTTCTGAATATGAGAGTGTTAAAGTTAACTAAGATTATTTGTAAACAAGAAAGGAAGACTTGGGAAGAACAAAACAGCTGACATGCAGCAGGAGAACAATTTTAGACTTTTAAATCATGTGATCCCCCGTGGACTTGGGGCAGGGAAGACTGACAAGGCAATGATGAGGGTTTCCAAGACAGGCATTTCAAGAAGAGTATTTCTGAGGACATGGCGATTTTAGGTGACAAAATAAGATCCTTGAAACCATTCAGGGTACACAGTGGGAGACAGATGGAGGCCTTTAAGAAGATACAAAAACAATGTCACAAACAAAACCATGTATTCCTTTTTAAACCAGGTCAACCATTGACTGTCTATTATTTAAATGTAGCTATTGGATAGACTGCAAGTCATTTTGAGTACATCCGTAATGTTTACTTGAAGCAGATATAGTTATGCCTTCACTGTTATAACAAACATGCCTTACATGATCCAACACCCAGCCACATTATCCTGACACTGGGCCAGCCAATTGTGGAAATAGTCCTAAATACCCTTGCAACTGCTTAAGCTTAAGCAAGCTATCCATCTGTCATCATTTACAAATCTGGTGTGATAAATGTAGATATCCGAAATCGCATTAGTTCTCTCCCCTTTTTGAAACTGTAATAGTCATTTGCAGTGATCTCCCATGTTAAAAAGTTGTTTATTTACGGTAACTTAAATTGATATTAGTAAGGATCTTTCAGACCATTTGCGGGGTATGTTTTATATTATTTACTTTGTCCAGTCATCACTCGTAGTATTCCCACATTAATATTTCTTACGTTTTGTTTTTCTTTGCTAAAATTAATTATAAAGATACTGAAAATACAGTCATGATTATCAGACGCTCATTGTTATTATACTTACCTGATTACAAATATCATTTGGACGCTCTACTCACCTGATTAAGCGAGAGAAATTGAGTCAGTTGGCTGCCGTATGTCAAAGGAGTAAGTTGTAAGGAGAACGGGGACTTAAGGCAAAGTCAATACGCTTCTGAAAACTATTGCAGTGTTCAGAAGACGTTAATACTAGTTCTGGGTCGCTGTCTCCAAACCAACTGAGGGTTGAAACTTAAATTGTGTTTCAAGACTGTCCAGGAGGTTTGGACAGGGTTCTAAACCTATAGTTTAGAGGGTGTTTAGAACCAAGGTTTGGACAGGGTTCTAAACCTATAGTTTAGAGGGTGTTTAGAACCAAGGTTTTGACAGGGTTCGGAACCAAGGTTCAGAAGGTGTTCCAAACCTAGGGTTAGGGTGTTTAAGGATCCCTTTTTGTTTCTATTAATTGTTTTAATTGGTTGATTCTTTGTAAGGCAGGAAGCCAGTGTATAACCGTTTGCTAATTATTTAAGAATCATTAATTTTACTAGTTATTAGTTGTTTCAAACCTGTTTCAAGTGTGTGAAGTTTTCTAATCATTGGCAAACTGCCCTGAGAAAAATTATATTTAGTTATATATAGTACTTTCCGCTCGGTACACGCCACACTGGTATGTTGAATACTGTTTTTTGACCTGGCTTACCTGGAAGCAACACTTTACCTTTTGTGTTTCCATGAAGCAATTAGTAACTTATAATATGATGATTTAGAAAATTTCATTTTTATTAAGATTACAAATCAAGATATGTACTGTATTCATTTTGTTTTGTATTTTTCTAGTTGTACTGTATATTGTTGCAGTAAAAATCATGCCTGAGTGAATTGGCCCATTCTAGGTTACTGTGATTTGAAGATTTAAAAAATTATATTTTGTGGTTTATACTTTCTTATGGAAAAGTTTTGAATTTTGAAATTAAAAAGGACATACAAGGAAGTAATGATAAGAATCCCCAATATCATTTATGTTTCTTAAACTCATTTCCTTCCCGTATACCTAATTGTGAAAAGTGATTGCGTGTTCTAAATTAAACAAGAGGAATATTGTTTAGAGAAATATGAGCTTTTTTATTTTTTTAAAGCCATCTCTAGCTTTAAAATGTATTGAGTGTTTTTATGTCATGTTTGTGACTACTGAACGAGGAGTTACTTTCATTAATTTTCTTAAGTGGTGTCATGACTTTCTTTAAACTTGTGTTAATATGCCCTTGATAAGTTTTATTCATTTTCATTAAACTGGGGGTATCTTTACCTTTTAATATTAATATATGTGACATGATTTAGCCAATATCCAATTAGGATTACCGGTTATTAAAAGAGTTAATTGTTTCCACTAATTCTAATGACCCTATTTTTTAACAACCATAAACTTTCTTTCCTAGCATTCGGGTTTTCACGATTGCAAAACACTGTTTTTCATCAACCCCTTTAAATAAAAAAATAGGGAAAAACAAGAAAAGTTTAAAAATGAGTAATGTTTTACTGACCTACCGACACTTTCTTTTTTGAGACAAATTTTATGGAAACAAATAATTTTTTTATTTCTTTACCCTGATTGTTCAAAACTTTAATTATCATAAACAGCAACTTTTGCAGCAGTCATTATTCTGTTTTTAAAAATAATAAAACATTGTATTTTTCTATAATCTGTTTCAATTACCAATGTACTAGCAGTTATAGGGGAATTTTAGATGTTGTTGCAGCCAGCTTAATAGACCATTAAATGCTTAAACAACTTAGTCAGTAGAGTTGTGAATGTCTTGATTTTTTCACAATATGTGACATAATTTTAAAATAAATTTTAGATAATAATAAAAAATAAAAAGAACCTTATTTTGTTTTATGGAATGCCTTTGTGCCATACATGTCAAGTAAATGGAAAATTGGAAGGACATAAAGTGACATTTTTTAGGGTGGGGGTCGATGGATATGGTTTAAACTTGTGTAAATTGTGATATCAGGTCATGAATATGTGGCATGATGCCATACCAAGTGTACTTTCCTGACCGCAGGTCGAACAATAATAATACAGGACGAGGTCATTGGTGTTAGCGAGGGACAAGAAGAGAGTTTTATTCGAATAAATAATTGAAAAAGATGTCATATTGAAATACTATTGATATGCATAATAATGTATCAAAATCATATTTCTATCAAAAATATAGATTTATTAGGTCCCCAATTCAAAATCCCTTTGGTAAGTTGTGTTCACCCTCATCCCGAACTACACACACACACAGACACACACACACAAACTTAGATCGTGAAAAAACAACTGGAAAATAGGTTTGTTTTCAGTTCGTAAAAAAATACATTCGGGTCTCATGGGTTTGCTCATTTATACATACATGTATAAACATACTGTACACATGCATATTGAGATATAAGGACAATTCCGTTGTCTGAACAACTGCCTACCATATTTAGGTCTGTATCTTCTTTGTCTTCTTTTTCTTTAATATCTTGCAACCTGGCCAGTCCCACGCTGATAATAAAGTAGCCTGCACTGATGCCTTGTTGACGCATCGAGTTTATTTGATCTACGATTATGCTATCATGGTCTGCACAGGTCTTGAAAAACCCTTGAATTTGATGTCTGACTTGAAAATCACATTTTGCCTTAAAAACCCTTGAATAAAATTAACTGAAAGGTCTTGAAAAATCCCCTTGAATTTGAAATTTCAATATTGATAGTAGTGAAGGGTGGCAATATGGCACCCTGATTTTTTTTTTCAAAATTTTTTTTATGGCACCGGGTTGAAAATTTATGGCACCGACGAAAAATTTATGGCACCTTGTGTTTTATCGAAAAAAGATTTATGGCACCGTATGTTGCATGTAATAAAAAACATGTCCTACCTGTTAGATCTAACTAGGATGACTTAAGATCTGATAGAGAGAAAGAGCATGACCTTGCATACCAAACATTCTAATGACGCAATATTGTCATTTTGACGTCATGTTTTATTTAGTTAAAGGAGGACCACTTCTTAACGTTATGTAAGTTAAAGGGGGATTGACAATTGTAAAATGTCCTTTCGAGACATTTGGGTTGGCTCTGAAAAGGGCCGTTTTGTTTCTTATTAATTGTGGTCCATACCACACGTTGTACAGTCCCATCCCATCACATATCTCTTCATCCATCCTGCAAGGAGATGCAAATGACAACGGGTTAGATCCTTGTCACCTATGAAGTTCAGGCTGTGTCAGTAGGGTAGATGGTACATCTTCAAAGGTAACTGACAGGTAATTAGGGAGATCTCCCCTTTCTACAAGAGTGAGATATTGATCATACACCTCAACTCGGTCGTGATAGCTGTCTGGGTCGCTCTCTTGTTCCTCAAAGCTGGAATTGTCGAGGAACAATTTAGCAAGTCTGGGGTGGACATACGTGTGTACGGTCTCATGTTGCACTCATGAATAATAGAGTATGTGCACTGTTTTATAGTACCGGATTGACCTACTTTATTTATTGAGTGTTGGCGCACACCAATTGGAGAACGTTATTTTTCATTCAATAAAAAAAAAATGATGTGTTCGACCTTGACCTGAAGTGGATTGACCTACTAACCTACTTTTTCTTGACTATAAATTGTGTAATGCTGTGTATGCATTCATTCTTCACCATGAAGTTCCTTCTTAAGTTATTTCGACGTGCAAGGAAGGAAGGCGTTACGAAAGGAGAAGAAAGTGGAAGTCAAGGAAGAGTATTAAGGAAGAGGGTGTCAGCCTGTACCCGAGTTTACCCCCTTTGCCATTGTACCCGGATTTGTCAGGGTTTACCTGGCATATCCAGAAGCCAGCAGGCATTACTGGCGGTATTTATATTTGAGTGAGTGCTAGACACTTCTCAAAAATAACGGTCCTTTTCAGGACCATTACAATGATGTAGAAAGGATAACTAATACAATTGTCATATGATTTTTATTGTGTTTAACAACAAACATGTGTCATACAGCAACAAAGAATTAAACGTGGGTCATACAGCAAATAATGAACATAACACAACTTTGTTTTCAAATCTAGTGTTCAAATGTCACATTTTACGCTTCTTAGCTGGTCGGTTACACTCTGTACTGCTTGTTGATGGGTGAGCCTCAGGACACACGATGCATGTGTTGACGCTTCTCTTGCGTTTCTTGGGTTTTACGGTAGGTTTCTCCAACTCAGAGACAGCCTCTAGTAACTCAACATCACTGTCCGTCTGTGGCACTGTCTCGACCACTTCCATTTTCTTCATTTCACTGTTCGCCTGTGCATTTACTGTAGGTACAGTACTATTCATCCCTTTCTTAGGACAGGCGGATGCAAAGTGGCCTTGTTCGTGACAGCTTTAGCACACTGCAGGCTTTGGGCAATAGAAACAAAATGTCCCGGTTCATGACAACGGTAGCACACCCGTATTTGAGATGTTGAAGCTTTCTTCGTACATGCCGATGCACAATGCCCCTTTTCCTGACATCGGTAGCATGTCACTTGTCTTTCTGTTTCTAGTCTGATCAGCTTGTCACTGATAGCTTGTAGTTGTCCTTTCACCCAGGACTCAAATGTGTTGCAGGTCATTCTGAAGAGAGCAGTCTGAATCAGGTTTGAGCTCCAAGTGATGAAGTGGACGGGTCACACCGCACTTTATAGGCCTGAGATCAGGTGGGCGGAGCTTAGATGTATAAAAAAGCTTTGCTCACTTACTTATAATCACAACGATGTCGAGTAGTGAAGAAAGCAGCGATGATGAGCCACCTGCAAAAAAGACCAAGAGTGATATACGGGAATATTATTCCATACAGCCACGGTCACAGAGAACTTCAAGAAAGTTTAAAACGAATGGCCACGTGTACGATGTTACATTTGAAAGATATAAAAAACCGTTTGAATTTACACATCAACTTTTCAATGACATGGTGAAACAGTTATACAGAGAAGCACGGGTCAATGACTACGATCAAATTCGTATCTCCATAAATCATCCTGACCTAGCATTTGGTATCCACATTCCGTTCGGGAATGCAACACACATTTCAGGAGATACGCTGTTGAACGAAATAGAGAAAGTATCACAAAGCAACCACAAGTTTGAGATTCATGACGGGCATCTCCAGTTAGAAATGACACATGTCATTATGCCTGATGGAGGTGGTGGAAAAAGAAGAAAGAGAGCGTTTGGATCGCACATGAGCATTGAGAACATGTCCAAAGTCAAACGAAGTATGGTGAAGATAGACAATGCTCACGACAGTATGTGCTTGGCACGATCAATTGTGGTAGGGATATGTAAACTCAATAAAACGGACGATACAGCCTGGAAGAAGCGATGGCATTTGATGAGACAATCTGCAAAATTACTTCAAAGCCAAGAAGCCAAGACATTGTTAGATAGTGTGGGCATTAGTCCAAATCAACCTTGTGGTATAGAAGAATACAGGAAGATTCAAGCCCACCTTTATCCAGACTATGTGATCAAAGTGTGGCAACAATTTGAGAAAATGGACGTGTTGTTCAATCACCCACCTCTGACAGACAATAGCAAAGTGATTCACATTTTATCATCATGATAAACATTATGATTGCATTACATCGATCACTGGTTTACTGGGATGCAGCTACTTCTGTGAACACTGTAACTACGGTTATAACAACAGAGAAGCTCACTTGTGCAAGAACATTTGTCTGTGTTACGCCTCGACACTATGCCCAAGAGAAGGATTCTTTCCATGTGGTCACTGTGGTAGAACATTTCATAGTCAGAAATGTTTTGATAAGCACAAAGCGAAACCAGGAAAATCTACAAAAAAACATCTGCGAAAGTGTATGGAATTGCAAGACCTGTGGTCAAATGGTTGTGGGCACAAAGAAGAACCATCTCTGTCCTGGCACTAAGAAATGCAGGTATTGCAAGAAAGTTGTGGATGCAGAACATCAGTGTTATATCCCCACGTACAAAGAACCAGAGAACATGAAGTCACCGACTGTACCTTTCATCTTCTTTGACTTTGAGTGCCGATTTGATTTGGGTGAACATATACCAAACTTTTGTGTTGCTCAGCGTGTTTGTGGAGACTGTATGTGTCAATCCATGGAAAGCCTGTGTCAGAAATGCGAAGCTGTGGATGAGGCAAGAGAAAAAATATTTCGTGGTAACAACAACTTGGCTGTTTCAACCTAGTCACAAAGGTACCACAGTGATTGCTCACAACTCACAAGGATACGATGCACAGTTTATTTTGAAGCACTTACTTACACATGATACAGTCAAACCAGAATTGATCATGAATGGAAGCAAAATTCTTATGATGAAAGCCCATCAAGTGAGATTCATCGACTCACTGAGTTTTCTCAACATGCCTTTGTCCGATTTCCCCGACACGTTTGGATTGACTGAGATGGCAAAAGGATGGTTTCCATTTTATGCCAACACGGGTGAATACTAAGACTACATTGGAGACTATCTCCCCGCACATTTTTACAGACCCAACAGCATGAAACCTGACAAGAGAGAAGCGTTTCTGAAATGGTACAATGCAAAAGTGGCACAAAAGGCTGTGTTTCACTTTCAGTTAGAAATGCAAAAGTACTGCAAATCAGATGTGGACATCTTGAGACGAGGTTGTGGAGAGTTTAGGAAAGAACTGTTGGCCAGTGACCAAATTGATCCGTTCCTGGAAGCGACCACTCTAGCTCAAGTGTGCAACAAAGCTTGGCGTAAAAATTCAATGCCTCCAAAGACCTTGGCTGTAATCTCTGATGACGGGTATCCAAACAAAACTCGATACTCAATCAAAGGGATTCGTTGGATAGAAACAACTGCTTCCATTGAGAATAAGCACATTCGCCATGCATTAAATGGAGGTGAAGTACAAATTGGACCCTATTACGTTGACGGATTCCATAAAGAGACGAACACCGTATACGAATTCATGGGGTGCTGGACACACGGATGTCCAAAATAATACCCAAGGAGAGACAGTGTGAACGGTTACATACTTCAAACTAATGGAGCAGTTATACAATGCCACAACCTTTCGGTTGAAAGACTTGGCACAACAAGGTTACAACACAGTTGTAATGTGGGAATGTGACTTTGATCAGAAATGCAAGATTGAACCAAATACAGAGATACTATGGACCGTTTCTTTCCCGAACCTATTATACCTCGGGATGCTTTGTTTGGTGGACGAACCAATGCCGTTCAATTGTACCATGAAGTGGATACAACCACCATGGAAGAAATCAAGTATGCTGACATTTGCTCATTGTATCCGTTCGTGAACAAGTACAAAGCATACCCCGTGGGACATCCCAACATCTTAAGTCAAGAGATGATTGATATAAAGAACATTGGAAAGTACAAGGGACTCATCAAATGTCGTGTATTGCCACCACAAGACCTGTGGCTACCAGTCCTACCTATTCACTGTAACAAGAAAATGATCTTTACACTGTGCCGTATCTGTGCTGAGGAAGAGTGTGAAAAATGCAATCACACTCTGTACAAACGCATGTTGACAGGTACCTGGAAATAGCTAAAGCTCTTAGCTCTTAAATTGGTAGACGTCTTCCACATCTGGCACTGGGACATATGGAGTAAAGATGTGTATAAACAGTATATTGACAAATACTTGAAATTGAAACAAGAAGCAAGTGGTTACCCTAATTGGGTAAAAACAGAAGATGATGAAGCCCGCTTTAAACAGAATTACTTTCAGATAAAGGGTATCTGGCTCGACAACGTGAAAAAAGAACAAAGGAAAAAGAACTTTGCCAAAACCATTTTGAACTGCTTGTGAATGCACAAAACAATGTTCAAAACCAAAACCGAGTATGTGACTAAGGTGAACCGGTTGTATGACCTACTCTCCAACCGTCATGTCACTGTGCAGTTTGCCGAGATTTTCGATCATGACAACTTCATGTTGGTGTATTACTCGGATGAAACAGACGCAACACCGCCACATTCATCATCGAATCTAGTGGTAGCTGCCTTCGTTACATCCTATGCTTGACTTGAACTCTACATCCAGTTGGAAAAACTTGGAGATCGGGTACTGTACAGACAGTTGTGTGTACATCTACGACCCTGACAAGTACAACATTCCAATTGAAGAAAGTCAGTTGGGAAAGTGGACAGATGAAGTATCACATGGACACATTGTCAAATTTATGGAATTAGGGCAAAAAAACTACGGGTATGAATATCGATGAAAAAGGAAATCGGCATTAGAAATGCAAAGTAAAAGGCATCACTTTGGATTACAATGCTAGTGAGAAAGTCAATTTTAAGACTATGGTCGACTGTGTACAAGATCGCGAACATTACAAGACGTCATTGAATATAAATCCCGAATCAAGAGACATGGAAATCGCAAAGTGACCAGAGAGACACAGACCAAGACGTTCCTCTCTGTGTAAACAAAACGCGTGATCGTGAACAGATATAAGTAAGTGCCGTATGGTTACCAACATTCATAAATAGTTGGCTTGTGATCGTTTGCATAGTCTGAACGGTGGTGGAAGCATACAGAGATTCACGATGAATACTCTACCAGTGGAAATGCAACAGATGATCTACAAGCTAATAAAGAAACCAGCTGCATTTTGCAGCGAGTTATTCTTTACCTGGGCACAGCGCATTGGAAACAAAATATTACCCCAGGCGATGGAGGATCCCTCCTGTTTAAAACCAAGTTTATGATATCTGTAGTGAGTACGAGAGCGTGATCTTCCAAGCAGCTATAAAAGTTTGGTCATTCAACGGATTTTTGCCATTTACAACCTGCTACGCAACCTGATCCTCTGACGTGTGGTACATATACATTGACACCATAAACCTGGACACATTGGAGAAACTGAACCGTTTTGATGAGCGTATGTATCTCAGATTTGTGATTAAGTACCGGAACGACACACTAGAGGATATACGTGCCATTTTACTGACTCCAGAACCTATCACTTGTGCACAAGTGTTTAACATTTTTGGTTAACAGTGCGCCGCAATATTCAAACAAAAGAGGCCAAATCCTAGTGAACAGTTCTCTCAAGATCCCGATTTCAACAACTTAGAAAGGTTGTAGTTGGGAGAACGAATCCCTCTGGGACACTACAAAGTAAGTACTACGCAGAGTACTTCCAAGACGAATGAGAAGCCAAAAAATGGAAAATACTTCACTACTGGAAAAAAACATAACTCCAATTCGGAATCCATGGCGTAGAGCTGTGTTGTTGGTTGTGCGTGTACTTGGAATTCAATCAGAACAGGCGTTAAGACAATCCGAGGAACTGTTTGACGAAGTGCGCATGGCTTTAAAGGGTATAAAATAAAATGTTGTCATGTCAATGCTGTTATTATTTCTTGGACCATCATGGAAAGTAGTTTACTTTTTCAACATCCTAGTAACATTTTCATCTCAGGGCCAAGTGGTTCAGGAAAAACTCAATTTGTAAAAAAAACTTATTGAGTACAAAACAGATTTATTTCATGTGGTACCACAACACATCGTCTGGTGTTACAAAGAATGGCAAAGTGCCTACGCACAGTTACAAGAACGTGAAGCTATCAAATTCATTCAGGGTACCCTGAGGATGATGAAGAGATAGTAGACGATACAACCTTACCACATCTCGTCATATGTGATGATATGTTAGGAGAAAAAGATGAGGAGAAAATTATACATGTATTATGGTTCACACGAAAGGGACACCATAGAAATGCCACTGTCATTTACATCACACAAAACATGTTCCAACAATCCAAGGATAGTCGTACCATCAGCTTGAATGCACACTACATGGTATTATTACAAAACACAAGAGATAAAGGTCAGATCAAAACACTTGCGAACCAAAATCAACTACCCCATTTGGTGATGGCGTATCAAGATGCAACCTCTACACCTCATGGATATCTTATCATTGACTTCCATCCAAGAACACCCGAACTGAATCGTTTAAGAACAGATGTGTTCCATCGGTTGGTAACAGGTGAAGAGGACCGATCGTCTACACTACAGTATAAAATGACTGGAACATGACACCCGATCATCATTAAGGATACAGCTACCATGGAAAACACACCACATACAGTGATCAAAGCTCTAGAATCGTTGAGTCGGGAAAAGAACCCAACGAAACGACAAGAGCTGGTAGAATCAGGATTAACAGAGATGGTGAAATGGTTCACCTTAGCTGCACGACTCATCTTAGAGAAAAAAGTAAACCGTGCCAAAACAGACGATGAAATTTATGGAACGCAACAAAGACATTTTAAGACAGTTAACTGATCAACATGTGGATCTGACAACAAAACGACAACTTATTAAAATCTGGCGGTGGAGGTTTCCTTGGGGGCACCATCATTCGTACCCTGCTTCGATGGAACGGGACCAAAGCTGTGAGAAAATTTGGTTCAGTAGCAAGAAAACAACCACCCAAACGAAAGTCACCAGCCAGGAAACGGTCACGACAACAACCACGAAAACAAGCCAACCAAACGCAAGTCACCAGTAAGGAAAACAAACAAGGAAGAAGCAGGCATTGCCTCATGACCGATTTGTCACTGTAAGAAGAAAACGTTCTGTATCAACTGGAACACCAAAAGTATCCCCCATAACTGATTCGACGTGATGTTACATCAGTGACATCATCCAAAGCATCACCACTTGTGGCCCAATTCTCTCCACTGACCTCATCTACTCCCCGTTCTAATAGAAGTTCGATAAGGTCTGGGTTGGCAACACCACAAGGATCAATGAAGGTTTCTCCAAACCCTACAGGTCGACGACAATTGTTTGACCTTTCCAATTCTTCAAGTGGGCGTTCATCATCATCATCATCATCACTCATCATCAAGATTTTCACCAATCCCAAGTCTCCATTCCCCTTTACCTACTGCCGTTACTGCGATGAGAAATTCAGGACCACTGAGTAGATGCTGGCAATATCGCTTTACAAGCCCTTCAACAGTGGTATAAATAAAAGAGACCAAACATTTCATCAACATTTGTCACCATGAAGCGCAAAAAAACCACTCGTTCGCAAACATGGCAAAATGTTGCTTGCTTTGACAGAAGCCTCGTCCAAATTTCGAAAGAAGATTATTCAAGAAGCACCAAAAGAATTGGTGGATTGTATTGCTAAATGTTGTCACAACATTTTAAAAGGCAATGTACCACTGTCAGAGGCTCAGAAGCGTCGATTGCATTCTAAGAGACAACACCCCGACAGTTAGCGACCAAGAAAGTATCAGTTTGAAAAAAGAAAATCATTCTCAATCAGAAAGGTGGTTTTCTACCCCTGTTGGCACTTGCACCACTCTTAGCCAAAACAATTATACCTCTTGCGGGTTAAATAATTCGGAAATATGAGAAAGATAGCCTTTGTTCCAGTTCGGTTGTTGGAAGAGATGAATCGATGGAAGAAAAGAACAACGACCTCGGTTACCCCATCCCCTCAAGAGTCAGACTTCATCATTACAGAAAGAAATGAATCAAGTTCTTGACGAAAATTAATTGTCTGAGTCAGAAAAAGCACAACAATTTGGAGAAGTATTACATCGCTTTCAAGTGTCACATAAAAAAGCACTCAAAACCCTCCAGACCACACATGGCTGAGAAAACAACGAGTACAGTGACTGAAAAGAAAGAGGAAAAACCGATGACCTTGAAAGATCAAATTCTAGACAGTGTTCCAACGACCATGCTGCGAAAGGCTACTCTCTTGTTAAACATGCTATAGACCATCCTCACTTAAGTTGGGATGAACATGGCCTGTTAGAATATGATGGAAAACCCGTTGAAGGTTTCAAATATTATTGATCTGGCAATGATTGTACTTCGACAGCGGAAAGGGTCAAATCCACGAGGATGGGAAACAATTTTCTAGAGGACTGAGAGAGGTCAACATCCCACAAGAAGTCGTGGGCAATAAACGTCGATGGAATTTCATACAAACACTAGATGAGATGAAAGAAGAAGAGGAGGAGGAGGAGGAAGATTTTTATGATAGTTTTGCCTACGCACCTACATCAAAGAAACGAAGACCTATTAAAAAGGAAGAACCCGAGGAGATATTAGCCCATTCGTCATGGGACGCCTACTAAAGAAGGACACGTTACTTCGTCACCTGTACTATGATACTGATAATCCTACGAGTTTTGGAGGAATTCATGGACTCTACAAGGCAGCGAAAAAACAGTTGAAATCTATCACTTTAGAGGATGTACGAGACTGGTTGAGAAGTCAAAGAACTACACGTTGCATAAAACAATACGACGAAAATTTCGACGTCGACAGACTGTGGTAGGGGGTTTATCGATCATCAATGGCAAGCTGATCTCGCAGATATGCAACGTATGTACAAAGAAAATTCACCATATCGCTACTTACTATGTGTCATTGATGTGTTTTCAAAATATGCTTGGGTAATACCCATCATTGACAAAACTGGAAAGACGCTCATCCAAGCCTTTCAATCTATTCTAAAAGAAGGCCGAAAACCACTCTCTTTGCAAACAGACAAAGGCCGAGAATTTTTGAACAAAGAATTTCAGAAGTTTCTAGACAAGCATGACATTCATTTCTTCACGTCTGAAAACCCAGAAACTAAAGCGAGTAATTGTTGAACGTTTTCAACGTACGCTTAAATCAAGAATGTGGAAATATTTTACTCATCACAAGACCCGTCATTATGTGGATGTACTGCAACTATTGGTACATGGCTACAATCATCGTTTTCATCGAAGCATCGGACGTACCCCTGCATCTGTGTCTAGACCATCAAAAGAAAAATAAGAAATCAACTGATTTGAAAGTGAGTGATATAGTGCGCATCAATAAAACCAAGCAAACATTTGCCAAAGGCTATCTACCCAACTGGACAGTGGAATTGTTCAAAGTGGTTCGCATCAACAGAACACATCCATTGACCGTAAAACTTGAAGACTTGGCTGGAGAAACAATCGCCGGATCCTTCTACAGGGATGAAATTCAACATATAAAAGATGATGAGCTATACGAAGTGGAATCAGTTCTTGATCGGCGTACAAGGCGTGTAGGCGGTAAAACTTTTCAAGAAGTGAAAGTCAAGTGGCTTGGATATCCTAAAAAGTTTAACAGTTGGATTCCAAAATCGCATTTAGTATAAAGTATAAACGTCATGAACAGCATGGCTCAGTCCGGTACCAGCAGTGTTCAGGTAGACAACAGTATACAGACAGGAAAAAGTGAGGTACCAAACAACAGAATCACTTTCTTGACACAGATTTTGATCTTTATCATCGTCATCGTGTCATTAGTGAACCTTGTCTCAACAGTCCAGATCGTGAACTTTGATTGCTGTGATGAGTACTTCTATCGGATACATTCTTCCAAACCAAGTTTAAAATTTAAGAAATCATGAACTCTTTCTACATCACTCTCATCAGTGATAGTTCGATGGCATTGTACCCAAAACACACAATGTTGTTTTTAGAACCCCAAGCTGGCAAAAACCATGATGTCGACAAACAAAATTGGGAAGTGGCTCTCGTGGAAATGATCGTTCCCACACAAGTCAGAAACATCGAAGAGGATGAAGGAAAATTCTACGTCGTGACTAAAGATCCAGAACTGGCTTGCAGCCTTTTCACAAGTGACAAACGGGTGTGAATTAGAAGGCAAAAAATGGGCAATACCCCTTTGCATTCCTGCAGGCAATCTTGCGTCACCACAAAATCTCACTGACGAAATGGACAAGGTATTAAACAAACCACTAAAAAAAATTTTAACTCAAAGAAACCCACATTGGACTTGATTTTTCCGGCTTGCAAAAAAGTGTCAAGTTTACCGGTAATAGTGGATCAAAGAACGGCTTGGAACTCATCCTCCCTCCTTAAAGAAACTTGGAGGAGGGGGGAAGTACTGAGGTGTTTCCGGACGAGACAACAGCAGATTCAAGTACGGTGTGAACCCTTCACGAAGATGAACCATTTGTTGTATATACCGATCTGGCAGAACAAACTTGATAGGGGATGTCGAAGCACCCATTTTTCGCGTTGTGCCATTTGACACAAAAACAAAAACAAGGCTAAACCACAAAAGCACTTTGAATTTCTAAATCTACCACTACATACCTGTCGCAATCATATTTCAACGAGATCAATATCAAATAACCGGCGCACAGGGGATTCAGTTCATTTCACTGACGGGAAGTCGATGGGAAGCTTCATTTTAAAAGAAAGACACGATGATTACCAGTTTACCGTGGTCAACCTCGACAAACCCGAAAAGGTTTGGGCTCCATTTTCAAGAAAAGGCCCAACATCTTCCCCCGGTGAAACCCATCGTGAACTCGGACTACATACTCTAAAAAAGAGGGCCTTAAACAAGGAAATAGGAGCCGTAAAAGAAATTCTGTCTGGCCAAAATTAAAGCCCAGTGATCAAAAACGGGGTAAAACATTGTTGAAAGATGGGGGTCAGAAAAAACCCCTGAGAGTATAAAGCTTCGAGAATTCAAAGTCGACATCATTCTGCTTCCAGCACGTCAAGGAGGACAACAAAAAAAAAAAAATCTAAATCAGGGACCTTAGATAATTTGATTGAACAACATGATGCAACACGGCTCTTGTGATGTAACAAAACTGAACTTGATGTGACACATGTCCCCCCCTACCATACAGCAAGCAAATGCACAGTGGACAGAAAAATTATCCTGTGTCAGCACTGAGCAGTTCATCCCATTGAATTTGTAATTCCTGCTCAATCAGAAAAGGGGGATGAAAACAACCAGAGCTACTGTACCTGAAAGTCAAAGTAGTCAAACCGGATGGCACAAATCTGGCTGGCGATGGAGAACAACCACAGTAAATAATTTCTTCCACAGCTTGTTTTAGCAATTGACGTGTACCGAACAACAAACGATCACCAATAATGCTGACACGTATGCGTACCGGGCCTACATTGAGAATTTGCTGTCTTTATTCTACGGACAGTAAATCAACACAGTTCTACGCTACGGAAATGTGGAATCCTGACACGGCGGGTCATATGCAAGAGCATACAGTTGCGGACGATAATGATAGAATTTAAGAAAAGAAGAGCACGTTTCCACCACAGTCGTGTTCTGGAAATGTGTGGACGTCTGCATTTAGACCTGTGTTTGCAAGACCAGTACCTCCCAAATGGTGTAGAGATACGACTGCGACTCAACAGAACCCCAGTCAGTTTTTGCCTGTTTGGAGGAGAGGCAAAAATCCAGTTAATTCAAGCTGGATTCAATGTTCGGACTGTTGACCTGTTTACCCGTAGTGGCCAACAACTTAAACCAAGACCATCGCTCAACATGGCATGAAGCTCCCAATTCGCCGAGCTGAGGTGAAAACTTTCACCATTCCTGGAGGCCAGCGATCAAAGATTAGAAGATCATTTATTTCAAGGACAGTTGCCCAAACGTATCATTCTGGGCATGGTAAAGAATACAGACATGAACGGCGATGTGGCAACCAACCCATTTGATTTAAACATTTCAACTTGTCTAAGTTAGAAGTCAGTGTAGACGGAAAGACGACACACAACTTGCCGTTCCAGCCCAACTTTCCCACAGGAGAAATTTTTGAGATCATACATGTCCCTGCATCAAGCCACGGGTCACTCGGTTTAAAACCGCTCCATGGGTCTGACAATGGACGATTACATGCAGGGGTACACACTGTGGGGCATTGACTTAAACGCCAGATCAAGGATACAGAAGAGGGACAGCTGCATCCTATAAAAACGGGGAACTTGCGAATCGAGCTTCAGTTTCGTGCACCTCTTGGTGACCCCATCAACGTGATTTGTGTATGCCGAATACGACAGTCAGATAGAGATTAACGGGTTCAGAGAGGTTATCACAGACTATTAACCATGAGCAAATCAGGAGAAACAGCTGGCCAAACAACTATACGAAGAAATCTACAACTTGAATAGGCGACACGATATTGTAAAGAGTTTAAACCATCATGTGGTGCATGAATTGCAGACAACACCTCTTTGATATCGTGAAAGAAAACTGTTATGGTTGCAATGTTGATCATCCCAGTCAGACCCAACATCCGCTATGTTTGTTTAGCAGCAAAAGTGAGTGGGTCGAGATGTTTCTGAACAGTGCATTAAAAAAACTGGACATGTATCAAGTGATGGAAAGATGGTACGCTGAACTACAAAACAATGGATCTCACACGCGCTGAGAAAGCTGATGCTTATCAGATGTGGGCAAATATAAAGGCTAGTGTA
Source organism: Solen grandis (assembly GCA_021229015.1). NCBI lineage: Eukaryota > Metazoa > Mollusca > Bivalvia > Adapedonta > Solenidae > Solen > Solen grandis. The sequence continues at coordinate 13,520,220 of CM037779.1, forward strand.
GATGTGAAAAAGATCACACCATTGGAAGCTTTTGAGTGCGAATGGGCGGAACGAATTCAATAAGATTGGGAAAATGGAAACGATTGAGTTGCAGTATATTTTGGATCATCACCAATTCTAGCTCCCTTGAATACCTAGGTATGTGCTAAAGATCAGCTACCACAACGTAGACCAGAGAAATGTAAAGGCTTACATAGTGAATACCACAATTCGACTCAACCTGGGTGAACATTGGTGGCTGTGTTTTCAACGATAAATCGACTTACTACTTTGATTTCGTATGGACAAAAACCACTCCATCGTGACATTCAACGTTTCTTGGAAAGACATGGACCCTATACATGGAATCTCATGCGACTTCAAGGATACAACACGTTTGTGTGTGGAGCATATTGTTTGTTTGCTTTGCATTTTCTTGTTCAAGGGATGTGATTTAACACGGGTGCTTAGAGCTAAATTCCGGACAGAGGATCAACCTCACTTCAATTTGAACGATTCCAATGTGGGATGTTGGTTTTACCGGAACTATGCAGAACTGTACAAACGTGCAAGAAGACAAGTGTGTTATCAGCACCAACAAACATTTTACAGCTAAACATCCACCAACATTTGGAGATGGTCGTGCGTGTTTTGAATTACTGACGAATAGTTTAGACCCATTCTACTTTCATTAAAGTGTAGTGTTATGTACTTGTTGTTAATAGTGTTTGCATTGTTCATATTGTTTGTTCATATTTTGTTGCAATGTTCATGGAGTTCAATAAAATGCTAAAACTGATTTGATTTCTTGTTGTTTATGTTTATCTTACACATTAACAATTGTGATATATTCCCTCTCGAATATAGTTGATGGCCCTGAAAAGGGCCGTATTTGGTTTTTTGTGATCCTGAATTACTCGGAGTCACCCTACTAACTCTGAATAATCAGGGTCAAACCATATGCCATATAGGCTGAACGCACTGTAGGCCCATGTTTAGCTAAAACACAGGCAGGCCAGGCATACACTTGATAGGGTGCCCTACAAAACGGGCACTTCTGAAGCCGTGTGAAGCTTCTGACGCATACAATGTCCTGACATCGAAACTGGTTTATGTGGTATATATCCTTCTCCCTCTCCTCTAAACACACACCACACTTTTCGAACCAGAGTTTTTGTTCGGACATTGCGATTTCATCCTTCTTCTTTAAAAAACACTTATATACTTATAAAAAAGTAGTTCAGTAGGTCAATCCACCCCATGTCAAGGCCAAAGGCAATGCTATCCAATCAGGTCAAAGTTAAACTTCGTTTTTATTTAATTGGATGGAAATTACGTTCTCTGATTGGTGTGTGCCAACACTCGATAGAAAGTAGGTCAATCCGCCTCAAGACTATAAAAGCACACTGCATCGTATCATAATCCCACTACCAAACCATGGAAAGCTACGTAACTTCTGATCTCGTTAACAACGGCATACAGGCTGCTGATTTGTTTGAGCTGACGACAGCTGCTAACCAGGCATCAGTCTCGTACACTCCGACTCCGGTGTACCATCCCAGCTACGAACCAACGTATCAACCTCAGCCTCCACCACACCAGCAGCAACCATTACAGCAAAAACAACCAATGCATCACCAACCGACAGTGCAGCCAGTAAATAATGTTGGACAATCTATTCTGAGGGAACTCAAAGAGGTGAACAACAACCTCATCAAATTGCAAGTGGAATGCCGTATCAAATTGAAAACAGACAAGCTGGTGGTGCCTATCACTTTCATTCCAGAAAATGCGGAATCATCCAACAAACGTCCGCTTGATGGTGGATCCCATTCTAAGAATGGACTTGGAGCCCCTTCTAAAGACATACAAAATAGCAAAAAGAGTAAGAAGTAGAGAAAAAACAACGGCCCTTTTCAGGGCCAACCCAGATGTCTCGAAAGGACATTTTTTTTACAATTGTCAAACCAAGTAATAAAAGCATCAAACGAAATGAATTCATGCCATTCGTTTTCAGACTGTGCTATGGATAAGTCACATATAACTAACATGGACAACGACTGCATATCTGACATGGACAAATTACAAGCCCTACACCAACGTACGCTTAAAATACAAGCCCGATACTAACGTACGCTTAAAATAACAACAACACTCAGGAGTATCGTAGCCAAATTGAGTGAATGTTACTATACTGATCTATACTATGATGATATCTTAAATATCATTGAAGCACATTTCATCACCATAGAACATGTTGAATATCTGCTGAAGAAACTCATAGACAGTCATGAGTAACCACTACTCTGTGCGGAAAAAAAAACGGCCCTTATCAGGGCCAACCCAAATGTCTCGAAAGAGAATATACCTCAATTGTCACCATTTCTTTCAAATTCCCTTCAAAATGATTTTTTCATTAAAATATGATCCAATGTTTTATAAAAGTTTACAAAAATAAAAATGTTACAAAAAATAGTCATCACTACTACAAATTCGGCTTGAAATGTTTTAATTTAACAGCAATTCTGATATGTCAGTACAAAGTAGGTCAATCCACCTCAGGTCAAGGCCAAAGGCAATGCTATCCAACTCAGGTCAAGGTTAAACTTCGCGTTATTGTCATTGAATGAAAATAAAGTTCTCTGATTGGTGTACGCTAACACTCGATAGAAAGTAGGTCAATCCGCCTCAAGGCTATAAAAGCGCACCGCATCAAGCATTCTGTCATATTCTCGCTGCACAACCATGGAAGAAATTCAGCAACTGATTGAATTTGTCACAGTAATGGGGAGAAAAAACGAACTATTGCTCATGGAAAAAACGATGTCATCGTAATCAGTGACGATGAAAACGATGTCACCGAAATCAAGGACGATGAGGACAATGTCACCGAAATCAAGAAAGATGAGAACGACGCCATCGAAATCGAGGACGATGAGGTCAATACGAATTATGTTATATGGAGGAACGATGCCTTCGAAACCAAGCACGATGAGAACGAAGTCACCGAAATCTAAAGAAGAAACAAAACGGCCCTTTTCAGGGCCAACCCAAATGTCTCGGAAGGACATTTTACAATTGTCAATCCCCCTTTAACTTACATAACGTTAAGAAGTGGTCCTCCTTTAACTAAGAAATAAAACATGACGTCAAAATGACAATATTGCGTTATTAGAATGTTTGGTATGCAAGGTCATACTCTTTCTCTCTATCAGATCTTAAGTCATCATAGTTAGATCTAACAGGTAGGACATGTTTTTTATTACATGCAACATACGGTGCCATAAATCTTTTTTCGATAAAACACAAGGTGCCATAAATTTTTCGTCGGTGCCATAAATTTTCAACCCGGTGCCATAATTTTTTTTTTTAAAAAAATCAGGGTGCCATATTGCCACCCTTCACTACTATTGATCATAAAAAAATGTTTATCAAGTTGTTGAAAAATCAAGGTTCATCCCTTTCATGTCTTTAAAATTTATAGCATGAGTTGCAGTTTATGTAACTCCTTAATTTTGAATTTCAAGGCTGTAAAAAAACTTGAAAACTCTTAAATATTGCTTCAGAAAACGAGTACGAATCATGGCTATTCAATCGTCTCAAAATAAGACAAAGTGGTTTTTCAAATTTGTATTGTCTGTCCAAGAAAAAAGGCGCAACTTGAAAAAATAAACTTTTGCCATATCCATGTGACACATGACGAAGACATTCGTTCTGCAAATCCTTAAGAAGTTGAGTGTAGGACAAAAGCCCACTAGGACATAAACCCACCGGTCAAAATTATATATTCCCTCTCTCAAATCTGTTTATCGAACAGAACAGAATATATACAAGTATATATAATTCAGAAATTTTATATTACATGTAATTGTTGCCTCCTAATCACATTTACTTATTTATTTATAACTTGTTATGTCATTTATTTGTGACAACATTAAAGTCAAATTGAGCAAAACTTCATTATGATTAGAGAAGAAGGTTTGAAATATAGACTATAAAAGCAACAAGAGCGATTACTGAAGGTGATTAATACCCCCGCAAAATGCTTTTATACAAGAGAAGCCAGACTCTAGGGGGAGCCTAGATTAGAACCTGTATACATAGTATATTGGTTATGATAGTAGGTAAATATTTTGTTTAAAATGGATAGAGAGTCAGTTATGGTTGTTGAACACAGTAGTTTAAAAGTGTAAAGTTACAGTTCTTGGACATTGCACTTCTCCTAGTCGCCATCTGTTTACATTTTAAGTTTCAAGTAAATGCCATGTATAATATACGAGTTATGTTCAGGACAAGAAAAATGACTCGACTTGACTAATTGAGTTTACCGTCGCCTCGACAGTATTTCAGTCATATAGCGACGTCCAGCTAATTACAGGTGGAGGAAGACATCCGGGTAGAACCACCGACCTACCGCAAGTCAGCTGGAAGGCTTCCTCACATGAAAATCCGAATGCCCCTGGCAGGATTCGAGCCAACGCGGTGACGGGCTGACAAGAAAAATAAGCAATTTAACAAAGGGAGATAAATAAAATATGGGACCAGGTAGAGTTACAGTTCTTAGACACTGTACTTTTCCTAGTCGCCATCTGTTTACATTTTAAGTTTCAAGTCAATACCTTGTATAATATTCGAGCATGAAAAAACATAATTAAACAAAGGGAGATAATTCAAAAATGGGAGCAGGGCAATAACTCTGCTATCCTGGAAACAACTCAAGTAAATTTGACACGCACCTCTCCACCTAATTATCAATGCACACACAAAATTTGAAATGAATCGGTTAAGAAATGTACAAGACGTTCGCGTCACAAGATATTTAGAGTCGAATCAGGGGCAATAACTCTGTAATCCTTGAGTGAAATGTATGTCACGCACCTCTACACCTGATTATGAATGCACACATAAAATTTTAACCAAATCGGTTTAGGAAATGTAGAAGTAGTTTGCATCACAAGTTTTTGGGATAGACAGACAGACAGACAGACAAACCAACAGACCAACGGACCGACAAACCAACAGATCAAAGGACCGACTTATTCCGTTTCACTACATGACATCATGCCGCCTATAGATGATCTATCGATCGGCCGTGGGTATTCGACGATGACCACTTTAAGGCAAAAGCGAGAGTAGTGGGATCATTACATAAACGGTATTAAAACACTTATCTAATTATAACAAATACATAATAACAACATAATTCAGAATGTGTGAGTTACCTGGGATTTAATTATTAATCAATACTGCATTAAAAATACGAGTTGAATATGTTCAAAGACGTTTTATTCAAAACCGTAACTGTTGTTAATGTGTTATTGTTTGTTAACATGTTTTCTTTTACCATTATTTTGCACTGGAAATATCTGTTTTAAGTGCGAACAAACTTTCCGTGACATTTCCCAATCAGAATAGCGCCCCATTTTACATACATGAAGATATTACTAAGTATCTTTACCTGACATACATAACGCTTAGTATATGACTATCATGACTCATTTGGAATTGTATTATAGTATTTGATACAATGGCCACGATATGATGACTCGTTTGGAACTGTATGATAACATTGGTATACTGGTTACGATAGTATAACTCATTTGGAATTGCATTAGAGTATTCGTACAATGATTAAGATATTATAACTCAAACAGAATTATATGAACCAGTGCATATGCATGCATACACATGTACACCAACACATACGCATACGCACGCATATATACGCACGCACACACTGGAATAGTTCATTACGCGTTGTGTGTGTGTGTGTGTGTGACATATACCATAAAAGTAGAATTGTATCTCATTTAAAAGTGAAAACATTTTGTATCCCGTAGCTCAGTACGTTCAGTATTCATACTTAATGCTGAAATCCGCCATTTAATTAACTTCCATATTTTACTTGTAATAGTTATTTTCATTATATATTCACCAATGTTCTTCTTGCACCATATAAGTTAATTTATTTTGCAAAATATTGTATTTTTTTATGTGTTGATATTTATATATATGTACACATGTCACTATAATAAAAGATTATCTTATACTGCTGTAAAAAGAAAAAAAAGTAGCGCCCCGCATTAGAAACTCCAATGTATGTAATTAACCTAAAGTAGACCACACATAATTTTGCTTGATGGCGAGTTAGGTTCCTCTCAGAGCATTTCTTCACTTTGAAAAAGAAATGGAAACATTCAAGTATCTTAATTAATCAAATACATTGTCAATTTCTACACATACTCAACAACACATAAAATGTATACACCAGGTTCACTAGTATTGAAGAAAGAGAATGACCTACTTATGTAGCTTATGAATGAAATCATGCTCATGAACCTTACTCCGGATTATTATGAAACAAACAGAGAGCAATATCAACTGACTCTGTAGCAACTATAGTTGCAGGAAAGCGTGTGGAATGACCTTTGCCTTTATTGCTTCAATCACTTTTGAAACGCTGGGTTTAAATTCATGTAAATCAGTATGTTTCCTCTTTTTGCTTCCTTTTTTTTTGTTCAATCTTCATCATGTTTTCACTGTTTGTGCATTTAAATAATACAAATAAACTCATAGTAAATAACGATGAAAATATGCAAAGGTCAAGGTTATAATACCGATTATTGTTATTTTTATCGGCACAAAATATCTTCAAATCTAAAATATTTTATAGAAAGTATATGAACAAAAGTTTTAGTACGTGAAGAGGTCGTTCTAATGATGTTTAGTTTTTGAAGATCGGACTTCATTTGATCAATTTACAACAGTCCAAAGTTTGATCCTTTATCGAAAAATCGTAAATCCGTATGTTATCTGAATTATATTTGCATTATTTAATTTGCTTAACATATATACAGAGAATATTTGGGTAAGCGAGTTAAGGGTATGTATTGTTTGTCAACAGCATGCGGCAAACGTCACTAATTGGATATATTACATTTTCAAAAACATAAGTTTTTAGTGTGTGTCTTTTTTGTCTCTTAGTTCAAGTTTCATCATTTTCTCCACTGGTTGTATAGTTTTATGATACACAAATTCTCATAAATAAAAATTAAACAGTATTTTCATTGGTCAAGGTTATATAACGATAATTGCCATTTTCTTCAGCTCAAAATAGATCCAAATTTTTAGCGTGTTCATTCTCTAAGCAATCACTTTTAAACTTAACCACAGTGTTCTTTCCTAAATTCGGGCAAGAAGGTTAACAAATGTTATCAGCCTATTATATATTGAGTTTTTCCCCCATGAATATTAAAAAAAGAAGAAAAAAAATATCGCACTTCATTTCTTATCTTCAAACCTTATAATTTTTTTTTTTCCTTTGTAATATAATACACGATTGTTTTGTATTAAGTATCTTCTTTTTTCAAACTTTCTATTTGACTTTTATATGTTAATAATATTCGAATAAAGTTAATATCAATCAATTATGTCTGCAGTTGAAACCAGTACTCTTACTAGTCAAGTTAAAAGCGAAAACCAAGATGCCGCTTTGCGGTTCTAGTTAGGTTTTCGCACCTCGCAGTGCGAAAACCTATTGTTCTTCTTCTGTTTTATTTTTTTTTTTTTTTAGGTTTTCGCATCGCTTGCGAAAACCTATTGTTCTTCTTCTGTTTTATTTTTATTAGGTTTTCGCATCGCTTGCGAAAAGCTATTGTTCTTCTTCTGTTTTATTTTTTTTTTTTTTTTTTTTTTTATGAACGGCATATCAACAAGATAGGAAACAGTCACAGTTCTGATTTTTTTACCAGTTTTGTCCTAGGATCTGAATTTGATCCTAACGTCGAGAAAATTTTCATTTTTGTCTTAATTTTGCCGCTAGGGGGCGTTTTGTAAAAGTGACTAAGGGCTAATAACTCTGTTATTTGAAGTCCGATTGAAATGCGGTTTTTTGCATTGCGTTCCTTGTCAGTTACTTAATAAAACATGATAGTTTTCAAAAAGTTGCGTATATATAACTTTCGTGCTACAGGAGGTTGAATGTTCGAATCTCGAAAAAACTGTGAAATGAGGGTAGGTCTGCGAAAAATTTATCCACGTCTTTCAGGAATGAGATAGGAGAATTTTGTTTGTTGCATATGATTCGCAAGACATATACGCACAAAATATATGGTGTGGCGATTTTGAGAAATGCATGGTTTGTCCACAGTACGCGGTCAAACATAACCAATATTTTCGAAAAATCAACATTTTAAAAGCATGACTTTTAAGGTTATTTGCAGCTCCTGACTTTATTTTTTATTCAATCTTCATCATTTTTTCACTGTTAATGCAGTTTTATAAATAAAATAAAACCGTAGAAAAAAAATTACCATAATATGCAAAGGTCAAGGTCATATACCAATTATATTATTTTATCGGCATAAAATAGCTCCAAATCTAAAAATATTTTATAGAAAGTATATGAACAAAAGTTTTAGGCTGTGAAGAGATCTTTCCATTGGTGTTTAGTTTTTGAAGATCGGACTTCATTTGATCAAATGACCACAGTCCAAAGTTTGATCCTCTTATCAAACAATTGTATATCCATATGTTTC
>CM037779.1:13528835-13561072 GCA_021229015.1 Solen grandis
CTACATGACCTCCTTGGGGCCTCATTTTTTTAAAAAAATCAACTTTTATTTTTACAATTAAAGGAAACATTCATAAGATGACCATTTTTTGCAAAAGGGAAAACAAAAATTTGGAAACCAAAGGGTTTTCCCCGAAGAAGAATTTTGAATTTTCTATATAAAAATATATATGGGAAAAGACTGACCCCCCTATGGGCCCCTTTTTTTAAGGGGAAAAACCTTAATTTTAAACAATTTTTGGGGAAAATTCATGAGGTACCATTCATGTAAAAAGAGGTGTCCCGAGGACAGCCAAAGTCGACCCATTCAAATGCTTGTTGGTAAAACAAATGAAAACCGTTTCAAATAAAGCTGAATTAATAAAAGTCCCAAAAAAGATATACCTTGATAGTCTGATTTTCCCCCCCTTTTAAAATTTTTTTGATGTCTAAAATCAAGCCCATGCCTATTACTGGAAAATAAAACACCAAAAAAAAAAAAACACCCCTTTTTTGCATTAAAAAATTAACCAAAATCCAAGGTTTTGAAAAGGGCCTTAAAATTTTCATCATCCCCAAAAATTAACCTCCTTGTTTTTTTGAAAGCCCCTTTTAGACACTCCTTAACTTTCTATTTAAATTTCCCCAAGCAGTTTTTGAGATAAAAAGCTGGATATAGGTTGAAAGCAAAATTTTAACCAAAATTCAATTTAAAAAAGGGGGGCAAAATTTTTAAAAAAATTCCATTTAAGTGTTACCTTTCCCTTTTTATATGTACCCCCAAAAAATTTAAAGATCTTTCAAAAACAAATTTCCCTGCCTGGACCTGAATATAACATGAAAAACCTTGCCCTGCAAAAATTTTAAACCCAAAAATTTTTAAAAGGGAAAAAAGGGGGCCTTTAAATTGTAATATTCCCTCAAGAGTTATCACCTTGAAAAAGTATTTAAACTCCTAAAAAATATTAAAAATGTTTCAAATCAATCCCCTCCTGGAAAAACTGTGAAATTAGCATGAGAGTATCTTTCATGCAAAAAATTTAAAAAAACCCAAAATTTTTAAGTTTAAAAAGGGGGCCCTAATTTGTAATATATTTTTCCCTCAAGGGGTTTATCTACCTTTTTCTAAGATGCCCCTAAAAAAATTTCATTAACTTTCAAGTCAAAACCCTTTAATGGTTACTGAGGAAAAAAACTAGATAGAAACTTGCCCGAAAAAATTTAACCCAAATTTTTTTAATTTCAAGCAAAACTTAAACCCAAAATTTTTAAAATTTAAAAAAAAGGGGGCCCTAATTCATATTTTTTTCATTCCCCGAGTTATCTACCCCTTGGGTTTCCCATCCCCGAACATATTTATTTAAAATTTCAAGAGAATACCTAAAGGTTACTGATATATAAAGTTGAAAAGCCCAAATTGCACGCAAAACTTTAAAACCCAAAAACTGCAAAAGCCAATGCCGACGCCAGGGGGATACAATAGCTCTCATATTCTTCGAATAGTCCCACAAAAATAAAAATTTAAAATTTTGACCATTGGGTTAAAAAAAGAATTTTTTTTTTTTTCAAAATTAAAAATTTAGAGGAAATTAGCTGACCCCCTAGGGGCCCCCATTTTCAAGGGATCAACATTATTTTTGCAATAAAACCCTTCTTTAAAATTAACTCATGGGATTTCAGTAAGGTAACCCCAAAAGAGGTTTTTAAAAGGGGCATTTCCCGACTCAGTTTTTAAACAAACCATCAGCTTACCCCTGAAGAGACTCAGTTGGGGACAAAAATTTTTCACAGGGTTAAGGGTTTTTTTTTAGGCCTAGAAAATTTTTAAATAACTTTCATTTTCATCAGAGAAGACTTTCCTTTTAACAAAAAATCCAAGTTTTTCCCGTGAAACTATCTACCTTAAACATTTTTCCCCCTTTTTCCACTAGTTAAAAACCCCCGTATCCCCCAATAAGCCCACCATGCATATTTCACAAATACACAACCTGTTGACCTGATTTAAACACATTGTTTTAAAACCAAAATTTTCAACACCTACAATAAAGCCCCTTAAGGTTACCTTCCATTGAAAAAAAGATAAACCCTTTTTGGGGCAAAACATATAAATTACCAACTTCTTTTGGGGACCTAAACAAAAAAGTAAAATAAATGTCGTTTCCTTCATGAAAACTGAGTAAACAGCAAAGCCCGAAAATCCCCAAAAAAAGAAAGAAAAATTTTACTTTCTTATTTTTTAAGCCCCTTTTAAAACAAGAATTGGAAATTTAAAACACACATTTCTTTTTAAACTAATTTTTTTTAAAGATTTTGACATACTTTTTCCCCCCTTTTTTCAAGACTTGAAAGAAACTATTTTCACAAAATTAAAATATTAACAATAAAAAATTAAAGGGTGAAAAAAACTTTTGTAAGATTAAAAATTTTCCTGGATAGCAAAAAATATTTAGTTCGGTTGTATGAAAGTTTTTTCTCTTCAGGCCCAAATTATAAGTTTTTTTAATCTTTAAAAAATGAAAAAAAAAATGCATTATTTCATTTCATATAATAAAATATTTCAAAATGTGACTGCCAAAAATTAAGGGAAATGTGTTAAAATTTTCAAGCAATTAAAGGGGGGTTTCCCTAATAGATTGCTGGGTTAAAAATATATTAACATAAACCCCAAACAATTCATTCCCCCATTATTAAAATCCCAGTAACCAGGCCCCGTGAAACCAGATCCATTAAACATAAAATGTAGTCCAAAAAATGGCACTACTAGCAAACTCCCCCCCCCCAAGTGTGGACCACTTTTAAAAGATTCGATTCTAAAAAAAAAATTTTAAGCAGAAGGTTGGGGCGTTTTCCTTCCCGGCCTCCTATGAGAAATTAAAATTGAACCTGTATTAGAACCACCCCTTTTTAAAAGGGGCCCAAAAGCATTAAGCGGGCCCCTTTAAAAAAACAATGTTTTCAAAACTTAAGCATTTTTGGGCCTATATTTGTACTTAAAATTTAGCATTTACCTCTGTTAAGGGCCAAAGGGCCTAGAATTTTTTACCCAAACAAAATAATTTAAACAAAATTTTGGGAAAAGGCCCCATAAGAACAATTTTTGTGAAGTTTTTATCAAAATCCTTGTTTAAATTTAGAAGGAGATGTTGTTTTAAAAAAAAATTGTTGACGACGGCCCCCGCCCCAGACGACCGACCCAAAAAGGGAATCAAAAAAATTTTCACCATGAGCACGTTGTGCTCTGGGGAGCTAAAAACAAAAAAAGGGTCAGCTCTGGCAAAAAGTCAGGGAAACATAAAACTTTTTACATCTAAAAGTGGGTAAAATAGCAAAAAACAGAAAAGATTTTGATTGTCTCTACCTCAAATAAAAAATAAAAAACCTGTAACCCAAAAAGATGCCAAATTTAAAGGGTATTAAATTCTTTAACGAAATGCTTATGCTTTTTTATAGAAAGGAAAATTTTTTACATAAGTAACCTTTCGAATTGTTTTGGGATTCTGGTTTCCCGAAACCAAAAAAGGGGTAAAAACCCATCAAGAAATCAAACCCTTTGGCCTTCTTGAAATTTTCAAAATGTCCGGGGCTACTTTTAAGACTTTAAAATAAAGAACACTAAAAACTACTGCATCAAGTGTTAACACGTTTTCTAAAACCCATTTTTTTTAAAAACAATTTCCTTTAATACAGTTTTTGTAATTTTTTTAAAATGCAATTGGACAAAGTTTCCCCTATATTGTTTATTTTACTAAAATTCCCGGTCTTTTTTTTAGTGTGTAAAAATGAAAATTTTTTAATACACCCCGACATACCAAACCCCGTAAACAAAGATAAACTTTTAATATTTATTGTAACTCCAAGCAAGTGAACCTTTTCCAAAGGGGGAAATTTTAAAGTACCCTACACTTTTGGTTTTTTAAAAAAAAAAAAAAAAAGACAAAAGACTAAGAAGATGGTTTTTTGTGTTTTTATTTTTATACAATCAATTTAATACCCTTTTTTTTTAACAAGTGAATTTTTTAAACCCCAGTTTTTTACAGTGTCCTGGACCCCGGGAAAAATAGGGAATTTTCTGCAAAAATAAAACTTCCAATAAAAAAAATTTAAATAAAAAACTGCAATGATAATTGGGAAAATTTAATTTTTAACAGTTTTAAATTGTTTGGGTGGCTTCCCCATGGACAAACCCAAAAATTCTGAGAGGGAAACACTGTACGGGGGGTAAAACCCACCCATCTAAACCCAATTTTGAGGGAAAAAAAATCCCCCGGAAAACATAAATTTGAGAAGGGCCTATAAAAGGAAAACAATTTAAAAGGGGGACCATTTTTTGTCAAAGGAAAATTTAATTTTTGACCATTAGTTTTACAGAAGAAAAAAATTTTGAAATTTCTTTTTGAAGAGTATTTTAAAAAAAATAGCTGAAACCCCCAGGGCCCATTTTTTTAAGGGATCAAATTTTTTTCGCAATTATGGGGGGGCATTCCATGAATTTTAAAAATTTATTCAAAAGGGAAATTTAAATTCTGACCAATTTGGGTTCAAGAAGAAGAATTTTAAAAATTTTTTATAAAATATATAAAGGGGAAAAATACTGACACCCCCCGGGGGCCTCATTTTTTTAAGATATCATCTTTTTTTTTAGCAACTGAGGAACCATTTAAGAGGTGACCATTTTTGCAAATGAAATTTAAATTTTGACCTAAAGGGGGTTTTCAGAAGATTAATTTTGAAATTTTTTATATAGAGTAAAAAAAAGGAAAAAAATACTGACCCCTAGGGGGTTCATTTTTCAAGGATTAACTTTATATTTTGCAATTTTTTAGAAAAACTTTAGGTAACATTTTTTCCAAAGTTTAAATTAATTTTTGACCAATTGGGTTTTTATAAAGAAGAACTCTGAAATTTTTAATAAAGAGAATATAAGGAAATAAAGCAACCCCAAAGGGGGCCCCATTCTTCAAGGGTTTAACCTTTTTTTGCAATTATAAATAACATCCATGAGGTTTAAACCCTTTGGGGCCCAAGGAAAATTTAAAAATTTTGACCATTGGTTTTCCCGAGGAAATGAAATTTTGAGTTGTTTCTCTGGTGAGCTAAAAAGACATTTGCAAGTCTAAAAATGATCCTTTTCCCAAAAATTAAAAAAATTTTTCCCCTTTTAAACCCCGTTAAATAACCTATCTTAAAAAAGAAATTTTTGATAAAAGATTTCTTTAAAATTTGCTACCCAAAATTAAAAAACTGAGAAAAATTTGGGGCCCGTCCCCGTAATTGCTTGGGAAAATAACCTTTATAATTTTTTTATTTGCTTTTGCCCAAAATTTTTTTGTTTTTTGGGAAAAAAGCATAACACAAAAGGTTAAACAATCATCTTTAAAAAACTGGGGATTTCATTTCCCTTTAAAAAATTTTTCAGAAAGAAAAATTTTAGGGAAAAATTTCTTACTTTCACTACGTGATTGGGGTTTTTAAAAAGGGAAAAATTTAGGTGTAACCTTTTAAAAACCGGGCCTGGAAAAAAACTGCAAACTGCAACCCAAACAGGGGAAAATGCCCTTTATAATATGTTCCCTATAAAAATTCCCACAAAACCCTCACCACAAACACTATTTATCTATTTCCACACTTTATATTTTTAAAATACCAATCAAAAAATTTTATTGGGAATAAAAATTTTTTGTACATTGCCAAAAACCCAAAAAGAAATCTTGGCGGTTTTGGGAAATTTTGGGTTTTAAAATTAAAAACTCCGTAACAAGAAATAAAAAAGGGTAAAGAAAAAAAGAGTTGTCAGGGAACCGCACTTTTAAAAAATTTTCAGTGCTTAAAGTTTAAAAAAAAAGGGGCCAAAAAGGCCCTGAAAAACACTCCCTAGAAAAACTTTCTTTTTTTTTTGCCTGTTTTAAATTACAAATTATAACGTAAATTTTTTTCTGAATTACATAATCCCTGAATCATTTCAAATTTCCCCAAAACCAAAAAGTTTTCTGTGGTCAAAAAATTTTTAAATCAAACTTGACTGAGAGATTATAACTTTTTAAAAATTGTCAATGAAACAATTTTTGGAGTGTAAAAAGTGAAATCTGGCATTTTTTAAATTTAAAAGGGGCCCTAAAATTTCCGGGTTTTAATTATCCCATAAACAGGGCCGGGAGTCGAAAATTTGGGCCCAAGAGTATGGCTATTTAAAATTTTTAAGTTATTTTAAATTAAAAAAGCTTAAAAAATGAAAAGGAATTTAAAAACTAAAGGGGGGCAAAAAACCAAAGGAAATAAGGGGGAAATTTTAAAAAAAAAAACCCATAACTCCCCGTCCCAAATTTGGCCCCATATCACCAAATCTAAAAATTTGGGTGAAAGAAAATGCTTAAATATTGTAAAAAAGTTTGAAGATATTGATTAAAAGAAATTGAAATGGGAAAATTTTCAGCCATAATCAAACATGGCCAAAACGATTTTGGTAATAAACAATTTTCTAAAGTTTTTATGATGGGTTGCTTCAGAAATCAAAAATGCTTTGAGTGAAAGGGGAAAACCCGGGAATTTTTTAAATTTTTAAAAGGGGGAAACTCCAGACCTAAAAATTTTTCTTTATAACAGCCATAAAACAAACCTTTGGGTGAAAGAAATGCCCTTAAAAATTCAAGTTTCTTTTACTTTGAAATTTAAAAGTATCAAGGCTTTAAAAAAAGAATTTTTTCAACCATCCATTGAAAACCAGAAGGGGGTTTCCCGGGCCCTTTTTTTTAACTACTTTAAGCAAAAGATCTCCATAACACATAAATTTTTTCTGCTGAATTTTTTACCCTTTTGCCACTATTTATCTCATATAAATAACTATCGTCATCCAAAACACTGTTAAACCCAATATGTCGCATGATTTATCAGTTTTCACACACTGTTACCCAATACGTTTCCTAATTTTTTCATTAATCACACACTGTTACCCAATACGTCGCATGATATTAAACAGTAATTACACACTGTTACCCAATAAATTCCCCATGATTTAAACATTTAAACACACCCTGTTACCCCAATACGTTGGTAATTTATCAGTAATCATACACTGTTACCCAATACATCACCTGATTTATCATAATTTCCCCACCTGAATTCCCCAAAAACGTTTGCATGGGTTTATCAGTAATCACGAAATGTTTCCCCCAAAACGTTGCCCTGATTATCCCCGTAAAACACACACGTACCCAATTTCGTTGCATAAAATTTTTCATAAACACACACGGTACCCAAAACCGCATGAATTTTTCAGTAATCCCCGAAAAGTTCCCAAGACGTTGCATGATTTATCAGTAAAACACACACATACCCAATACGTTTCATAATTTATCATTTAAACAAACACTGATTAAACCCCAAAACGTCCCCAAGGGTTTTCATAATCACGAAATTTACCCCCAAAAACGTTGCATTATTTATCAGTAATCACACACTGAAAACCCAAAATTACTAATTTATTTAATTTAATTTACACACTGATACCCAATCCTCGCATGAATTTTTCAGTAATCACGAACTGTTACCCAAGACGTTGCATGAAATTTTTCGTAATTTCCCCCACTGATCCCCAATAAAAGTTGCATAATTTTTTCATTTAAACACACACTGAACCCAATCCCTCCATGATTTATCAGTAATCACAAAACTGAAAACTCAAAACATTTTTAAATTTATCAGTAATTTACACACTGTTAAACCCCCACGTCCGCATGATTTACAGTTAACCACCCACCCCCCATCTCACAAACCCTCTACCCTTATTTTTTCATCAACCGCTTTTTTTCACTACCACCCATTTTTTTTTTCTACTAAACCCCTTTTTTACATCGCTGCTTATTAATCAAAACCACTATTTTTTTTTTCTACCAAAAATTATCTACAACCCCTTATTTATCCCCCGACTGCTAAATTTCACATACCACAATTTTTTTTCTACTAAACCCTTATTTTTTCCCTTGACTGCTTATTTTCCATACCAATTTTTTTAACTACAAACCCTTTTTTAAACCCCTTGACTGTAATTATCACATACCACTAATTTTTTTCAAATAACCCTTTTTTATAATCGCCCGCTAATTATCACAAAACCCCTTTTTTTATCTACACCATTATTTAACATTAATGCTAATTAATTCCAAACCCCTATTTTTTTATCTTCCACCATTTTTTTTATCATTTACTGCTAAATTTTCACTACCCTATTTTTTTTATTTTACTACCAATTTTTTATCATCCCCCTGCTTTTTAACATAACCACAAAAATTTTTTTCTAAAACCCCCATTTATCAACTTAAACCCTTATTTATCATCGACGCTAATTATCACATACCACTATTTTTTATCTACTACCCATTATTTTTAACGACTGCTAAATTTTTTTAATAAAACCCCTATTTTTTTTTCAACTACCATTATTTATCATTTGACCCCTAATTAACACCTTTCCAAATAAATTTTTTTTTTCTACCCACCATTTATCTACTACCATTATTTATCACAACTGCTAATTTAAAACACATACCACTATTTTTTTTTATTACCACCATTTTCTACTACCCTTTTTTATCCCTCGACTTCTTATTAAACTATACCACTATTTTTATCTACTAACCATTTTTCACACCATTATTTATCATTGACTGGGTAATTATCCCATACCACTATTTTTTTTAAACTACCACCAAATTTTTCACTACCATTTTTTATCATCAACTGCTAAATTTTCACATAACCAAATATTTTTTTTTCTACCCCCATTTTTCTACAAACCCTTAATTTTTCATCAAATGCTTATTATCATTACCACTATTTTTTTTTCTTAAATACCAATTTTTCACTACCCTTATTTAAACATTGACTGCTAATTAACACTTTCCACTATTTTTTTATCTACCACCATTTTTTTCTACTACCAATTTTTTATCATCAAATGCTAATTACACATCCCCCTATTTTTTTTTTTCTACCACCATTTATCTAAACCATTAAATTTTTTTATCGACTGCAATTATCACATACCACTATTTTTATCTACTACCATTAAATTTTCATTACTGGGTTATTATCACATTCCCCTATTTTTTTTTTTCTACAAACCCTTATTTATCATTGACTGCTAATTATCACATACCACTATTTTTTAATTTTACTAACCCTTTTTTAAAACGCCCGCTAATTATCACAAAACCACCCATTTTATTATCTACTACCATTTTTACCCTTTACTGGTCATTATCACATACCACTATTTTTTTTTTCTACTACCATTATTTAAACAAACACTGCTTATTATCAAATACCCCTATTTTTTTCAAAAAACCCTTTTTTCTACAAACCCTTATTTTCCCCCCCACGCTAATTTCACTTTCCACTATTTTTTTTCTACTACCAAAAAATTTTTGACTGCTAATTATCCCCATACCACTATTTTTATCTACCAACCCTTTTTTATCAAACGGGCTGCTAATTTTTCACATCCACCAATTTTTTTTAAACTACCACCATTTATCCCCACCCTTAAATTTAAACATCGACTGCTTTTTTATCTATACCACTATTTTTTTTTCTACAAAAATTTAAACTACTACCATTATTTTCATCGACGCTAATTTTTCACATACCACTATTTTTTTATCTACCACCATTTTTTTCTACTACCCTTTTTTAACACGACTGCTAATTTTTCACAAAAACCACTATTTTTTTTTCTACCACCATTTTCCCACACCATTATTTATTTATTGACGGGTTATTTCACTTTCCACTATTTTTTTTTTTCTACCCCCAAATTTTTTTTACTTTCCATTATTTTTCAACGACTTTCAAATTTTCATATACCAACTAATTTTTTTTTTCTACCATCATTTATCAAATACCAAAATTTTCTTGACTGCAATTACACATACCACTATTTTTTTTTTCTACTACCATTATTTACTTTTACTGCTTACAGTGGGGCTTGCTTTATTTTGGGATATTTTTTTGTATCGTGTGTGTATGTGCGTTCCCCTTTTCCCTGTATCTTTTTGTAGGGGGCGGGCGTTTATCTGCAGATTCCCAACGTGTTTCGTGTATCGGGGTAAAAGTGTTTCGTTTATGGGATCCCTCCCTGTAATCGTCCGCATGAATAATTTTTTAGTTCAAAAACCCTTTCCCTTTAAAAACCCCGCATTTGAAATTTTAGCTTTCAAAATCAGTTAAGTGGTTACTCAAACCCCATGGCAAAAATTTTAAAAGAGATTACTTACGTTGTCGTTACAAAATTTTAAATCTTATATCGATTCATGTTTAATAAAAATAATGAGTTAAATACGTAGAGTGGGCTCCCCGTATTGTGTCAAAGGGGGAAACACTTCACCCTGCGTAAGATAGCCAATTAAATGTATTATGCGGTTACCAAAGAAAGCTTGGGGGGCGAAAAAATAATTGTTTCAAAAACATAGGGTTTGTTATAGACTAAAAATTCAATGGTAACAACAATTATTTGTAATTTTTGACACGAATTTTAAAAATGTTTACTTTTCCCAATTGAAAATTCGTTGTTTTTTTTGTGTGTGTGGTATGTGTTAATTTTAAAAAGATGGGTTTTTTAAATTTTAAATTGATTAAAATTTTTTTGTTCCTTGGGCGAAAAAAACCGAGTAAATTTGATTAAAACCCCTACCCTGCCTACTGCAAAAAGTTCGTTTCGTGCGGGGGCCGGTATCGTGCAAACGTGTTTTCGTGCATCCCAAACGTGTAAAAAGCCCTCGTTCGTTTTTCGTTTCGTTTATTCCCTTTTATTTGTTCGTTTATTTCGGGTTTTCGTTAACTGGGGTGTATTTGTGCTTTTTGTTTGCCCCTTTTTTTTTTTTTTCGTTGCGGTTTTCGTGCGGTTCGTTTGCCAACCCTAAAAAAGCCCCACGTATTTTTCACATACCACTATTTTTTTTTCTACAAAACCCTTTTTTAAACATTGACTGCTAATTATCCAAAACCATTATTTTTTATCAAATACCATTTTTTTAATTTAAACGACTGCCTTTTTTTCACAGACCTATTTTTTTTTAAACTCAAACCCTTAAAATTTTCATCGACTCTAATTATCACAGACCCCCTATTTTTTTTTTTCTAATACCATTATTTTTTCATCGACTGCTTAATTTTCAAATACCACTTTTTTTTAAACCCACCACCATTTACCCACTAAACCAATTTTTTATCATCGACTGGGTAATTTTCACTACCACTATTTTTTATCTAAACCCCCCTTTTTCTACTACCCTTATTTACATAGACTGCTTTTTATCATATACCAAAATTTTTTTTTTTCTACCCCCCCATTTATCTACTACCATTTTTATCATCAAATCCAATTTTCACATACCACTATTTTTTTTTTTCTACCCCCATTTATTTTCAACCCTTATTTTACATCGACTGCTAAATTTTAACACATACCACATTTTTTTATCTACTCCCCTTTATCATCTAATACTATTTTTCACATCCGTTCCTTAACCCTCCTTTACCCCAAGGCAAACTGATCCCTTTGGGAAACCCCTTTTATAAGCTGGGCTTGGGGGATATACCCGTACCATTTTAAAAAAACGGTGGAAAAAAAAACCCAAAAAACCTCCCCAAATTTTCATGGTGGGGGGAAAACCAAGCCTCAGCCATTTTAAAACCCCTCAATGAATCATTTATCTAAGTACAATAAAAATGTTTTAAAACATGATTTTCATTGAAAAATCAAAATCCTTCCTACAAAATTCCTTTTTGGTTGATAATGACACAATTTCACAATTTTATACCCCAGAATGGTATTAAAATTGCACACCAATCTGAAACATACATAGGTAACTGTTTAAATTCCTTTTTATTCATTTTATCCATAGAGGTGTTTTTTTTTTTACCAAAAGACATCTATCTTTTTCCTCCCCAAGTTTAAAATACTATCTTAAAATACAGTGGGGCTAACCCTATCAGGTTTTTCAAAAAATAAAGAATTTGGGGAAAAACGATAGAAATTAAAGGACATATAAAAGATATGGGGATAAAACGATCTGAGATATGCGATGTTCGATAGCAGGTCGATTTACCTTACATTCGTTACGTTTCGATGCGATGCGTTTATTTAAACTGATACCATACATATAAAGAATTTTACGATCTGCGATTACGTTTTTGCCCATAACATACCGGGTAAGCACGGGATAAATGGCATTTTTTTTCAAAAAGAAACAACTGAATTTTTCAAAAAATTCAAAAATAAAAAAAAAATCAAAAAACTTTTTAACCAAAAATTATCACAAGCCGTGTTTTTTATCTGAAAAAAACAACGGGAAAAAACAAAACCGGGGGAAAAAGGAAATGGGGCCCCAAAATAAATTGCGGTTTTCCCCAAAATTTAAAGGGGCTCTGTTGTCTCCGGCAATAAAAACCTAACAAATTTTAAAGAAAAACTGATTTTTTCCTAATGAGGGCTCATAAAAAAATTATTAATTATGCTTTTTATTATGTTTCTTTGATTTTTTCACATTAAAAAAAAAATGAAAACCAGTAAACAACTAATATCTAAATACGCTGTCATTTGGCTAATTAAAAAAATATTTTTTCGGCATTTTTCAAACTTTTCATTTAACCCCCAAACATAAATGTATAAATAATTTAAATTTGGTGTAAACCAAAAACAAAAAAACCGAGGAATGTGGGGGAATACACCGTTCCCATTTTTTTATTAAAAATTCGTAAAATTTACAAGGGAGGAAAATGTCCCCCGGTTTGGTTAATAAAAATTTTTTCATAAACTTTAAAACTCGAAATCCGCTATTGTTTTTTAAAAAACCCCCCAAAACCCGAAGAATTTTGTTGGAAATTGACCTTGGTAATTAAAAAAATTAAATACAAGTGCCCTTAAAATGGGTCGAAAAAACTATCTTTTTCGAAAAGGCCATATGAAGAGGGCCCCCGTTTTAAAGGGGAATTTCCCTGAAAAATGTCTTAAAGCCCCATGCGATACTTATTAAAAAATTTGTTTCGTTTAAACCCAGTACAAGGATAAAAAAGTTTTCCAAATCGGGTTTTTTTTTCATTTTTGGCTACCCCCAATTCATCTAAATGAAAAAAGTTATTTCACACCTTTCCAACATTTTCCAGATTTTCTAAAACCCCTGCATTGCTACATTTTAAAGGAAAAAAAAATAATTGTCTCTTAATTTAAACAGGGGAAAAAACATCAAGTATTTGGGTTTCCCAAAATTTTGTAATGGTATCCATGTTTTTGAACCCAATTTTTAAGTAAAATTATTTAAAGTAAAGTATTTTAATTTAATTTAAATAAAATATATAACAAATTTATATTGTGTGCATATGTTCTCCCCCACTAATTCACGGGGTCATCCCCATAAAAATTGGGATTCATCTCTCCTCCCCTCTCCTCTCCTCTCCCCCTCAACCTATATTTTTTTACCTAATGGCATTTAAAAATTTTCATGTATGGGGTTTCCCAAAACACTTTTTTAATTTTCAGAATTTTGATTTTTAGAAAACCCAAAGGGGGTTTTAATCGGAAAGGGCAAATTAAGAAAAAAAAAAATTTTATTTAAAAACCCGTGTTTTTTTCCGACGTTTTAACAACAAAATATTTTAAAGAACCCTATTAAAACGCTCATTTGTGATATAAAAATAGTCCAAAGTTGCACACATTTGCCCGCACACTTTTCCCCTTTCAAATTTTTTTTTGATACAGTTTTCATCATTTTATCATCATCACGTGTACATTTAAATTTTTTTTATTCTCATTCAAATATATTCTGTCCTCCTACCTGGGTTGGAAAAAGTTTTTTTTAATATTATTATTCTATTTAACAAAGGGGTTTTTTTAAAAAAGAATTTCAAATTATTGCTAAAAATTGTAATCTTTTAAATAAACCCGGAAAAAAAACATTTTACTCTGTGGACATTTTCAAAAGCTCTCCCTTGGGGGGGGTATCCCGCAGCGGCGAGACATAAAGGGAAAATATCCGGGCCCAAAAAAAACACTGCTGTCCTTCTGATAAGAACTTTTTGGCACGCCTCCCGGGATTGCCCAAACACACTTTTTTCCCCTTTAAATTTTAAAATAAAAAATAGGGAATGCAAGAAAATTTTTCCCAAACCCATTTAAAAAATCTCTACAAAAAAGTAATAAAAAGGAAATGAGAATCTTTAGCAAATGTATAAAAAGGGAAAAAATATCATTTTTTTTTTAACTATTAACATGTCAGTGAACTCTGTTTTAAACACGGAATAAAAAAACATCAAATATTTTATAACAAATCTTCCCCTTCCCATGTTTGGGTTTTAAAATTTATTTTTCCCAAATTTTATGGCTTGCAATAATTCCCCCGGTTTTTCATATTAAAAATTAAGACATAGCAGGAAGCATAAACAAGAAAATGTGGTCCCTTTTTTTCATTGTTTTTTTTCCCTAGGGAAAAAACGGTTGGGTTTTTTACAATTAAGTTCGGGGGTGATACCCCCTCTAATTTCGCAAAAAAAAACTCTTTTGAAATTTTTACGTGTCCGAGGGATACACCGATATAAATGTAAAAAATGTTCCTGTGTAGAACAGTACTTAAGCTCCCCTGTTTTCAAAAACAATAAACCGATGCATCCCTTTTACACATCAAAAAAAACGTAAATTTGGATTTACGGGATCAAAAAAAAAAATGCCCGGGGGGGATTTTCCCGTCTCCACCCTACCTGAAATTTTTTTATCTCCCCGGACTGAAAAAAAAAGGGGGAAAAAAAAACATAATTTTTCACCCTTCAACCAAATTTTTTTGGGAAATGTGTGTGCGGCGCGGTTGTGCGTAATGAAAAAAGAAAGAGAAACCTAAATAAAATAGGAAAAAAATTAAATAAATAAAAAAATATTCCCTAAAATTTCAATTACTTTTTTTTCCCGAATTCATTAAATAATAAAGAAAAAATGGCATTCGAGTAAATACAGCAGTAAAAAAATAAAACCCCGGGAAAAAAAATAATTTCACGAAAGCAACATTTTGACGGGTCTTGCATAAGTAGGGAATTTATTTGTTAGTTTTTTAGACAGGTTAATAAAGCAAACCCTTGTTTAAACATATCGATTACACATATTTTTAAATTATTTTACTTTTAAAAAAACTGAATAGCCCCAACTAAATTAAAGGGATTTACGTCTCTGATAAAAGTTCCTTTTTTTACACTGGGATCATATTAAATATCACGCATGGCGTCTTCTCCTGCAAGTTCCCCTTTGGCCATAACACATGTATAAAAAAAAATTTAAAAAAAAAGAAATATAAATATTGCAAATTTGGAAAAAAATGAAAAAAAAATGCACTGCTAAATTTTTTGATTATAAAAAGATCCACCCTTAATAAACCTAACAAATAATTTAAATTTAAAAAACACAACATTTTTTATTTCTGAAATAAGTGGGGGCCCCCTAACTTTAAAAATTTCCCCCAAACTAAAAGATTGTTCAATACATTAAAGTTATGCGATTTTTCGATATACGAAATTTCCCCAAATAAAGGTTTTCCTACGATGCATGCATACAATCCCCGGTTTTTAAATTTGGGCCCAAACATTGAATGCGATAGAAAACGTTTTCCCTACGTTACATCGAAGAGTAAATATTCTTACATACGATGCGATACGAACCCATATACCCTTTTTGACAACGATACTTAGCACCACTTTTAAACCATCAGCCATCCATCTACAATTTATCCCTCTATTCTCTTACCTTTTTTTAAAACCATCTACTGTAAAATCATTGATTTTTCGTTTTACATTAATTTCGTTATCAACTTGGGGAATTTTAGGGTATATAATTTGTGGATTCTTACTAGAAAAATAGGTCTAATAAGAGACAATTTTTGGGGGTTTAAATATTCAGGAAAAAACCCCCCCACAAAATCGAAGAAAAATTTTGGGTCCAAAAAAAAATTTAAAAGATTTCACAGTATCCAAAAATTGACCAACCAGCCCACTTTATTTTTTTCCCCCCCCATCCATCTACATCAAATAGTAAGCAATGACCCCCTTTTAAAAATTTTCCCGCCATTGGTTTTTTTTTTCTTGGTAGTAGTGGGGTCTTTTACTCGAAGCCCCTCCGCTCCACAGCCCCGGGGTTTATACCCCCGTACATTTTCACCAGTATTCCTTTGAACATTCTCACATAAAGAAAAGAGAAAAAAATTATATTTGGGCTTGCCAAGCAAAAAACTAGCGTGTTTTTTAAACCTAAAATATACACAAATTTTGGAACACCTTTTGTGTAGCCCCCCCAAAATTTCTTTATGTTAAATTTTAATCGCAGGGCTAACCATTTTTGTGGAACATCTTAACACTGAATAATAGTAGGATACCCTTTGCCTTACACCACCTTTAACACCTCGCCCTGTTTTTTTTGCAGACTTCATGGTGACCTCAACATTCTTTCGGCCGTCTTGGAGCCCCCGGGTTTAAAATCCCCCTCCATGATGGTCACGTAATAATTTTGAAAACCCCCCAAAATAGGCAATATAGGTGACACTGTAAAAGATACTTTTATACACTTGCACCATGAAAATATAACAACTTTAATTGCTAATTCATGTAACGAAAATTGAGTACGGCAAGTTATGAAAAAAAGAGGCCCCCTATGGCCCTAATGCCACCTGGATAAATAGGTTGACCCAAGAACTCGTTCCCAAATTTTTTTAAAAATGCCAAGTTTTGAAAAATGATTTTTAAAGTTTTCAATTTTTTTTTCTTTTTTTACCATGGCAACCAAGTTCTATATGGACAAGTTTATTTAAAACTTTGTGAAGGTTACCCAAGGATCATTTCCCGTCAAGTTTAATCAAATTTTGTCCAGTGGTTTCAAGGAAAAGTTGATTTTAAAATTTTCCCCTATATACATATAAGGGAAATAAACCCCCCCCCTGGGCCATGTTTTTTACAGACGGGAAATTTTTTTTGCAACTTTGGGAGAGGTTGACCCAAGGAACATCTTTCCAATTTATTTTTAAAAAACTGGCCCGTATTTTGAAGAAGATGTTTTTTTAAAATTTTCATATTTTTTTTTTTTTTTTGCCATGGCAACCAAGTTTACAGGATCAACTTTATTTAGCAACTTTTTTGAAGGTTGACCCCCAAGGGTCATCCCTGCCAATTTAAACAAAAAATTTTGCCCGGGGTTTTTGGGAGTTTTTTAAAAAGGGTTTTTCCCAATACATATAAGGGAAATAAGGGGGCCCGCCCCCGGGGGGCCGTTTTTTTAAGGTCAGAAAAATTTTGAACTTTTGGGGAGAGGGACCAAGGAACACTGTACCAAATTTTTTTTAAAAACGGGCCATAGTTTTGAAAAAGATGTTTTTTAAAGTTTTTCATTTTTTTTTTTTTTGTTGCCAGGGAAACCCGGTTCACAGGATCAAAATTTTTTTTAGCAACTTTTGTGAAGGGGGGGGGGGGGGGGACCCAAGGATCATCCCTGCCAAGTTTTTAAATTTCTGTCCCTGGTTTTTGAGGGGATGTTGGGAAAGTTTCTCTATATACTATAAGGCAAAAAACCCCGCCCCTGGGGGCCTTTTTTTTTTCGGGTCAGAATAATTTTTGCAACTTTGGTAAGGTTGACCAAGAACATCTGACCAATTTAATTTTAAAAATTTGGGCCCTATTTTGAAGAAAATATTTTTAAAGTTTTTTTTTTTTTTTCTCTTTTTTTTGCCTGGCAACCAAATTCTCAGGATCAACTTTATTTTGCAATTTTTTGAAGGTTTCCCCAAAGGGTCATCCCTGCCAATTTTTAAACAAATTTTGCTGTGGTTTTCAAGGAATTTGTTTAAAGGTTTTCTATTTTAAGGAAAATAAGCCCCCCCTGGCTGCATGTTTTTTTAGGCGGAAAATTTTAGCCTTTTGGTTAGATTTTTCCCCAAGAAATCGTACCAAATTATTTAAATCTGGCCAGTATTTTTTAAAGAATGTTTTTTTAAAGTTTTAAAATTTATTTTCTTTTTTTTCCCGGGCAACCCAGATTCTTATGGATCAACTTTATTTACAATTTGTAGAGCCCACCC
The DNA here is from genome assembly GCA_021229015.1 of Solen grandis. NCBI lineage: Eukaryota > Metazoa > Mollusca > Bivalvia > Adapedonta > Solenidae > Solen > Solen grandis. The sequence continues at coordinate 13,546,906 of CM037779.1, forward strand.
AAGGAACATCCTGCCAAGTTTCTTTAAAATTTCTGTCCACGGTTTCAGGGAAAAGTGTTTAAAGCAATTGTTGACACGGAGACGGAACGCGGACGCCGGGGGATTACAAAAGCTCACCTGAGCATTTTGGGTGCTCGGGTGAGCTAAAAAACAACAAAAAAAAACTTATGAATCAGAAATCAAAACGTGGGTACAAATGAAAACTATACATAAGATTCGACAAGCTTACAGAAAAGACCAAATAAAATCAAAAAATTAAAAAAGAAATCCAATGTTTTGCTAAAACATATAATTATTGCCCTATTGAAAAAATGACTGATTGTTGTGAACAGGGATTCTGTTACCCTTTAAACAACTTTAACAACAAATCTAAAATTATTAAAGGTTTTGACTGTGAACTTTCAGGAAAAAAAGCTAAATTGAAAATTAAACCTACAATTAAAATTTGGGAAACACAATTATCAAAGCTACTTTCAGTTGGAACACAAACTAAAATTCTGCAACATTTTTGCTTGATGAAAAAACTTGGTAACAAACAAAAGTAAAGAAGCTTTACAAGGGTTTTTGCATCAAGCCCTCTTAACAATGTATATGATCTAAAATGAAACATTACTTCACAATTTAAAACTAGCAACATTTGGAAAAAAAAAGAAATTTTTCAAATGAGAGATAACTTTTTTTGTTTTTTTTTAACCCCTTTAAATAATAAAACTTAAAATTTTTAAAAAATATGACATCAAAAGTACAAGAATCTAAAAGGGAAAAAGAACTTATAAAAGTGGTAAAGTGAATAAAAAGTCACATGGGTAAAAAAAAAAAAAAAAAAAAAAATATTATTTTTTAAAATTAATAAAAAAAAACAAAAAAAAAAATAAAAAAAAAAAAAAAAAAAAAAAAAAAAAAAAAAAAAAAAAAAAAAAAAAAAAAAAAAAAAAAAAAAAAACAGGGCTGACTGCAAAACGATCAATCTATTTTAAATTTTTATTGTTAAAGCTTTTGCGTTTGCCAAGATTTTCAAACTGACTTTAAATCTCTCAAATCTTTAAAAAAAGGTTTTCGATAGGCCATCCAAGAAAAGTAAATTAAATACTGATTAAAAATTTCACAAAGCAATGTTTACCCTTGCCTTTGGGTGAACAAAATTATTGAATTGGAATTAATTTCATGACCTCTAAACATCAACAAAAAAATTTTCATAGGACAGGATGCCCCCGATTAGTTTTTAGATGTTTTTTGGGAAGTGAAAAGAAAAAGGAAATATAAAAGATGATTTTAAGTCAAAAGGCGCGTGACCCTGAACCCCAACAAAGTGATTGACCCTTGACCCTTTACCTAGCAACCTTACTTTATTTGTGACACAGTGTTTTTCCCAAGGGTCCCCTTGTCCGTTTTTTTAAAATATGAATCACACAACAAAGTACGCCCGAAGGACTGCTACACAAATTTTAAAATTAACTAACTGCCGTGACCTTATTTTGAAACTAGCAACTTGGTTCTTTTTTTAAAAGACAATCATTCAAAAAAAGTTCCGGCTTGTTCAAAAGTCAACCCAAATGCTGGCCCCACCTTCAACAGCAACCTGGTTCTGTTCACAAACATCATTTTCCCAAAGGGTCACTTGTGCCAAAAATATTTAAAAAAAAAAAACCCAAAAAGACTAAATTACGATGGGACGATTTTATGGCACCTGAATGCTGTGCCTTTGGGCCCTTTAAGCTGAACCGGGTTTTTGTTTGCAAACAATTTATCTTGTCCTAGGTATTTATGCAATAACTTGAAAAAACGCCCCTCAAACCTAAAATTTCAGGGGACAAAATTTTAGGTCAACTGAGTTTTCTGTGACCGACCTTCAAAACTAGGGGACCTTGTTCTAGTTTGGATCAGCCCTTTTTTCCTAAGGATCCTTTTTGCCAAATTTTTGGAAAAACAACCTCCCGACCAAAGTTTTTAGGGGACAAGATTTTATTGTCAACTGGACCTTTCCTCCAGGGGCAACCTGGTTCTTGTTCGCAACACCCTTGTCACTTGGTCAAGTTATTTTAAAAAACAACAATTCATAACAAAGCAAAAGTGGGAAAAAAGAAACTAGCACCACACAGAAAGGGTAACACTTATGCCTGTTGAATTTCAGGCGGAGCAAAATAAATCAAATTGTAGATCATTTTTCAAATGCAAACTTTTCACAAACAAACCTTGGTTTTTTTTGTGCAAACTAGGCCAACATGACACAGATTTCTCGTGGAAAATCGGTTAGAATCGATAAATTTTAAATTTGAAAACCCGTAAACATTGGAAAGGCCCATTTTTTCCCAGCAACGGGGGACCGGTGTAAAAAATTTTCGAGTATAGATAACAAAATTTATCTCTTACACCCCAACATTTTCATTTAGGAAAAACCTTTTTGATGGGAAAAAAGACTCGAAATTCAAAATTCATTCAGATTTTTTTTATAGTTTTTTTTTTAAAAAATAAAAACAATCTTGGTTCACTTTTCACTTTAAAAACTGTTTTTAAGGGTAAAAAGGCAATTAAATTGAAAACTATTGTTGGTTTTTTGTTTTAAAACAATTTTTGACGTAGAAGAAAATGTATTTTTTCAGACCAGGTTCATTTTTTCTACCCTAAAATACCTTAATAATTCCAATTTATCTTATTCAAGTCCTTTGTTTAATATTTATTTGCTTTGTCAATGCAAAGCAAGACGAAAGCAACATTTGCAACATTTTTTGGAATATTACAAGCCCGTGTGTGAAATTGCAAAAGCCATGGGTGTTAATTTTAAAAAAATGTAGAGGCCAGGTCATTGCCTACATCCAGAGAATAAGGAAAAATTAGCACATTTTCCCTTTTTGAAAACCGGGTTTTGGCGACCTTTTCCCAAAAGCCCCCCACAACATCCCCCTTTTATTTTGTGAAACAAAAGAAGCAATCATTTAATAAAAAGTACTAAACCCTTTTTTAAAACAAAAAATGACTTAAACTTAATCCTTCAAGAAACCAAATCCAAAAAACAAAGTATAATAATTTATTCTAAAAATCTTTTATATACTAAAATAATTTGTTAAAATGAAACCCTTTTGAGCAAAAAATAAGGGGTCTTTGCATCCTTTGATTGAGGGAAAATGGGAAAGCCCTGGAATCATTTAAACAGGGTTAACAGTATTTTACAAAATTTTCCTTAAAATTTTATTTGGGGTGTCCATTTGTTTTGAAATATTTCGCTTCAAAGTAATAACTTTCAAAACTAATCCTAATACACAGATTTAAAAATAAATGTTTTTTTTTCTATCTGTTCTTGTTTTTGTTTTGATTGGGGTTTTCCGTCGCTGCGAAAATTTTCATCATATAGCGCGTCCACAAATTACAGGTGGGGAAAACCCCCCGGAAAACCAGAGGTACCCGGGTAGAACCACCGACCTACCGCAAGCCGCTGGAAGGCTTCCTCACATGAAAATCCAAAGCCCCACCAGATTCGAACCACAGCGGTGAGGGGCTGAGAGATTTGTAGTCCACGACTGAAAACCGCTCGCCCGGGGGCCCCCCACTCTTTTCTTGAAAAATAAAAAAAGTTTTTAAATCACACAGAAAATGAAAAATTTATAAATCATTGAACCTATGCTATCAAAACAGGAGTAAAGGGCTAATCCGCACTTAATATTACATCTGTAAAAATACTTTTTTTTTAAAAAATAAAAAATAGGGTCGGGGTTTTCTGTCAAAACGGGAAAACTAAAAAATTATAAAAAAACCATTTGCTGCAAATTATTTTGAAACCTAAAATTTTAAAAAAAAACAAAGGATGGAAGAGACAAAGCTGTGAATTTTGTTCTTTTAGACCAGATTGAAATCAACAGCACCAAAAAGTTTCTAACACATTGTTCTTGTATTCTAAGTATAAGTTTAAATTCCCAAAACAATGTACTGAAAAAAACATTTAATTTTGTAGGTTTCAAATTTTTTTTTTAATTCTGGATTTTTTTTTTGTTTTGCCGGGGGGGGGGGGGTTTTAATGTCTCACGAATAATTTCCCCGTCTTTGGAGTTTTACCTCAGGGAAATGCAGGTTCTTTTATATCATGTGAGACAACCCAAAAGATACCACCTTTGTCACATAAAGTTTAAAGAAGTAATTTGGACCCAAAATTAATTTAAAAATCATAAAACACCTCACATTTTTAGTTTTTACAATACTTGCAAAATTTTTTTAAAAAAAAAAAATCAGTGAAATTTTTGCCTAGAAAAATAATGTTTTTTAGAATAATATGGTTAGTTGCTGAGGGTATACAAACATCAAGTAAAGTATCTTTTTGGTTTACCCTTTTAAACAGGACTTTCCTGGCATGGAATCAGGAAAACCCTTTTTTCCACCACTTATACTGGGTGCCAAGATGGGGGAAATCCTCCCCGAGCTAAAAAATTAGATAAAGGAGTCTATCCGATATAGTTGGCTAAATTAATATATACAAGGTTAACAATTTATAGCACAGAATTCAAAATGAATGTACAGAAACAGAATAGGTTCTTTTGAATACATTTGAAAAAAGATTAATACTACAAGACCAGATGGAGTTGCGGAACATCGTTGTTTCAGCAATTATTCAATCAAAATTAGTTCAAAGGTCAATATTAACTGTATAATGAAATAAGTCAATCCACTTAAGCAACTGTCCAATATTGAAGTAATCCATTGAAGCACATAGAAGTTAAAGCAGATAACAGATTAACCCAAAAGTCTAAACCTGTCCATACACTGCATTTTTCATCAAAGTTATCAAATGAAAATGTCAAAGTCATAATCAACTTGCATAATAATAAAATCCGGCATCTATTAATCAACAGTCCAAAATATTGACACAATCCAATGAAAAGGGCATAGATGTTATAAGGCATAGTTTAAAAAAAAAAGGAACCAAGAGGGCCATGTAAGGCCCTGGATCGCGTCACCTATTGAACCATTGCTACAACAGATTACAAGGTTTTTTAAACAGACAAGAATTTCTGATATACCCTCCTCTTAAACATTTATGCCCTGACAATACTACACACCTAAAATATAAGCACTGGTCCTTATGGTTTCAGAATGGAGAAGACTTAGTCGGGGTCAATACTCCAAAGGGGCCAACCAATTTTGCAAATCTGATAATGAACCATTGGATGAAGACTACATAACCAAATATCTAGCACTAGGCCCTAATGGATTCATAGAAGAAGATTTTTAAAAAGTTTTTCTATATAACACACAGTTAACAAGTGACTCCTGTCGGGGGCATTTTTGTCACCATAGGTCATGGAATTGTACAATCTTGGTAATAAACATAAATATGCTTGTCCATAACCAATATCTAAGCACAAGCCTAATGATTCATAGAAGAAGATTTTAAAGTTTTTTCTTAAAACTCTATGTTAAACAAGTGACCCCAGGTTCGGGTCTTTATATTCACCAAAGTGTCATGAAATGTACAATCTTGGTATTAACCATAAGATGATGCTTCATACCAAATATCTAATCTCTAGGCTTATGGATACATAGAAGAAGATTTTTAAACATTTTCTAATATAACTCTAATGTAAACAATGACCCCTTGTGCGGGGGCCTTTATCACCGTAGGGCAATGATTTGTACATCTTGGTAAAGAATCCATAAGATGATGCTACATACCAAATATCTCAATCTCTAGCCTTATGGATTCATTAGAAGAAGATTTTAAAAGCTTTTCCTATATAACTCTATGTAATACAAAGTGACCCCTATTGCGGGGGCATTTATCACACCGTTTTGCTATGATTGAACAATCTTGGTAATGAACCATTAGATTGATGCTACATATTAAATAACTAAGCACTAGGCCTTATGGATTCATAGAAGAAGATTTTTAACATTTTCCTATATAACTCTATGTAAAACAAGTGACCCCTGGTGCGGGGCATTTATCCCCGAGGGCTGATTTGAACAATCTTGGTAATAAAACCATTAGATGATGCTACATACCAAATATCTAAGCTCTGGGCCTAATGGATTCATAGAAGAAGATTTTTAAAGATTTTCCTATATAACTCTATGTAAAACAAGTGACCCCTGGTGGGGGGTCATTTATCACCGTAGGCTATGATTTGTACAAATCTTGGTAATGGCCCAAAAGATGTTTCTCCCTACCAAATATCTAAGCTCTACCTTGCATTTTGCGAAGAAATTTTCAAAGTTTGCATTTTTAAAAAATCTATTTTTAGCTCCTGTGACCTACTTTTTAACCAATCTGAATAATTTGTACAACTTTGATAGAGGGCATCATAAGGATGATTCCTGTGAATTTTGGTCAAAATCCCTTCAGCGTTCATGAGGAGATTTTTTTAAAGAAAAATTGTTGACGACGGACCCCACGAAAACGCACGCACGCACGCACGCACGACGGACGCCCGGACGACGACAAAAGGCGATCACAATAGCTCACCATGACACGTTGTGCCAGGTGAGCTAAAAAAAAAGGGTCAACCTGAGCTGATGCCCGATGACGCAAGCCCAAATACCATCAATTCAAAGGACATATTTTTCCGTTGAAAACCCCATCCAGTTTTGGATTTTTCATGTGAGAAAAAAAGTATACCAAGATGATTATGAAGGAAAGTAAAAAAACAGTTCCATTTTTTTTATTTACCCATTACCACTTGTGTATTGATACAATTTATGATTTGATGACTATAAATTTTCTAAATTTTAAAAATTGCATTTGAGACAACAGATTTTCTTTGCTATGCAACTGTAAATTTGAGATAAACAAACAGAGGAGACCCTAATCTGACAGCTCCTTGACGAGTCAGATCTGCTCTGTTTACCAAGGCCACAAAACATGTCTATATGGAATAAAAGGTTAATATGAAAATGAAAAAAGAGGGCAAGAGGGCCCTGTGTCGCTCACCTGAGTAAGATTGCTGTGTTGGGCAGGATTACAGACAAGAGCTGTCAGGGGACACACGATCGACTATTCAAAATGCTTGTTGGTAAATCAAATGAAATCTATTTCAATTCTTGCCCTTCACATACCTGTATAATAATAGTCAAAAAGGTATACCTTGATGTCTGATACCCCTTAATATTTTTTGATTCTAAAATCAATCCCATGCCTAGTTACTGACACATAAGCACAATAACACTGTGCATGCAAAACTTAACCAAAAATCTAAGTTAAAAAAGGGCCATAATTTGCATCAGTCCAAAAGTTATCCTCCTATTTTCTGATGCCCTTGAAGACACTCCTTAACTTTCTAGTCAATTCCACAAGCAGTTTCTGAGATATAAGTTGGATAGTAGCTTGAATGAAAAAATTTCCCCCAAAAATTTTAAGTTAAAAGGGGGTTAAAAGGGGTCATAATTTTTAATATATTCCATCAAGTGTTTATAGTATGATCCCCCTAAACATATTAAAGATTCTCAAATAAATCCCATGCCTGGACTCTGAGATATAAGCATGAAAGAACTTTGCATGCAAAACTTTAACCAAAAATTTCTAATAAAGTTAAAAAGGGCAATAATTTAACATTTTTCCACAAGAGTTATCTACCATGAAAGTATGATACCCCTAAACATATTAAAGATGTTTAAAAATCAATCCAATGCTGGATACTGAGATATTAGCATCAAGTACCTTGAAATGCAAAACTTAATAAAAATTTCTACTTTAAAAAAGGGGCCAAAATTTTGTAACATATTCATCAAGATTATCTACCATGAAGGTATGATACCCCTAAACTTTTTAAAAGATGTTTCAAATCAAAAACATGCCTGGATACTGAGATAAAAACATGAGAGTATCTTGATGCAAAACTTTAACCAAAATTTCTAAGTTAAAAGGGCCATAATTGTAATATATTCCATCAAGAGTTATCTACTTTGGTTGTCTGATGCCCCTAAACATATTCTAAACTTTCAAGTAAATACATGAATGGTTTGAGATACAAACTGGATAGTAGCTTCCACACAAAATTTTAAAAACCAAATTTTCTATTGCATGCAAAGCTTCAACCAAAATTTTTAATTTAAAAAGGGCCAAAATTCATTTTAAATTCAGTCAAGAGTTATCTACCTTGGTTGTCTGATGCCCCTGAACATTTTTATAAACTTTGATGTCAATACCATAAATGGTTATTCGATATAAGGTTGATAGTAACTTGCACGCAAAACTTTAACCAAAAGCTGCAACCCCAAACCCGCCAATGCGAGGGCGACTACAATACATCCTGACCAATTTTCATGAAGATTGAGCCAAAACTGCAGCTCTAGTGTCCACAAAAGGGTTTTTCTAATATTTTTTAAGATTTGACCTAATGACATAGTTTTTCACCCAACATGACCCAATTTCAAACTCATCTGACCTATCATGAAGACAAACATCCTGACCAAATTTCATGAAGAATGGGCCCAAATTTTTTTTTTAAAGATTTGACCTGGTGATCTAGTTTTTAACCCCACATTGCCCAATTTCAAACTCGTCCAAGATATCATGTAGACAAATATCTTTACTGAATTTTATGAAGATTGTGCTAAACCTATGGCCTCTAGAGTGTTCTTAAGGTTTTTCTAAGATTTGACCTGGTGACCTAGTTTTTGACCCCAAGTGACACAATTTTGAACTCATCCAAGATATCATGTAGACAAACATCCTGACTAAATATTATGAAGATTGGGCTAAATCTATGGCTTTTAGAGTGTTCAAAAGTTTTTTTTTAAACTAAATAAGATTTGACCTGGTGACCTAGTTTTTGACCCCACAGGGCCCCAATTTCGAACTCATCTGAAAATATTATACACCCTCACCAATTTTCATGAAGTTTGGGCTAAAACTGTGCCTCTAGAGTGTTCTCAAGCAATTGTTGACGACTGAAAATGGACGAAGCACGAGGGCCCAAAAGGCGTTCACAAAAGCTCAACCTGAGCACAAGTGCTCAGGTGAGCTAAAAAATACATAAAAAACAACCATGAATGATTATAGCAACTTTTCCTTATAAGTCAATGTAAAATGTTCATGATACAGTGGCATGATAGAACACCCACATTCTTTTAAACAACTGTTTTGGAACAACAAGGCCACCATTTAGGCATTAGTTTCACCAATTGGGGGTATGGTAACCATATATATAATTAAATTGCCTGAAAGAAATTTTTTTGGTGAAGATGGACAGACAGATATAAAAAGAAAGACAAAATATATTTGCCTAGCCATAAAAAAAACATGCAGAATATATGCTTTTTGTTTTTGTGTTCAGAAAAAATAATAAAATGGAGAAACAAGAAACAAGTAAAAAAATGCGAAACCAGGCTTCAGGGTTGCCCATAGGCAACCAGACTACCACTTTTTCCACCCCTGCCATAGAAGCAAACATATGACATCAGACAAATTGACATCACAAAAGATCCTTGTCACCCAAATGTATGTTTATGTTTACAAGTCTTTTTTTTTTTTCCTTTTAGGCATGCATGTTTTAAGAACATACATTTTTCCCTTTCTAGAATTTGATGACATCATAGTCCATTTATAATGTCATAATATGCTTGATGACATCATCAGTACAGGGGAATGAAGTCAGGCATTGCCATTTTACATAGTTTGGTAAATTTAAATTATGTCCTTGACAAGGAAATTATTTAATGGAAATATTTTTTTTCGATGTACAACAGTGGCCTTGACCTTGACCCTACTAATCTGAAAATCAATCCCAATCTTCCTCTTCCTGTGATATACCTATCTTCAAAATATGATCATAATACCTCACTCCTATTAGAAGTTATTTGCCAGAAACAAAAATCTGTTTTAATAGCAGAAACCTTAACCAAGCTTGACCCTATCAACCTGAAAATCAATCCCAATTGTCCTCTTCCCATAATGTATCTACCTACCAAGTATGAAAACTGTATCTCAATTCTAAAAGGGGATATTCAAAAGAAACAACATGTTTTACGCCAAGCTGCTTGCCCATCCGTCTGCCCCCAACAACATACCCCATTTCAAGACCGGATTTTTGTTGAAAACCTGGTTTAAAAGTAAATCCTGGTTAAAAACAACATGAAAAGTATTCATACAATATTAGACAGACCTGTTTGATGTCCCCCTTGAGGAGTTTAAGGGAGACCCAGAGTCCTTGGCCCCGATGGTTGATTTCCTTCCCTGTCACTGTCTTCCTCACACAGCTGTCCATAAACTCCTTGTCCCCACACCTACACAACAGGGAGTACAATGTTACTTCGTATTAGAGGGGCATATTCACAAAGAAACTTAATCATTTAGCTCATGAATATTCATGTATAAATGTATGACTAAATGAATATTAGAGACCCTTCTTTTTTCTAAGCACCCTGTATCTAATATATTATAACAGTAACTTAAATTGACCTTTCTAATATTTACAAAAAACATTCAGATCAAATCAGAGCTTAATGGATATCATGGTGATCTATAATGAGATACCATGTGATCAATGGTTGAGCTAGTTTACACAAAGTAAAAAAGGCTGTGTGTTTGCAGTTGTCCTATCAGGAATGGAAAAATAATCTGGCTTATTACTTCTTTAAGTAAAACACCTTTATTTCAGCAAGGAACATTGTTTAATGATTAAAGGGGGATAATTAAATCATGCAAGATTTTTTTTTTTTAATCCACAAGGAATGGGTAAAGGTGGGGCTGAACTATTCACCACCAAAAAAAGAAATTCCATGTAATCTGAAACGGAAATGAAATGATCTAAAACATGGTGGTGATGTTTTTTAGTTGGATTTGGTGCTAGATCAATTACAGTACTATACATGTTCCCCCTTAAAAAATTTAATTTGTGCTACTGCATGGTGATAAAAATACCAAATCAAAATAAACAGAATATTCATCAATATATCAATTCAAATATCTTATAAAAAAACAAAAAAAAGAGGGCCAAGATGGCCCTGAAATCGCTTACCTGAGAAACATTGCCTTCATTACCTGCACTGCTGAAGAAATGAAGATGCTAAACAAACGAAATCTGGGATTTTTTTTTTAAATAAAAAGGGCATAACTCCTGACCTAATCAGCCGAAATCAACCATAATCAAACTGATTGAGAAATTATGGTCATAAATATTATCATAGAGTTTTAAGATGATTGTTCAAGAAATGAAGACGCTAGAGTGTAAACAAAGAAAAGTCTAACATTTTGTTTTATATTAAAAGGGCATAACTCCTGACCTAAGGGCTGATCGCAGCCATAATCATACTTTTCAGAGAGATTTTATGATCATAAACGTTTTCATAAACTTTTAAGATGAATGCTGAAGAATTGATGAGCTAGAGTGTAAAAGTAAAAAACTGGCATTTTTTTATATTAACGGGGGCATAACTCATGACCTAATTGGCCATTATCAGCCAAAATCAAACTTGACTGAGAGATTAGGGTCATTTAAAATTGTCATAAAGTTTGAAGATGATTCCTTACGAAATGAATAAGCTAGAGTTTTAAACAAACTTACTGGGACAACGGACATTCACGATCCTAATAGCTCATTCTGACACATTGCTCAGGTGAGCGGCAAAATTAAAACATTAAGATAAACAAATGTTTTCCATGACAACATACTGCAGGAAGGGTATAAAAAAGTTGCTGGTCCTCAGACCCCGCTGGTGATGAACTTCCACGCAGCCACTCTGTGATCTCCATAGCTGAAATAAAATTGGAGAACCTGCTATAAAATATATATCTATAACTGAAATAAAACAGAAACAAAGCTATATAGATATCTATAGGGGAAACCCGCTATAGAAATATATTGCTTAAAGAAATATGGATATCTAGAATTTTGAACATTAGAAGAATAAGAGGAAAATTTTCTATGAAAACATTCTGTGAATAGCATGAATCCATTTTCTTCTCTTTACTTTAGGTCTATAAATGAAGGAAGTTTTTAACATTAACATTCTGAGCAGAAAACTCAATTGGAGGGAGGTTTCAAACATTTCAAGTTGAAAAAATTTAATTCTATTCCAATATGATTTTTAAATTTATTTACAGTATTTCAGTCATTTGAAGACGATGCCTACTTGAAACAGATATAGTGCTGCCACACTGCAGTATCATACTGTTGACATGTGTCATGATACCACACCCAGTCACATTATCCTGACACCCGGGCCAACCATCCTGAAACTACTGAGCACCAAGCAAGGAAGCTATACCAGTACCATTTTTTACGGCGTTGGCAAGTCGCAGTCAGGGATCAAACCCACAACCTCCCACTCCCGAGGCGATCACTCTAACCACTCGGGGCCCCCAGGGATGGTTTACATGTTTTGGAATAGACTTTTTGTAAGGAAAGCCTTGATCTGAGTTAAAATAACTTAAAAATGGACCAAAGAATTTCTGTTCTTGGGGACAATTTTCATGCCCAAAGTATGGGTATTGAAACATCTAAAAAGGGCCCAAAATGGCCCTGAAGATGATCACCTGAAAAAACTGCCTTCATTGCCTGTACAAGTTAATAAATTATAGCATAGTTGTTCTGAATACATAATGCATGAGATCATTTATAATTCCATGAACTAAACTGTGCCTGTGGTCAAAATTTGAAGTTAAACTTGGCTGAGAAATTATGCCTTTAATCACACAAATTTAAACATGAAAAGGGGCATAACTCCTGACCTAATTGGCCAATATCAGCCATAATCAAACTTACAGAAAAAATAGGCTATAAAAATTATTCTAAAGATTGAAATATTACTTCAGAAAAGAAGATGCTAGAGTGCAAATACAGTGAAAAATGGCATTTTTTTATATCAAAAGGGAATAAAATCCTGCCCTAATAGACAGATATCAGCCATAATCAAAATTGGCCAAGTTATGGTAATAACAATGTCATAAAGTTTGAAGATGATTGCTTAAGAAATGAAGATGCTAGAGTGCAAACAAAATGAATATTGGCATTTTATATATCAAAAGGGGAATAACTCCTGCCCTAATAGACAGATATCAGCCATAATCAAAATTGGCCAAGATTATGGTAATTAACAATGTCATAAAGTTTGAAGATGATTGCTTAAGAAATGAAGATGCTAGAGTGCAAACAAAATGAATATTGGCATTTTATAATATTAAAAGGGGCATAACTCCTGTCCTAACAGGCCAATATCAGCCATAATTGAACTTCAATAGGCCAAGAGATTATGGTAATATACATTGTCATAAAGTTTGAAGATGATTGCTTAAGAAATAAAGAAGCCAAAGTGCAAACAAAGTGATATCTGGCATTTTTCAATATTAAAAGGGGCATAACTCCTGACCTAATATGCCGATATCAGCCATAATTGAACTTGGCCATGAGATAATGGAAATAAACATTGTCATAAACTTTGAAGATGATTGCTTAAGAAATGAAGATGCTAAATTGCAAACAAAGGGAAATCTGGCTTTTTTAATATTAAAGGGGCAATAACTCTGACCTAATGGCCAATATCAGCCATTTTCAAACTTGGGTGAGATAATATAGAATAAACATTGTCCCTAAAGTTTTTAAGATGATTTCTTAAGAAATGAAGATGCTAGAGTGCAAACAAAATAATTGTGGAAGATGGACATTCATCAATCCTAATAGCTCATCCTGAGCACATGTGCTCAGGTGAGCTAAAAAAAACATTAATTTTAAGTTTGAAATCATATATAAGTATTTTTGAGAACTCTGGGCCTGGTCAAATCAATAGAAAGCTTTGCTTTCCATGCTCAGAAAAAAGGTCGCCCTGCCTTGTTTTTCACCACAAAGGATAATAACAAGAGGGCCAGATGCCCGAATCGCTCACCTGAGTACCAATTGCTTCAACTGATGTCAAGGTTTTTAAAACAGACAAGGATTCTGATAAATTTAATCTAAAAAAATTTACCCCTGACAATACAACACACCAAATATCTAAGCAATGGGCCATATGGTTTCAGAGAAGACTTGGGGGCAGGTCATTTATCACCGTAGGGCCAAGACTTTGAAAATCTTTGTAATGAACCATTACATACCAAAAAACTTAGCTCAGGCCTTATTGATTCATAGAAGAAGATTTTTTAAGATTTTCCTATTTAACTCTATGTAAAACAAGTGACCCTTGGTGTGGGGTCATTTTTCACCATAGGGGTATGATTTTTACAATCTTGGGATGGCCCCTAGATTTTATG
>CM037779.1:13561172-13611172 GCA_021229015.1 Solen grandis
CGACACTGCCCGACTATGGGGACGGCTACGGCTACAGCCCACTGTCCGTCGGACTGGCTGTGTTTTTTGGCGTTCTGCCTATCATTTCTGCTTTTGGCTGGGCAATACTAACACTTGTGAAAGGTTCTGGGTCGATAGGACAGGTACCGAGACTTTTTCTTTTCTTTAATTAATCAATAAACTGATCGTTAATCAACCAGTCAGCTTGTCAGTCTGAATTTACTTTTAATTTAAATTTTAGACACAATTTTTGTCTGTAATCTCGGTTAAACGTCTCGCAAACAGTATTTCAGTCATTTAGAGACTATGTCTACTTGTGATAGATATAGTGCTGCCACACTGCATAATATAACGCCGTAGAAAAGTAGAAGGATGCTACACCCAATCACATTATCCTGACACTGGGTCAACCAGTCCTGGAACTTCCCTTATATGCTGAATGCCATTTTTACGACTTTGGTATGTCTTGGCCGGGGATCGACCCATAATTTCCCTTTTCCAGGTCGAACACCCTAAACACTTGGACTTAAACACAATTTCAAAATGATCAATCTTTTTGTATTTTCGAAGGTTAGTGAGTCTGTGAAAGAGATCAATGCCCTTTTTTAAATAGACTTTCACTTAAAATTAAGCTTATACAAAAGAACATTTTTGTTTTGGTTTCAATAAAGCTCTTTTTCTTTCGCCGTTTCCTAACAGCATTTCTGATGTAAATAGTGTCCCGCTAACTACCTGAGTAACCTTCTAACTAACCTTCACGAGTATACAGATAGAATCCTGTTAGAATTGTAAATGTAAGTTAGATGTGTAACTGTAATAATTTTATGTACATGACTTATACTCACTTTTTGTGTTAAATTTCAGCGTGTTCAACAAAGTTTGCGCCCAACAAAAAGATGGAAGCCAAACGATGAATATGCTGCACAAATTTACATGGCGAAAGTGGCAAGGCGACCTGAGAATTTCATAAGAAAAATTTTTGGGGACAAAATATGGTCCTAAGGCAAATTAACTATTTTATCGTACATTGCATAATCCTACATCTGCTCAATATAATATATCCATATGTCGCAACTAAGATTGAGAGTTGGCTTTCAAAATTTTATAAAGTATATTTTTTCGGCCGTTTGGCCGTTTATTTATACCCTGACTTCCTGTGAAACACACAGTAATGAAGAGGAAAAAATTAGGCTTTCATGGGTTATCATATACTTTGCTTAATTCCCATTGGTCATTGTAAATAAGTCAAAAGACAAGAAAGTAATTGCGGAAACGAGTTCTTTAGATCTCTGTTTGTTTTAAAAGTTGAAGTTTTCTTCCTCTGCGAACGATTTGTCTCGAATAGTGAGACACTGCACCTGTTTAAGGTAAACTGAAAGAGTAGAACGCTAAAAAAAATAGGAAACATATAGATTTCGGAATTGATTGTTCGACCCTGACAGATCCTATATTCAACAAAAACGTAACATCCGGTTTCGTTTTGTAGCCCGCGAAACGAAGTCTTATGCGCAGATGTTTTAAGGCTGTAAATGTCTATCAAGATTGTATTTGGATCTGTGGTATTTCAAAGAGCTGCACTGACACAGGAATTACACAACTATTAAACAAACAACAAACTCTATTACATGTTAAACCATTCAGACACTAATCATCAAGCTGATTACCACGGCCGAGTATCTTTTTAAAAATATTTCTTGTTTATATTATTGTATTACTGGATTTAAAACATGTATGAATATTGTCCTGAAATGGAATATATACTTAAATTAAACGTAGTAATTATCTACCGACCTTTCCTTGATTTTCAACATTAGCAACTCTTAATTGCTACGCATACAATTAAGTTAGATTCAACCTAACTCCTTTTAAAATGGTAAATGATATCATCTCTCCTAGTAGGGAAAGATGAAAGTTTTAGAAGAAGAAGAAGAAGAAGAAGAAGAACTACAGCATTAATTGTTTCTACAGCATTATAACATGCTGCGTCTTTCTGAAACTACGATTTACAAACTCCAAGAAGGACAACACATGAATGATGTCAATTTCCTAATTATAGGGAGTTACATTTCTTTGGTGTACGTATTCATAAAACACAAGAATTGTGTTTTTAAACAAATAACAAATGGGGGGGGGGGGACGAAGATTAGAGACAGAGATAGAGAGAGAGACAGAGAAAGAGAGACATTTCACAAAAGAAGAAAGAATAATCCGCTCTTACCGTCAGAGTTCATAACAGAACATTGACATTTGCCCCCGCGGTTAACATCCGGTGAAAGTCTCGAGGATACACTTCAGGAAGTAAATTATTCTTAAGAAGAATGCTTCGACACTCCTGTCTAGGAAAGGGAGTTCAAAAAGCCAATTCTTCCTAATGACCACCAGAGTCATCTGGGTGCCCTAAGACTGCTTTCTTGTCATCAATTCTACAGCGGACATCTTGACCTATGTACAGGAAAATAGGTGCATAGCTTGAGAGCAGCAAAAAGAGATCCAGGGCAAAATCCACTCTTTCAATGATGTTAACAATGACCGTCTGATTTTAATGCAATATTTTATTATTAGTTCGCCTTTCGGAACAGCTTTTTTTTTATTTGGTTTATTGTTTCATCGATAGAATTTCATATATCAAAGATGTCTGCATAAGACCGATATAGTGTATACAAGTGGCACGACTGCAAACCAAGTATAGAATACTAACATCGGGCCAACCGGTTTGTTCAAAATAACATTTATATACTGAGCACTATTCCAGCAAGGTTTAACTACTTTGGCATTTCGGGGTCGATCTCTTTATTCCGCGGTTACAGGACAGACGCTTTGCTGCATTGGAAACCGATGCCCATTTTGTTAACAGTATTTCCCTCATTTTTGGGAATAGGTTTACTTGTATGTATGTTTTTAAAGTGTATTATTAACAGTGATTTTAAATTAAAACTATATCCCTATATCGACATCAAGAACCAACCCAAACAAAACTTCCCTACTCCCTTTACTTTGTGCGTGATAACGTAATGTAGTAAAACAATTATAGCAATCTTATTTTAACGAATTTTAATTTACGTTTTCCTAGACTTATCGGCATGATGGACTATATATTTATGACATTTTTGTGTTAAATATGCAAAAATATCTTAGATTAAATTTTAATTTTATAACATATTGAGATTACTCTGTCTGTGGAAAACTGTATTCATAACCAGACACGGCCCGATACCTAACTTTTCTCAGTCCGATATGTACATGTATCTATCTTTTAGAATATAAAGGCAGGCTTGATGGTTGTAACTGATACAACAGTAAAACATTGGTAGTAAAAAAAAATGTTACAAGGACTTTTTGTTTAGTTCAACTAAAACATGATTATCACCATTTATCTATAATGAAGCTATAATTTTTTTCAGGTATGGAGTTATTTTTTAATGTGTGTATGTCGTGATCTCTTTATTTTTAATTGTGTATGTGTCATGACTTTTTTTTTTAATTGTGTATGTGTCGCAATCTCTTTATTTTTAATTTTGCATGTGTCGCGTCTCTTTATGTTTAACTGTGTATGTGCCGTGATCTCTTTATTTTAAATTGTATATGTGTCGCTTTTATTTTAGTTGTGATCTCTTTTCTTTTAATTGTATATGTGTCGTGATCTCTTTTTTAAATTGTGTATGTGTCGCGATCTGTTTATTTTGAATTGTGTATGTGTCGAGATCTCTTTATATTTTAATGTGTGTGTGTCGTGATCTCTTTATTTTTAAATGTGCATGTGTTGCGATCTCTTTATTTTGAAATGTGTATGTGTCGTGATCTCTTTATTTTTAATTGTGTATGTGTCGCGATCTCTTTATTTTTAATTGTGTATGTGTCGAGATCTCTTTATTTTTTAATGTGTGTGTGTCGTGATCTCTTTATTTTTAATTGTGTATGTGTCGAGATCTCTTTATTTTTAATTGTGTATGTGTCGTGATCTCTTTATTTTTAATTGTGTATGCGTCGTGATCTCTTTATTTTAAATTGTGTATGTATCACGATCTCTTTATTTTTTAATGTGTGTGTGTCGTGATCTCTTTATTTTTAATTGTGTATGTGTCGAGATCTCTTTATTTTTTAATGTGTGTGTGTCGTGATCTCTTTATTTTTAATTTTGTATGTGTCGCGATCTCTTTATTTTTAAATAGTGTATGTGTCGCGATCTCATTATTTTGAATTGTGTTTGTATCACGATCTCTTTTTTTTTAATTGTGTATGTGTCGCGATCTCTTTATTTTTAATTGTGTATGTGTCGCGATCTCTTTATTTTAATTGTGTATGTGTCGCGATCTCTTTATTTTTAAATGTGTATGTGTCGCGATCTCTTTATTTTTAAATAGTGTATGTGTCGAGGTCTCTTTATTTTGAATTGTATTTGTGTCGCGATCTCTTTATTTTGAATTGTGTATGTGTCGAGATCTCTTTATTTTTAAATGTGCATGTGTCGCGATCTCTATTTTTTCCTTTTTTTTTTTTTATTTCATTTCTTTTTTTTTTTAATTGTGTATGCGTTGCGATCTCTTTATTTTAAAATGTGTATGTGACGCGATCTCTTTATTTTTTAATGTGTGTGTGTCGTGATCTCTTTATTTTTAATTGTGTATGTGTCGAGATCTCTTTATTTTTTAATGTGTGTGTGTCGTGATCTCTTTATTTTTAATTGTGTATGTATCACGATCTCTTTATTTTTAATTGTGTATGTGTCGCGATCTCTTTATTTTTAAATGTGTATGTATCGCGATCTCTTTATTTTTACTTGTGTAAGTGTCGCGATTTCTTTGTTTTTAAATGAGTATGTGTCATATCAGAAGAGTCAACACAATACTTGCATTATACCATACACATTGTATTATCTTACATTGTTAGTGCCAGTAAGGATGTTAAAGCGGTAAAACTCGATGGAATTAAGCCATAAATCTCTTATTTTTGTATGAAGCTTTATACGCATTTCTGACTGCCATTGCTTACTTCTACTCATGTTTATTTTGGACGTTGCTTGATGTAAAGCATTATCGAGACTGTTTGCCGGGCATGTTTAGGAATAAAATAGCAATATGTTATCGGATAAGGCAAAGATCAAAACACGCCACGCGGAAACCTCGTGGTTTGATAAAATCTTTATCCCGTGCTTTGGAAAGTTCTAGACGTATGTACTTCATAAAAATGGTACGTTCCAGCATTTCCACGGATATATAAGTTTGTACTGGGGAATATCTATCACTAACAATCTATTACAGAGCTTCAGTCGCATGACGAAGTAAAATGTATTTAAAAGCCAAACCGCGTTCTTCATGATAGATGATCACCAAATAAATCTAGTTCTTTTTTATCAGTTTTAAATATAGACCGTAGCAAGCAAAATAATTGGACAACAACTCGTTGTCAATATTATTAGACGGAAAGACATGCACCGACACAGTATTGTGTTGACACTTCGAAATGCAATATTTGGTAAGAACGTCGTGGTTAGGAGATTGGACGCTTTTTTTCTAAACAGAAAGGAGATGAGAAGTTGCAATGCTGTGATGACTTTCCTGCTTTCATCACCGGTTTTAAACGATGGGTGTATGTTGACTGGATAAATTAATGTCCCAACATATAAAGTGATACAATTATTTTAAGCCAAAGATAGCAACTTGCTTTTTTGAACTGTGTCTGAGAGTATTAATAATCTGGCTTACATCATAGTCAGAATAGAATGGCACATTCTTACGCTTATTATTGTCACAAATTCATCATTTGCTTGACATAAATGCAACACAAACTATTCAAAAAGCAAAAATCGGAGTACACGCTCGGAAATGCAAACAAGATCAGCAACAACCCGCCCCTGAATATTGACATGCATGCTCACTTTACTAAGTGTATATAACATATTTTTTTACAGATATTACAGCGTCAGAACAATTTTTTGAACTAAAGTCACACATTGTTATTAAAATGATAACAACTGATATAAAAATTATAAATAATTCAGTGCCAAGCAAAGAAATACAACGAATTTAGTATGTCGTTGCCACCGCTTGACGGGCTAGACTCGACACCGCAATTTATTGTGTGTAGATTACCTGCACAATGTTCTCATGTAATTTAGCGATACATATTTAGGTTATAAGTCCACGTAATTGTACGAGTAAATAAGTGTTATATATATTTCCTGTGATTTTTGCGTATATATATCCATTATTTAAGATGCAAACAAAGATCCATTCATGACCAACATATTTTGTACAGTTGAGCATTTAGCTGATCAATGAATGATCTAATTGATGTCTTGCGTGCTTTGGTTTACAACAATTTATACATTAATTTAAAACCCATTTGTTTCTAGGTCACGCGCCGTGTCTCTGCAAGTTAGCATGTGTTTTCCATCATCCAACATTATTCGTCAATTTCCAGTAACAAAATAAAATACGTGTAATTAATATATTCATGATATATTGATCAATTAAGTATTAATTACTAGATTAATGGCTGAATGGACGTTTACGTATTTATGCCTTATTGCTAATCTTAATGTTAAGGAAAAAGAACACATTGTTACTTGTGAACGTATGTATCGGTGTCATTTTTTGTCATGTCCTCTAAAAACACATATCGAACTCCTTTCCTGTAAATCTTTCTATTATTAATAGGATAAAACTTTAGCAGAAGATGCTGAAGTTGCCAAAGTTCAATGACCTATGCATTTCTTAGACGTGCTTCCGTCTCAATATACCTCATTATTTATATCTTATTTTCAATGCCTATCTACATTAAGACATATGTAATAGTCAACCACTAGCCTTAAACAGAATATAAGTAAATTTAAAAAAAAATGTTATATGTGTAATAGATGCACTCCCGATCTTCACCTTTTTACATTTTAACAGTAGTTTCCAGTATTAATATTTCTCCTTAAAAATGTGAAATTATGCAATGTTCAATGTACAAACAGGACAATGAAGTATAGCTTGTTTCAATTGTTACTCGAATATACTCTTCAATAAGATGTTTGTTCAGGCGCCATAAAGTTGATGTCGGAAACCCGATTCCGGACATTCACGATACTTGATTCATTTTCCTTCTCGTCAGTGTAATGATCTCTAACTTCACCAGAACATTGCGATGTAGTGTCGCTATCCATCTAGCTTTCAAACGTTTCCGCTACTAATGGACTGAAAGGCTAAATTTTGTTGAAGAAAACAGCCGTGACGCCACGTGAAGATATTCAGATATTTGATTGGTCGATAAAACAATCGAGAAAGGCAATGACCCTGGTTCTAAGTTAAGATTTTATTTAGATTTTCCAAGAAAATATAAACTAATTTTGAATATCTAGAAGCTCATACATCATTAAGTATTTTCAGAAGACATACATAATTGTTATTTTACATTTTTGCTGATGTTTTCAGCAACATACACTCAATTTCAGCGATTAACTGCTTATTCCTTGCGTGTTGATTAATTCCGGTAGAGTAAAAATAGAGTGTTATTTTTATCCCCCTTAAATATTATGTGGGCATCAATAATTTTGTTTAAATAATAATTTGGCTTTAAATTATTGTAATTAGAAATCTTCCTACTTAATCTTTTTTTTCAGAACCAGGATCGTTGTTCTCGCACATTGGAAATTAGAAATAACTTCTGAAATAATTGGAAATGCAGCAAACAAACACGGCCTTGAAGGAAATACTCTGAAATCGTAGACGAAATGGTTATACGTAAAATGGGAATTCGAGCTGAGCCTTTCTATAACTTTATTTCGGCGAATCAAAGTGAACTCCCTTTGATCCATGGGCAACATGTTAAGCTTAGTATTAGTTATACTGCATGGAAAGTCATGTGACTTATTAACTAAGATAGGGATGCTGTCAGAGTGGCCAGTACACAGATCAGCTACGACAGGGCACGGCATACTGCCATTTAGACCTAAACTCTTGCACCTAAATTGTATTGGAATTACATTATTGAGATTTCTGGTAAACAGTCCAAAATCAATATATTATATTTGTTATTTTTTATGATACTATATGACTTGACTATTTGGGTTTACCGTCGCTTCGACAGAATTTCAGTCATATAGCGACGTCCAGCTAAGTACAGGTGGAGGACGACCCCGAATGCACGGATGCATCCGGGAAGAACCACCGACCTACCACAAGCCAGCTGGAAGGAATATTATTTGCAGTATTAATACCGATAAAAAATTACAAAAAGAAGAAAAAAAGGAGATGATAACTGTCATTCTCTTTTATAAAATAAATTAGAATCACCTGTTAAAATTTTCTGAAAAAAGCAAACATCATGTTTTGTATGGTATACTGGTTGATTCGAGGCAAATACTCTTTAGCTGTATATCAATTTAAAAGAGACTGTAATGTTGCTTTTGTTATTGATTGCTACAAACTTTTGTAGCTAGATTCTAGATTTTCCATCCGACCTTATGATACACCAGCCCTTCCTATTTCATAGGGACAATGCTTCTTAAAACGACATGAATGTGTCTTTACCGTTAACAAAATTATTACTCCTATTAAAATCTTCAAACTAGTCTTGTCTTATTTTCATGCAGTATTTTTTTTTATCAAAATCGTAATTGACATCTAAAATATATTAATCGAATCCGTATGCTTATCTTCACATATTGATTTTTTTCTTTCATTCGTTTAATTTACTCTTTTTTATTATAATATTGTTGATTTACTGATTGTAACGCAACAGTATCTTGATACCTGAAAACAGACGACATAAATACACTCGTTCACAGATGATCGGTTAAAAAGTTTTTTTTTCTACTCTCCCTTGCTATTGTTGGTAAAGTTTTTGTTTCCTGACAAATGAACACATCAAGTGTAGGTTACGTTGCACGGAAAAACGCTATTTTCGTAAGCTATTAGCACAAATGTGTAATTAAATGACTGTTTATTTTTCAATTAAATGCAATTCATATCTGCCTTTTATTGACTGCCCGATATGACAAATGCCAATGTCGCGACCACGCTCTCTAATACCCAACCGAACCATCATTCAGGGCGAATACTACAGTTTTATTTTTCAATAGATGTTTTTTTTTTTTTTTTTTCACATATTTTATGTACAAAGTTTCGCTGATTGCTGGTTAAAAAAAGAAAAAACATAGGTAACCGTGCCCGTTTTTGTGCCACGTTTGTATATCCATGGTAATCGTTTCTAATACATTTTGTAAATAGATAAAATATACGCCTCTCTTAAAAAGAAAAGAACAAAAACCTACAGATAGAAGACACACATACTTACAGTTAATTTATGAAAGTTCGATTTGTCTGAATAAATGGTCATCATTTTTACAGAAATGGACAAAAACCCAAATATCATTTCTTGAAAATTGTACTAAGAAAAATTAATAAATTTTCAAATATTTTTGAGTTTATCTTTTTAGAAAATCCTTTAACAGATGTTTTTCATTTTTCTTGAAAATATTCTTACATGGTGGCTTGATTGATACAATGAAAAAGGTATAGGTCACCGAATTCATTTTTTCGATGTACTGGGCTGTTTTTATGGTAACTGTCTGATGCTAATAAGGACAACAAAGTTTGATCTATTTATCATAAGCAATTCATTTTCAATTATTTAACTATTTGAAAAGGAAATGTTCAATACTTTAAGCGTAGTATGCTGAAATGATGACAGCTGAACTCAAAAAAAAATTGAGCATCCGAAATATGTAACACTTTACATGTCCAAAACATTACGCTTCTAACACATTTTTTTTTTCAGTACGTTGTCAATAAAGAGTATTTTCTTCACTTCCATTTTCACGTCCAGCACGATTAAGTCGCCCCTCTGCATACCACGAAGTATGCATGAATAATAATAATAATAACGTTAATAATTTTTTTTATATTATTTCAGTTCACCGGCATCGCAAATGATGCAACAAATAATGTTTTCAATGCACAAATTGGTATTTTGAACCACCTCTGATTAAAGTGTTGCGTTAGAGGTGTGATTAAGCGTATCCTAGTTTGCAATATCTATATTAAGACGAACACTGACTGAAAATACAAATCTATTTACATAAACTTTGTTGATATATCAGTGAGCGGGTATTTGCACTGCTTATGGAGTTAATTAATTCGCATATTTTGATTAAAGACGTACAGTGATGCTACATTTACAGTTCTTTTATTAAGTAGACAAAGAAGAAAAAATCAAACTATCAGAGAGAATTTCTTTAACTTTGCATGATTATAGAAAATCACACTAGAAAATTGGGGTCCCCATTCTATTTTTTTAGTTATTATTATCTGCCTCTTAAAGAAAGTTTAGTCTTTGACCTCGCAAACATAATTCATATTAAATTCGTCAATCCTTACGTTATGCCAGTCAAGTACAAACCCTAAAACCAGACGTTGAACGTTTTTAATATGTATTGTATCCTCAATTACTTGCGCGCGCGTGTGCGCAAGAGAGAAATCCTACTATGATAGAAAAATTGCATACAAAACTCCGTACATTTAACCTACTATGCTAGAAAAATTGCATACAAAACTCCGTACATTTAACCTACTATGATAGAAAAATTGCATACAAAACTCCGTACATTTAACCTACTATGCTAGAAAAATTGCATACAAAACTCCGTACATTTAACCTACTATGCTAGAAAAATTGCATACAAAACTCCGTACATTTAACCTACTATGCTAGAAAAATTGCATACAAAACTCCGTACATTTAACCTACTATGATAGAAAAATTGCATACAAAACTCCGTACATTTAACCTACTATGATAGAAAAATTGCATACAAAACTCTGTACATTTAATCTTTTAAAATATAATTTCATGCAAGACCGGAAACACACATCAAAATAGTCTCAAAACATTCCTGACAATTCTAGGATTTCTTTAATTTTATTCCTAAGCCACCATTTCCTATATTAAAGAGTGTAATATCCTCACCAGAGACTTATTAGTACGAAATCGATTGAAACAGTCCTCTAAAAAGTTTTGCTCTGTAACAACAAACTTATAGATAACAATTTTATGTTCTAGTGTCAAGAAGATGAACAAATGCTTTTGTATGTCATGAAAGATTGGCTCAGTGGCAGAATTGTTTATTGTGTAATATGAATCGGGGATAACTATGCCTAAATGTTCATAAACATATAGATATACTTATTTTTTTTTCTCTAGCTTATCTAGCCGAGCATTAGAGACCATTAATTGGATAAAAATGATTATGGTAACGCAAATATAACTGGGATCAAACAGTATGATCAACAAAGATTACTTAAAACTCTAATATATATTTATATATTAATTTGTTGTTCTGAAATAAGGAGATGAAAACCATCACAAATTGATGTCTTGGACCACCTTGATATTAAAATATGATATACGACAATATATCAGGATGGTCACACTTTGCGTATAAATTAGTATCTGACAGACAAGTAAACTATATTGGTTCTAGATGAGTTCACAAATCCAAGTTACAGGGTGCTTTGGAACCCTTGGTATCAAGAATGTTCTGAGTTTTTTCGCCCCTAACAATGCAAGGTGACAACTTGCATCAAGATACTTAAGCCTAACAATCAACTACATTACTTGCGCTATCTCAGGTGACAGTTGAAGACAGATTGACAGAAACTCTATTTAATTAGTTCAACATGTTCAACTCATTTGATATCTTTAATTATACTCAGAATATTATTACAATAGTGTCAACATAGGTTTCACCGACACACAATGGTGTAAATGTGACACCACAATCAGTTAAATTACACACAACCAGGTACATTACACTTGTATCATGTGCAGTAATGGTTTATGCCCAACTGTCCCACTTTTTGATATTTTGTTTCCCAACTGTCCCACTCAAGATTTTTAGCACCTTGCTGGGTGTGTTTTGATAAGGGATTATAATCTATTTCAAACTACAACACATTAAAATGAATTGAAGTTGTATTATCTGATTTTGTTTCTGATTTTTTTTTTGATTTTGTATTTTAAGAGGTAAAATTTCATGTTTTAGTTATATTGTATTATTTCTTTCTAAAATGTGTTTATTAAGGTCCATTAATTAGGGTTACTAAATTAATTGTAATTTATAGTGTAAACATGCATTCCTTTGATCTCTGGCTTTAAAGCTTATGTGAATTGATAAAGATAAAAAATAATTTGAACTTATTAAGATAATTATCACCTCTGCTACTTTTTTCTTTAAATTGTGTTAATTGATTGGTCCAACTAAAGTCCATTTATCCTGTATATATTGCTAAGTGATTGGATTAAGAAATACAAACAAGTCCTTTGATCTAGCAGTTTACTACTTAAGGTAAACAATTTGATTTGAAGTAATTAACATTTTTGGTTATCAATTTATTGTGACTTTCAAACTGTGATATCTCATTAATGAACTGAACTGTATCAGATACAATATATTTACATTCTGATGTAAATGTCTTCATTTGATAGTAAAATTTCACTAAGTAACATCGTCTGAAATTATAAGCTAAAATGGCAAATGCACAAGTGAGTGTGCAGTTTGTCAAGAACCAACGTGGTGGTGATAGTCTGGTTTACAATGGATTCAGATACCAGGTCAAAAACCGAAAACCAACAAGGGTGTACTGGGTCTGTCATGTCCGAACCTGTTCTGCTAAAATCACAACAGCTGACAACATTCCAGTTTCTGTGACCAATACCCATAATCATGCAGCCGAACACATGGAACTGAAGCGCCATGAAATAAATCAACTCATGCGAAAGAGGGCACGCGAAGAAACCACGCCGATTCCGTCAATATATGAAGAAGTCATATCCAGTCTGAGAGACAGAGAATGGGACGAAGATGCAGAACAAGTCTGCAAAGGATTACCAACCTTCCCCTCCACCAAGTCATCTCTATACAGGGAAAGAGGTGCATTGAGACCGGGGATACCAAAGTCCAGGAGTGACATAGATTTGGATGGAAAATGGACTGAAACGCACACTGGTGAGCAGTTCCTACTGGTTGATGAGGCAGAGAATGACAACAGGATGCTGATTTTTGCTACAAGAACAAATCTCCAGCATCTGGCACAGAACCCAACCATATATGGAGACGGAACATTTTATGTGTGCCCAGACATATTCAGCCAGGTCTACACACTCCATGGATATATTGATGGACACATGTATCCGTTAGTGTTTGCCCTTCTGCCTGGAAAAAGTGAAAGGATTTACTGCAGACTTTTTCAACATCTTCAACAGAAATGCAGGGAAATAGGAATGGAACTGGGACCAGACACACTCCTGATAGACTTTGAGGCAGCAACCAAGCAGGCAGCTCGCAGAGTGTTTCCAAATGTGAATGTGAAAGGGTGTTTTTTTCATTACACACAGTGTGTTTGGCGGAAGATACAGAAGCTTGGCTTAGTTGGACTGTATTCTGAGAATGAGGACTTTAAGAAACTAGGAAGAAGAGCTGCAGTTCTGCCTCTAGTCCCCATACAACATGTTGAAGATGTGTGGTTTGTCGCACTGACGGATGCTGAAAATGCAGAGATTCCAGTGGATGTTTCAAGGTTCACAGACTATGTCACTGAACATTGGGTTGAGGGAGACAAGGACAACTGGAACCATTTCGAGACAGAAGGACCAAGAACAACAAACAACTTGGAAGGCTGGCACAACAAACTAAAGAAAAGTATGAGACAGTCACATCCGAACATTTACAAGTTCTTGGAAACAATACAAAGGATTGAAGCTGCCAATGCTATCAAAATTCTTCAGCACAGTGCCGGAGGAGTGAGAGAAAAGAAGAGGAGGAAATACCGACAACTTGAACAGAGACTGTCTGCCCTGAAACACAAGTACATGGCTGAAGAAATCACTGTGATGGAGTATGCCGATTGTGCATCGCATTTGATTCGGTTTGACGAGTAACTCTGTATAGAACAGATCAGTAGGGTGGAATGTCACAGTTGTTTAAATGAAATGCTTGTTTTCAAATTAAAACAAAATACAATAAATTGTACCACATCCGAATATAGCCCTGTCTTTATTTGATTTGTTCATGACACATGAAATAAAAATAATAAATATATGAAAACATAAAGAGTTTGTTTTCTTCATTTCAGAGAGAGAGAGAGAGAATACTGACAACATCCTAAAACATAATAAGTATTATAAATACTTATTATAAATAATTTTGCTAATAGCATATAACTTATTATAAATACTAATGCAATATATTACTAACCATAAATACTATTGCAAATTGCTCTTAATAATATAAGACAATAAGACAAATAATTGCACTGAAATATTCCATCCATTTAGGTAAAGACTATAGTCACTCATCCATGACAGTCTATTGTTATCCAATTAAGCATGATTCCCAACTGTCCCACCTTGATTTTTACTGTTTTATATAAAAGTGGGACAGTTGGGAAGACACCGCAGTAATCGACAGTTCTTGTCAGTAAATTGAATTTTATAATAAGTTATGTTTCTGGTAAATTATGAACACAATTTTATTCAAAGACTCATATTATTGACTATATGTGTTTTAATAAAAAAAACTTCGATACTCACCAACAGAATGGTCACTTCCGTGAGAAGGCACAGTTTTCGCCCGTCTAGACACGTGGCTTTCTTCAGGTTCTCCAGTTTCCTCCCGTAATACTGTCTACATTCGTCGTCACCAAATTTAAACTTTTAATTAACTATAGAAATGAGGATTCAACAATGACAGAGTCTGATTGTTATACTTAATTGACGTTCGATTAAAATATGAATTCAAGCGTTTTATAACATCCTCGTCGAAGCCATTGCAGACGGAGCGTACGTCACAAACAATACTTCCCTGCCTGGGTTTAACGTCCTGTCGACAGTATTTCAATTATTGTTAGAATATTGTCAACATGAGGTTTCAGTGACACACAACTGTGTAAATATGATACTATATCCAGTTAAATTATCCTGAGACCGGACTAGCCTGTCCTGGAATTGAGCGCAAAGAGACATGTCCGTGTTTTGATGACATTGGTATGTTACAGGGCGAATATTTAATTGTAAAGAGCATTCAAGCCTTCTTGTATGATGTCATTTTTCAATATTGTATTTTTAATCTGTAAATGTTTTATCATTCATTGCTCATTTTCATAATCCAAAGAATATTTAGATACTATTTACAAGTAAAATTTCAATAAACTAGTATTTCATATATATGAAATAATGTCAGTATGTTTGGGATACTATATAAAAAGTGGCTTGAGTAAAACATGAATAAGTATTGCAAGTATTTAATCAAATGTAATATCATTTGTGATTGTTCAGTTTCTTTATGATAATTTTACATGATGTACTTTTATTCTTGATCTGGAAGCACGATTTACAATTATTCACGATATTTTGGAATTTGCATAATTGTTCTGCAAAACCTTTTGAGTTTTCTTGATGATGCGAAACAACTTCGAATGAGGCTTGAGAAACATTAAGCCATTTAAAGGCAGACACAAACGAAATTACTTTATCTCCAAGACATCAAATGTTCGGGCTATGTTTTGAACGATTTACACTTAGATATATCTACGAGTCGTTCTTTTTATCCGAAAGGCGGCGGGGGATATGGAAATAGTATCCGTCTGTCCGTCCGTCCCACATTTTTGTCCGGAGCATAACTCGAAAAGTATTTGAGGTATCAACTTGATACTTCATAGATGGATAGATCTCATTGAGGAGGAGTGCGGTGCACAAGAATGATAATTTTTGAGTTATTGTCCTTTGTTATTTTTCAGACTTAATTCTTGTCCTTAGCATAATTCGAAAAGTATTTGAGATATCAACTTGATACTTCATATGTAAATAGATCTTATTTGGAAGGATTGCAGTGCACAAGAATGATAACTCTACCTTTCATAATTTCTGAGTTATTGTCCGTTGTTATTTTTCAGACTTAATTTTTGTCCGGAGCATCACTCGAAAAGTATTTGAGGTATCAACTTAACTTATAGGTGAATAGATCTTATTAAATTTTTAAAAGAATTTGAGGTATCAACTTGGAACTTCATAGGTGGATAGATCTTATTGGGGAGGAGTGCAGTGAGCAAGAATGATAACTTTACCTTTCATAATTTCTGAGTTTTTGCCCTTTGTTATTTTTCAGACTTAATTTTTGTCCAGAGCAAAACTCAAAATATATTTGAGATAACATTTTGGTCTTATGGAGGAGGAGCCTTTTTTTTTTCAGGCTTAATTTTTGTCCGGAGCATAAGTAAAAAAGTATTTTAGGTATCAGTATGATACTTCATAGGTGGATAGATCTTATAAAGGAAAAGTGCAGTGCACAAGAATGATAACTCTACCTTTCATAACGTTTTGGTTATTGCCCTTTGTTATTTTTCAGGCTTATTTTTTATCACAGTGACCTTGACATTTTACAAATAGAGGAATTAGTAGGTCTTAACATGGGTTTCATATCTATAATCACTTTATACATCAGTCTTCATTACCAAAAATTTTCTTTTAAAAATGAAATATTCTACTCTCCAAAACATCTTCTAATAGCAAGCGTTCGGCGGATGGCCATGTCAACATGGCTCTTGTTAGAAATGAAAGTGAAATGGGTGTTTATTTTTTGTAATTTGGATCACATTATATTTATTTAGGGCAAAACAATATATATCCCAGAAATCGTCTGATTATTGGAAAATAACTTGCATATATCGTTGAAAATAATAAACTTTGAATACTCGTATATAGAAAAAGCACATACACGTCACGACGAATTCCTTTAAACTGTCATTTACGTAATCAAACACACCAAACCAATATTCAAATGTTGTATGTCTTTGTTATTTTTTCCTCTATGAAGCTTTGAAAGATTATTTCTAGGTAACATTTTTTTTTCACATTATCTATTTGATTTCATGAATAGTTTTCTTATCATAAATTATATAATTAATTAATTAAAGTGAATTAAGGTTCTGGATCGAAAATGTTAATACTTACTTGTTATAACATTACAAAATATTTATTCCAGATGCAAATTTTATCCAGAATCTGATTTATATAAACTGGCATCATTTAACGTGGTGACCTTGACAATAACAAGAAAATGCCAAAACAATTATATTGTCTATACGATTCAATTTATCCTAATAATAAGGACATACACACATGTTTCCCCCGTATACTGAGTGTTTATATCAATATATGTTTCTAAAACAGATGAATGTCCACGTCTATCCTATGATTTATGTCTATCTCTTGGTTTGGCTTTCTGGCCTATGAAAATACGGGGCTTTTAACGAAATTGGGAGAGAAAAGCATAAGGCAGCAAATTGGTCTCACCGCTTTTCATGAATCTGAGAATGAATTTGACATGCTGCTGGAACTTGATAATGACCTAGACATCTGCAAGATATGAATAAAGTCATGCCGACGTTTACATAAAGGGTCCAGACTGGATAATAACATAACACACATTGAGGGTTACAAAAGGCATTTCCTAAAAGCTCCGCATTGTGTTATCCATCATGATATTCACTTGGTTCATGGTCAGGCAACTAATATCAGCTGATGCCACAAAAGAGTACCAAACAAGTGTTTTGAATTAGAGGCATCAAGAAATATGACTCAGAGTATAAACTACTATCAGCTAATGCCACAAAAGAGTACCAAACAAGTGTCTTGAATAAGCAGGCATCAAGAAATATGACTCAGAGTATAAATGCCCATGAGGACACCCCCACAACAACAACAACAAAACAAACGAACAAACATTGAAACAATGGCGAGCGTGCATAGCAGCGTCATAATGTCGACACTATCAGCTGAGATAGTCGGGAACCGCCATTTATCTTTTCTCGAACATGCCCAGCAAACACAGCAGAGATTGTAGAGTTTTTACAAGTTCCAGAACAGAACGTATCTTTAGCTAACATCAACTAACAAAGCACATGAGTATACAATGCAAACTCACAAACATGCATACTAGGTCATATGACTTGATGGCAAATACTTGTGTCATTCATATTTTTCTACTGTCTCTAGAGAGAGAGAGAGAGAGAGAGAGAGAGAGATGCGATTATCTTAGTTACTTCAAGTTTGGGGGTAGTTAGTAAAATCATTAAGATTTAAGAGAAACTGCTGTACTAAAGTTCTGATTGATTGATCGGTTGGTTGTTTTTTTGTTTAGTTTGAAGTCGCTGCGACAGTATTTTAGTCATATAGCGACGTCTAGATACAGATGGAGGTAGACCTCGAATGCACTGAGGCATCCGGGTAGAACCACTGACCTACCGCAAGCCAGCTGGAAGGCTTCCTCACATGAAAATCCTAATGACATTGCCGGGACTCGAACCTACGTGGTTAAGGGCTGAGTAAGTGTTTAAGTCGGCGACTTTATCTTCTCGGTCACAGAGGCCCCATCGAAGTTCTAATTGTGAAATGGGTGTCTAATTTTTGTGTTTTACATAAGACATATATAATTTGAGGATTTTGCTAATTGTTCCTACAGTGTAACCCTATTCATTAGATATAACAATTACTTTGATACTTAAGGGTAAAAATACAACAGAAAAACTATGTACTGTACAATATCATATTCATTTTAGAGACTCATTAAGATATCATGTTGGAAAAAATTAAAGCAATACAGTGGCACATTTATTCCTTCTTTAAATACCAAGAGAAAAATTAAAGGAAGAGAAAAAAAAGGACCTTAGGTTATCTATTACATTAGCAAATTGTTCTGCATAAATGCACAATGGACATCTTCTGTAACATATGCCCCATTACTCTATGAGAAATTTATACCTTTCCCAAATAGCTTCAAAACTGTTCTTCTGCATAGTCTCTGTTGCCAAGTACCTACCTACATTATAAAATTTCACAATTATGTTTTTAAAGTGCTGAATATTTTTTTATTTCATTATTATAACATTCTTTGCCTGCAATAGAATTGTGTTTATAGCCTGACCCAATTTGCAATTTCTAAACAGAATTTCATTCAACTTCTGCTCTTGCAATTGCACATTACATTTATTATTAATATAATTCTTCAAATGATACCAGAACTGCTTGGTGTACTCACAATGCCAAAACAAATGTATCATTTTTTCTGAGTTAGCATTACCTAATGTGCATTTTTCATCCTGACTTAAATTCATCTTCCCTAGTAGCAAATTTGTGCCAAGTATTTTTTGATAAATTCGATATTTAAACCAAATAAGTGTTTTGTCTTTTGTTATTTTGAAAACAGTAT
The DNA here is from genome assembly GCA_021229015.1 of Solen grandis. NCBI lineage: Eukaryota > Metazoa > Mollusca > Bivalvia > Adapedonta > Solenidae > Solen > Solen grandis. Next base: position 13,580,419 of record CM037779.1, read on the forward strand.
CATATATTGAATATGTGCTTATATTTAATTAAAACTATTTTTTAAACTCATTGTTTCATTTCTCAAAATACTTTGAAAAAAAAACACACTCTTTTTACACATCGAGGGTTGAGAGCGAAATTAGTCTAAGTGCATATATTTATATAAGCACTTAGCATAATTTCGCTCTCATCCCTCGACATAGTAAGTGTCAGTGGCAGTCTCAATAATGTCATTATTTTCTAAAAAGTTTGACATAACTTTATAAACACTCTATACTTGTAGAAAACAACTTGGCTACTGCGAAAATCCCGTACAAACACAATTCCAGCTGCGATTATTTTCTTTATAATAAATGTTCGAACCCCGACCCTAATATAGATGTACAATGTGATTTAACTTGTTATTTATTAGGATTTTCTTGAAAGATTGCAATATGCCTGAAGTGTATCCGCCTAGAAATTGTTCAGGTTTAGCTTCAGATGTGCTTTAATGAAGTCTATGCCATATTTATACATAATCTTTATGATTGGGCATATCATTTCCACTAAATGACTGGATTTATTATTCATATATGATATTCGTCGTACAAAGGTGACTCTCAAACTATTTATGAAATTTGCAATGTCAATCATTTTTAAACCGCCAAATTTGTAATCCAAAGAAAAGTATAAAAGATGTTTTGTTTAACCTTAATTGTTTCTTCTGATGGATTTAGGATACCCAATATCAAATTATTCAACTTTGCCAAAGCATGAAATTTAATGACCACAAGTCTACCTAAGGATGACAGCAGCCATTTTGACAAACTAAAAAGCAATTTCTTTATTTCTTCCACTTTGTCCTTATTATTTCAGATAAGTTTCACTCAAAGAACAGAAAAGGTATCTTTAACCCAGGTAACATTATACTCTGGATGAATAATAATGGTATATTTTTGTGTGTATTTATCCAAATTTTTTTGTTTTACCTGTGTTTATATCTCCACCACGTAAATGTACACGTCCAGCCACAGAAGCAAGATATGACAAATCATACTGTGTTAGAACTTGAAATCATATGAAATATACTAAAGTTTTGGTCATTTTTTAGAATCTCATGTGTTTTCATACATCTTAGCTTGCTTATGTGAAACAATATATAATGGTGACATACTTAAGGTATAATTTTGCAGATAAGCTAACAATAATTGTAGATACATAACATTTTGTCTAGAAGAATAAATGTATACTGAGTGTATAATTTGTGTTTATACAAATCAGGTATACTGGAGGCCAAAATAATATGATATATAAATAAATATTAATACTTTTAATACTTCCAATAGATATCATCTCGTATAAAAAAAAGCGTGCTAATCAATAGTATCACCTTGCTGGTATCAATGTACAGTTTTTAAAGCGACAGGTAGGTAACAAAACGCTTCCTAGTTCGACACGTTTTATTTTCTTTAAAATATTTTAAACGCCTTTATTGATTTAAAATATATAGTTTGAGTACATGAAATGTATATTCTTAAATTGATACTTAATAAAACGATGCAATCAAAACACTACTTGCACAATTAATAAACACAGCATCTTTTTATATAAATAGACAACTAAATGTCAGAATAAAAGACATTCGATGGTAATGGAATTGCGTGGGCAGTCTTAAAATTGTTGTTATTGTTCTGTGAAATGCTCTCAACGAAAGACTTAGTACTTGACATTTTGCTATACTTGGCAGCGACGAAGATGCTAAGGCAGTTTTCATTTATTATATTTATCTTTTTACCGTTGTGGTCGTTAGCGACGCAAATGGAAATGCTAGAAAGTCGTCATTTTTCATGCACGTATAAATTTTACTCTTTCCGATATCAATTAACTTTAGACAATGAAAAAAAAAAGGAACTGTATGAACACTTAAAATACTCTGTCTACCGACAATCCTTTTCTAACCAGAATGTCAACTTGTGAAAAGTCTTCGTTAGATGTTCTGTCTTGCACACCATGATACAACGTCTCCTATTTTATCAATGCATTTGACCGCAGTAATTCGTTTCTTTCTTATAAATGTCCTCTTTATAACTATACAATTCATTGACACATATGAACGTAGACTTTGTAATTTACACATCAAGTGTCCTTATAAAATAGTTTACATGCACATGTAGTTAGAAAGTATATAAAAATATTCAGATATTGACAAAGTTATATACATGTATAGACAATCAACTGTAAAAGCAAGAAAGCAAGAGCCCAGTCATTTAAGTGTGAACATCGTGATAAGCAGAAAATATTGCAACTATATTATCAATAAGTTACAAAAACAATTTTAATCTTTTTTTCTAATAACTGATAAATAATTGCTTTATTTTTGGAATATAAAAAGCCATCGTGAAGTTTTCTCACATATACATATACTAAAGCATTATTTTGTTTAATTAAATAACATTTGGTTAAACATGTGAGATAATGAAATTCAATTAAGAAAAAACTTCCTTCACATGGCTCCATCCTTATTAGGTATTGACTTATCATACCTTTGCATTTGTAGCTTTATTTGCTATATTATGAACAACATTGAAGAACGACAACAAAATAAAACAAAATAAAGAACTAACATTGCACTGCAATCATTCTTCTCAAGTTTGCTTTTATGAAAAGAAAGATAAAAGGGTATCGTACATTGAATATTTCTTATCAAAGGGTAATTCCGAAACGTTCCGCTGGAATACATTGACTTATGTTTCGTTGTCTGAACATTTTTTTCTTAAGTGATTGAATGCATTGATTGGCCAAAAACGAAAAGAAAAAGTCAACGGGTTTTTAAACAATTATGTAAAATTCAAAAACACATAAGATAATTTAAAAAAATATAACTGAAACAACAGATCTAGTGCAGAACAATATAGTCGCATTTATCGTAAATGTCAGTGAATTATAATGACACAATTGGAGCACGTGTTAAGAAATTATATATTTTTTAAATTTATCTTGATTCAAATGCCACCGCTTCTGCTGTCGTTATTACAAAAACAGTAAAAATGTTAACTTTTCAAATTATAAAATAAGAGGGCCATGATGGCCCTATATAGCTCACCTGAGTACCACTGCTCTAAAAGCAACCTTAAGTATTATGGACCGAAACTCCCATACAAGGAATAATAATCCTTGGTTTATTAACAATATGTATACATCTGATCAATATTGTTTTATAAATGTGGATGGTAGACATTTTTTTTAATTCAGGGCCATAATTGGAGATAGTGGTCCAATACCAAGCCAGCCTTGGCAAAATCATAGTCATTAATACTACAATCAGGTTTGTGTAAGTTTACTTTTTTAATAATTTCTAGGAAGCTGTATTTTCAAGGGACCAGTTTGTTTGAGCAGTTTTGGTTGTAGGTAATGATATGATCATTTTTTTTAAAAGAAATTAAATTCTTACCAACATCTTTACAGAAGAAGATTTATAAAAATAATCTGGTAATATTCATTTGACTGCATGCTACCAGAGTTCTACATGAATCAAGTTTATTTTAGCAACATATGTAGAAAGTGACCCAAAGACACCTGTGCCAAAAACAAAACAAAACAACAACAACAAAACAACAACAACAACAACAACAACAAAAAAACAACTTAAATTTGGCAGTTTTCCTTATTTTTCACTATATACATACATGTATAATGCAAATAAGCCCCGCCCCTGGCGACCATGTTTTTTTTATAGAACAGAATGATTTTAGCAATCTTGGTAGAGGGTTACCCAAAGAACGTCTGTGCCAAACATTTTACAATCTGGCCAGTAGTTTGAAGGAGATGATTTTTAAAGTTTTCATATTTTTCTTTCCTTTGCCATGGCCAGAGTTCTTCATGGATCAATTTTATTTTAGCAACTTTCGTGAAGGTTTTACCCAAGGATCATCCCTGCCAAGTTATATCAAATTCTGTCCATTGGTTTCAGAGGAGATGTCGTTTAAAGTTTTCACTATGTACATTTAATGAAAATTAGCCCCGCCCCTGGCGGCCATGTTTTTTTTTTATGGAACAGAATGATTTTAGCAATCTTGGTAGAGGGTTACCCATAAAACGTCTGTGCAAAACATTTTGAAATCTGCCAGTAGTTTTGAAGGAAATGATTTTAAAAGGTTTATTTTTTTCTTTCCGTTGCCATGGCAACCAGAGTTCTTCATGGATCAATTTTATTTTAGCAACTTTTGTGAAGGTTTTACCCAAGGATCATCCCTGCCAATTTATATCAAATTCTGTCCATTGGTTTCAGAGGAGATGTCGTTTAAAGTTTTCACTATGTACATTTATTGAAAATTAGCCCCGCCCCTGGCGGCCATGTTTTTTTTTATAGAACAGAATGATTTTAGGAATCTTGGTAGAGGGTTACCCATAGAACGTCTGTGCAAAACATTTTGAAATCTGCCAGTAGTTTTGAAGGAAATGATTTTAAAAGGTTTATTTTTTTCTTTCCGTTGCCATGGCAACCAGATTTCTTCATTGATCAAGGTTATTAGCAACTTTTGTGAAGGTTTATCTATAGATCATCCCTGCTAAGTTAAATAAAATTCTGTCTAGCGGTTTCAGAGGGGATGTCGTTTAAAGATTTCACTATGTACATTTAAGGCAAATTAATCCCGCCCCTGGCGGCCATGTTGTTTTACGGATCAGAATATTTTTTTTTAAAATCTTGGTAGAGGGTTACCCAAGAAACATCTGTACTAAAACATTTTAAAATCTAGTCAGTAGTTTTGAAGGAGATGATTTTTAAAGTTTTCATATTTGCCATGGCAACCAGATTTCTTCATTGATCATGTTTATTTTGGCAACTTTTGTGAAGGTTTACCCAAGAATCATCCTAACCAAGTTAACTTAAATTCTGTTTAGCGGTTTCAGAGATATTGTATTAAGTAAATTGTTGACGACGCAAGACGGCCAGAGAGTGATCCTAATAGCTCACCATCCTAAAAAATATAGTTTTAATATTTATCATCATTGTAATGTTGTTTTTATTAATGAAATACAGTGACAATAATATATACATGTACATTTTTCATTTGGAAGAAAAAAAAATAATGGATTGTTCATAATTAACCTTCATGATAATTTTCACATCAAATTATGCCTAAAATATTCCTTCGGTTTATGGCTTCAGAGCTTTTATAGAAATGTTAATTATTTTGTAATGGCATCTAAAATGATGTCATTAAATTGTGATGAAAACATACTTTATTCAGAAACCTTACACATTTAACATTTGTATGTAAACTATTTGTTTGCAAAATCATTGTTTCAGTGATATACATTGATAAATTACTTATTTTTATATACAGGCTTTTTTTCTAGTACAATATGTACATGTTTTTTTTCAAATTATTCTTCATTACTTGCCTTTAACATTTTATTCTAGTCTATAAAAGTTGTTTCATTACACGTTTAACATAAGCATGGCAATACCGGTGCATATAAATATATTCTTATATTCGTGACACAAGATCGTAAAATGATTTGATATATGTAAGTTGCTACAGTACGAAACTCTTGGGGAGAGTGATACAATCGTTTTCGCACTGATAAGTCTCCAGTGAGGATGTAAAACAATAAAGATGACAGACACAAAACTCTATATCTGAGAAATTATACTCTTACGTCTAGAAATATGGTACAATTGTGAATAAAATAACTCACAATTGTCGGGGATGTTTTACTGGGCAAAGTGATGAGAAGGCGTGAGACGATTTGTGGTGTTTATTTCCTGAAACAGTCTCTTATCGTAGAGGACTAGAAATAGCGCGACATTATGAAAATATAGTGATTTACTGAGCACTTTAATTCATTACTATTTTGTACTATTTTGCACCAACTACTTCATTGTATATCCTTTACACGCTGGGTCAACGACTGGAATGTTTTGAGGATATTCTCGTATATTGAACAATTGTGACTCGATGCTTTAATGTTCATCTATTCATTTTCCCTATAAACGTAAAGTATCACTATGCATGTATATGATTAAACATTACAGCCGTTGAATGTTGTTACAAAGCGTAATTCAGCTTTTATAAGTATAATTATCCAAGGACCTGAAGGATAATCAGCAGATAGGTGTATTTTGGATAAAAGTTGCCCTTATTACTCTGAAAATGAATGCAGGACTGTAACGGATAAATCTATTGGTTGAATATAATTATAACAATATGTCAGTATATTGCATTTAAATTGTTTTTCTACTTATTGTTTATCATCACTGGATTTCTCATATTGAGTTTCTCGTGGGTTATATATATCGTTTATCATCAATTGGATCTTATTCCTCCTGGCATTATACCTTTGCTGATAGTCATATTTAGAATAATTTTGTTGCCAGGAGTTGAAAGATCAAAGCAGTTTTTGAAATACATTTTAAGAACAAAATGACAAGCATTCGTGTTCCAAATAATTGCATATTAAGCGCTATTTAGAGAAACACAAGTACAAGAATATCAAATAGAAAACAACTGGAACGTGGTGGGATTAAAAACAGACCCTGGATTAGGAATGATATTTGGTTTATTGAAAATGCACTAATGTATTTCTAAGTGAAAACAAACATAAATAAATATATGTAAAAGCTCTTAAGATAGCATTGTTATGCATCGGATTACACTATTTAACCAAAAAAGGTTTCAACATACCCTTCCCATTCAATATGTATTAATCGAATACATTTACGATTGCCCTGAAAATGCAGATTAGTTACGTGGGTTTAATATTTAATGCGCTTCAATAGATTAAATAGATAACATGTAACTGTTTGGTATTTGTTGAAACTTGAATATATCATATTTCAAAAGTAAAGCTATCATAATTTGTGGATAAATATAAAGAATAAATGATTTTAAAAATGCACAATTATCAATTATTGATGTTGATTATTTTTCTCAAAGGTATGGTATATTGAAATTCTAAGAAATAAAAACCACTCGTAAAAGTATTTTGATTTTGACAAGATCAACCGTTATACTTACAAAGTTACAAATTTAAGCATTAAACTTTTGAATGCAGTGGTAACGAAAGATGGACTCAAGGTTTTAGTGTAACATATGTAGTAATTCCAGTGTCATAAATGATTTTATACGTGTCTAGAGCTATCAATTTTCTAGTAAATAAGACAAAATAGGAAATGAGGATTCAAAGATAATATAGCCTTACTGTCATATTGACATGGAATTCAATAGATCAATTTCAGTTAGCACAATGTTAAATACTTGTCATAGCATTAGGCATTGAAGACCAGACCGAAGCCATGAACAATATATTTAAGAACATGATTGTTTGCTTGCTGAAAGTAAACCACAATAACAACAAAATTATTTACAATAAAAATTAACAGTTGAAGATTACAAACACAGCCAAACCAGGTTCCCATACGATGGATACCTTAAGACTGACATTATGTGATCATACACACAATCTAAAACATACGACTGGCTGTCCACTCCTATCTGAAGATAAATGTTTGCTACATGTGTATTGCTTTCTGTCCTAAGAAATACTGGAATATCAACGGAATTCTCGTGAGAAAGAAAAGGGATTAGGCAGCAAATTGGTCTCACTGCTTTTCATTAATACGAGAATAGATTTGGCATGTTGCTGGAACCTGATAATAACACGCTTCTTCTGTAATATACCATTGCAACATATGGATCATATCTTGCCGACATTTGCATAAAGGGTCCAGACTGAATAATATTTTAAAAATACACATTCATACAATTCACTTAAATGTTATTTTTTTGCTTTTGCATGAAGATATTCACTCGGTACTTAATCACTACATGACTATCTTAGCTTAAATAAATAGCTTAAATGTCAGTTAGTGTCGCAAAAATATGCAGAAAAAATTCGTGACTCCATAGTCCATACTGACTTTAGGTTATCTCAAAGACTATATATAACAGTATTGATGTCGGTGAAGACAAACCCAGCAAAACTTCATTTAAGATAACGCATACGTTTTATACACACGATGCAGTACGCAAAATGTGTACATACGTTTATTTGTCCTGATTTTAATTCGACCCCATAACCCATCCCTGCAGTGGATGCCTTTAGCACCGACATGATATCGACCCTCTTTAATTTGCATGGACTTTAACAAAAATAGTTTTTAATTGATTAATTGAATTATACAAGTACGATGTACGTACTTGATGGATGGCGCTACTTAGATTTCGTAGACTAAGATAATATTACTCTCTTAGCTAAAAGAGATCGTTTACGTTTAGTAATCCCTGGCTAAGACAAGGAATCTGAAACAGTCTAAGCGTAATTAACTTAATTAGAACAGTTGTGATCGTTTACGCCCACAATTTCTAGTGCTTTATTGTTCGTAAATGTTCCTATTTTTCATGCTATTATATACTATCTATAACAGTGCTTTAACGTTCGTAAGTTTTTTTTTGTTTTTTTTTTTTTATTTTATTTTAATTTTCATGCACTTACATAATATCTACTGCAGTGCTTTAACGTTCGTAAGTTTTTTTCTGTTTTTCATGCACTTACTATCTACACATTCTGATTAAATCTGATTTTCTGTCAAGATAAAAAAAAAAAACAGCAGGAAAAAGTAAATATACAATACTGAAGTTCTGGCCCATTGTACAAAGCTGTTCTAATTAGACAGGCAACTTTAAGGCTTAGAAGTTCCAGCATCGTATCACACGTTCAATAATTTCCTATCATAAGAGCATTGAATTGGATTACCTTTAACAGTCATTACTGTATTTGTAGTTTACCTTCTACTCAATCATTTAGGAACTTTCCTGCATTAGACAGATACAGATATACTAATAACCATGGTCAGGGACTCACGTGAATAGTTCACATGTAAGTAGAACGTATATGATCAAAATTTTAAATATTGATACAGTTATAAGTAGACAAACAACTGTAAAATAACAAGATACCAATCAATATGGATGAACATTGTGATCAGCAGAAAATTTTGCTTTTGTCGTAATAATGTTAATAAACAGCACTTAAAAACTAAGCAAAAACTTTATTTGTTTTTTTAATTTTTTTACTTTCAAAAAAAATTTTTTAAAAAAAGGTTGAAAAAAAAAGAAAGCAGTTAAGTTTTGATTTTCTTATTTCTTGAAGTCGTCAAGTGAGACATATATTTTTTCATCCAAACATCACATTAAAATGTTTTTAATTTTATGTAAGGGCAACATTGGACAAAATATAAAAAATTCTTCTTTGCATATTTGAATTATTTATAAAATATAATTGAATAAACGCATCTAGTACAGAAGAATTGAGACTCATTTATTGTGAATGTCATTGAATTAAAAAGAGGCTAAATTTTCAAAAATGGAGAGGAATTGTCAAGAAATGAATATTGAATGCATCTTAAGTCATATGTCACTACTCATAGAAGCATTTTTCTTACTGTCCTTACAAAAAGGTAGCAATGTCAAATGATCAAAAGTACGTATCTAAATGTTCCATTAATATAATGTGAATGTGATATTTAATTCAAAGAGAAGTGTCAATGATATACACACTGTATATTTTAAGCAAGACACATAAATGCCACTTATTAGCCTGTAAGACATTTTTATACGCCCGTCGAATGACGGGACGTTATACAGATTCTCCTGTTACATTAACAATGTCCGCTTTTTAACTCGAACAAACATAAATCAATCTTTACCAAACTTGATTACAATGTTTATGGCACAATATCTCAGCCAAGTTCGATAAACAGCCAGAATGTCCCATGAACTCCGAAGTTATGGCTCTTGAATTGATGAACATTGATAAATTAACAATTACCACCCCCTTACTCTAACAAACACGAATCAATATTTACCAAACTTTGTCACAATGTTTTTGGCACAATATCTCGGCCAAGTTCGAAAACTAGTCGGATTGTCCCAGACACTCCGGAGTTATGGCCTTTGATTTGATGACGGGGCGCATTATGGATTCACTTGTTAAGTTAACAGAGTCTGTGTTTTTATTTCAACAGACAAGAACCAATTTTTACCAAGCTTGATCACAACGTTTTTGACACAATATCTCGACAAAGTTCGATAACCAGCCAGAATTTCCCATACACTCTGGACATATGGCCATTGGATTGATGAAAATTGGTAAATTAACCGTGTCCGCTCTCTCAAACAAAACTATTACAAACCTAAACCGATCTCATTCAAACTTAGTCACAAATGTGAATGGGCACAACATCTAAATCAAGTTTGATAACCAGCCAAAATATATTAAACATTCCAGAGTTATGACCCTTGAATTGATGAAAAATTGCAAAATTAACAGTGTCTGCTCTCTAACACTGACAAACGTGAACCTATCCATACCAAACTTTTCCACAATGTGCATTGGCGCATAGGCACATTATCTTAATCAAGTTTGAAAACCAGTCAGAATGTTCCAGACAGAGTAACGACCCTTGAATTGATAGAAATGCAGGACGGGCGCGCGTTTTGCGATAACCTGCGCTCTTGTTACAAGAAAAATTAATCATGTAATTTTCTGCAAAAACATATGATTTTATTGCTGTCCATTAAATCTTTTTATCTAGGATGCTAGCATGAATTTGTTTTAATAAAAGGCATGTTTCATTCAGAATCAATATTTTTTATATGTTCGTTAAGTTGGCTGCCTGGCGGCGTGAGCCTGGCGGCCTCATTGAAGTAAACACAACTGTTTAAACATTTTGTTTCTTAATTCATAGATCACTCCAAATGGCAATGCACAAATAATCTTAATTCTATTACAGACTTTATCTGATAAAGAATAACTCATTTTTAATTTTGAAGAATACATGAATTTCATTTAACATTATTTTATAGCCCAATTTACATGCTTCGGCTCACATTTTATACGAACATAGCATTAATAGTGCATACAAAAAGTATTCTTAAAGGCGTGACAGTAGATCATAAAATTGTTTGATATACGTTAGTTGCCACAGTACAAAACTCTCGGGATGACAGATACAAACGCTTTCACACTAATGGGTCTCAAGTGAAGATGTAAAATAATAAAGATGACAGACACAAAACTCTGTTACTGAGAAATTGCATTCGCATGTCTAGAAATATGGTTACGATTGTAAATAAAGGAGTTCACAATTGTCGGTCGGGGATATTTTATTGCACAATGGGATGAGAAAGCGTGAGGCGATTTTTTTTTTCGATTTTAGAGATCTAGATAATGTAGAAACTTAGGCCATATAGTGATTTACTGAGTACTTCAAACATGGTTTTTCTCACACATTTCTCTCTCTTTTTTACTTGCTGAGTAAATAATTCGAGGATATATGCAATGAACATAATTATCTTGTGTGACTCCCTGTTTAAATACTCAGTTACAAAACATTGATATACCGGTAACTTAAGCCACTATATGTTAAAATAAGGTCCACTGCATTAGTTGTATAATAACCCAACTTACACACGCACGAGCCTTCTCTATTGTCATACGATATATTTACGATCATATACATAGCCGGCGTCATTAGAATGCCTACTGCAAAAGGAGCGCTGCCTTTAGAAGCCCAACAATTTCGTTCCATCTCTATCTCTTTTTCTCTCTCTCTCTCTCTCTCTTCGCCCCATCTCTTCTTATTTAAATTTAGATAAATATAGAATTGCCCTATCGCGTCTAAGGTCTAAGGGTATTTTCTCATAGATTAGAAGTGGAAACAGGTTGATGGCACAAACCTTTAGTTATACCGTATGAGGAAAGAAAATGCAAATTTTGTAATAGGTTAGAATATGAGTTTCAATTCATACTAGAATGTTCATTATACACTTATATAAGAGAGAAATTTATTAAAATATTAAAATATTTTTTTGGAGAAATCCTAACATACCTAAATTTATCGAGTTATTGACATCAGAATGTAAATATATTATCAGAAATCTTGGAATATTTATTGTCAAATCTTTTGAAAAAAGAAATAGACTGAACTATGACTAGATTTTAATTTTATATGTCATGTTTTTCCCATACGCTACTATATTTATATGTGACTGTTTGCTGTTTTATTATAGGTTTGTTAATGTATAACCGGGACTGCTAAACTAAGTGTTTCGTCTCGGCTTAGTTTACAATAGTAATTTACCCGGTATGATTTTTGTTTAATTTCGTTGTCCAATCAACTGCATTATGTAAGCTTAATGTGCAAGTGCTATAAAAATATTGTATTATTACTCTTGCCACTGACCTTTGTTTAGTACACACATGACAAGTTCTTGATATATATATACGCTCGTATATATCTGGGCCTATGACCTATATCTATTACGAAATAAATTGTCAAACTTCTAGGTCTCTCCCTAGATTCTGTCCAGACAGTTATATGCTGCCTCGTACGCAATATGTAATATACACAAAACATGTAACTAGCTTACAAACCATGGTGTGACAACATCACTTCTTACATACCGTTATATGATCAGAAAGAGTTATTCTATGATAAGAACATGTTACAACCACACCATACAAGCAACAGTTATGCAATCAGGAGATAATGGGAAAACAATAAGCATTATAACTCCAGATAGTGTTCTGTGATATCACACATTTCAAAAGAAAAGCAATGGATTTTCTTTTGTTAAACGTCACGCCGACAATACACCAGTCAGTTGAAGACTGTAATATCACGTCGTAGACACGTGGCAAAATATCACACCCAGCAAATTACACCCTATCCTCTCGGCCACCGGGAAGGTGAATGCTATAAAAGTCTAGCAGCATGGGAAATGGAAGATATCAATCATTCAAAATGATTTTCGAGAGTAGATAGCGAAACTAGGCTAAGTGCAAATAAATATATAAGCAGTTAGCCTAATTTCGCTTTCTCCCCTCGTATTATTGTCACATAAATTTAAGAAGTTTATATCTTATATCCCTGGCATCACGTTTGTATGTATAATTATTTTGTGCTTAGGGTGCTTTTACAAAGGCAATATACAACTGCTCAGTAAAGCTGTAAACTAACATATCATACTCATAATATTTTTATAAGATTTGCGGAAGCCATTTAAAAAAAACCGGAATTTCCTATACCAACCCGGAATCCTAAATAAAAATTAAAAAAAAAAAAAAAAAAAAAAAAAATAAATAAATAAAAAAACAACAAAAAAACTTTCATACGAGAATCTTTCATGTTTTTTTATTTTATTCGGAACGCACATTGATATGTAATGGTACCAAAACTTGATAAATATTGTCAGGGATATGTTCCTTAAATAAAATATGAAACTCTTGTTGAGTATTTTATATAATATTATGTTTGTTATTTAAGGTAATTGCATAGAGGGGAAACGCATGTAAGTTTATAGTCTAAGACACTGTTTCTAAGCATTGATGATACGTATATGTTTCATATTTATTCTATAAACGAAAGGTGTCAGAATATGTATAACATACATAAGAAAGAAAGAAAATGTCCATCATTCTGTATTACAACCATTTAATGTAGGACCCCATAAATTCAAACGTATTGCAGCACGTATATGAAAAAAAAAAATGTGCAACTCTCGGATTAATGAGAGATGAATGTACATATATTTAAGTTTAAAACTTGCAGTTACATTTTCCATGTGTAATCAACTCTATCTGATAACAAAGAATGCCCCCACAAACATTACAGTATAATTAATAAACATGTTATAATACCTACGTCATGACGAACATTGCCCAAAAATATTTCCCAGCGCTAGATTAGAAACGGAATACGGCTTGAGACAAGAAATGGAGCCGCCGAGTTGAAGTAGAAAGCCGCCACTGGAAATAAAAACAATTTGAAATATGCATCCTTTAATTTAATGGACACATCACTACATTATACTGAAAGAAAATACTGCAACGGTTAAATTGCCATTATATTATTTGACGATGATACTTTATGTCAACATTTTAGATTTAAATTTTCCTTTTTTTTCTTAGTGTTACCAAAGGTTCTCATATATTTATGCTTGTGGCATTACACCCTTGATAATATAGAACTATAGAATGAATATACCTATTTTGGAAACATTTTATTCGACACTCTGGGAGATGTGGATTAATATTGATAGCATGAGATGAAAGACTAAAGAATTGCTTTTAGAGCATGACAAGAACCAAATATCAAGTGCCTATGATTCAACCATCGGATGAACTCTATTTGGAAAACGTGGAAATCAATGGGTTTCGTGTCAGGATTATAAATATACGTCGGAGAAGCTATGGTAATTGAGTTTTCGCTCCACCGCCCCTCGAATTATTGCAAACTCATATACATAATTTCGGAGTACAAACGAATATACGTACAGTGTATGTACGAAATCTTCGGACCACCTTGCTATGCATCAATGTCGAAATGCAACTGAAATTTAGTCTCAGAACTGTACAACATTCTCCTGCGACGTGTAGCTTTATAATCGAGTAACAATCGCCATGGGTATTTAGGTTTTGCATTTCCCTAAAATCCTCGTAGATACTTGGTGTTAATATATACTGCCATTCCATTTAAATAGATTGCCTGGAGTAATTGTTCAATTCTCTTTGGACTGAAAAGACAACAAATTAGTTTTTGCTTTGACTCTCTGGCATTTGCTGGATTCTTGATGATGGTAGATTACAAATGTAAAGCTGTTCTAATTAGTGGATGAATGATATGAGTTATAACATTATATATTTCACATTTATTTGATAATAGCTGTCACATTTTGCAAGTGCCAAATAAACAAATATGAAGAATTATGTTTAAACGTTTCTCTTTTTCTCTTACAACGATTCCACAAGATAAAAATCCTATCGACCATTGTTTTAGTATGTTTAGTACGTAGCTTTCCCGTGCCAATGTCAAAATCTACAACTTTCGGACCAATAGTCATTATGCAATACCATTGAACCGTATGCAGTTTCATTGGAAATATGTTGAAGAGATTCTGTCCAATATTTTTTTTATTATATTTGTGAGGTCACAGTGACGTCATAATGAGTGATTATTCATGGCCCTTTAGCCTTGGAGTTTATCCTAAAACGATTTGAATTTAGTCTTAAAATACTTTACGTAGAATAGCGTAATCCATTGAACACGGTGCTCAAGATTATTGTTTGAAATGAATAGAAGCAACTTAATATGAAATGAGGGCATAAACGTTCTCGACTCCTCTGGGAACAATTGCACCATAAAGTTCTAACAAAATGAGCTACGATTTTATTAAACTGGTCACACATAGCTTGTCTTAGGCTGAAGGGTTCGTGACATCACACGCATTAATTGATAGAAGATCCATCTAAAATATTAAATTGATTTGGTAATATTAACATGAGAGGTAAACCTCTTACAAAAAATAAGTTTTTATTTCTTTAATCATTATTATCAAAATAATCACGCAATGACATTTCTACAAAAATTGTATGGAAAAACCTCGAAAGTACAGTTTTTTTTAGCTGTATAAAAAGTATATGTAATTACCTTAGTCGCCAATACTTGTTGAAAACACACATACAATGAGTTCCTAAAGAAAGTGTGCATTTTTTATTTTAAATATTTCATTACATGTATTTAGCAAACCTATCAAATTCAATTTTTATCCAATATATCTCGCGTGTATTTGTTATCGATCTAGCCCAAAATATGTCTATGCCACGAGGTACATATATTATGCATATCTTGAACTGTTTACGAAAACCATTCATTTTGCCTTTCTATTTGCGAAACCTTTCTATTTTTATATTATTGAAACAATTTATTCCAATTTGATTTCTGCTTGATAAAATTATGGGATTAGATTTGTAAGATACAACGTATTTGTTCATATGACTTTCTTTATTGGATATGTAAGTCCCCTCTACATAAATTGATTGCATTGGCGGTATTGTAATCACTAATCCATTATTTTTAACATATTCGATTGAAGCAAAGACGCAGTCTGATATCATACACTGAATAAACATCCTTGAAGTATATGCGGGAATCCTTGCCCTGCTGCGGCTCCCCATGCTAACTAATTGACATTTATATGAGAAATAAAATAACATCATACAGTATAGTTTATATTTTATGGCACACTGTTACAAAATTATGCAAATGAGGTAACGGATACGGCATAAAAGAATATTAAAGAGAAAATCACAGTCTAATAACGAACTGATTTGCATTACCATTTTTGACATGCTTAGGACTGAGAGAAGGGTTTGGGTTGAATAGTTAAGATCGATTTTATAATAAATAGACAAAACTGTACACAATATAAAAGAAAAATATGACTTTTGTAAACGGAATACCCCTTGCATATGACAGCAAGTCAGCAAGTCAGTGAGATACGGAGATAGGACATGTACATAAAGAGGAAGGGATCAGACTGAGATATGAATCCTAACCGGTGATAAGGCTTAGTATTTGTATGTACTCATTTATCGAAATGTCCTTTAACCCTTTCCCTCATATAGATTCATTTTGACGCACTCAATAGGTATCATCACATAAAGCCTGATCTGCAGAAAACCACAGTTAAACCTTACCAAATTTAATTATAAAGTCCTCATTTCCAGACCACTGAGGAGCAGAGAACAGCATAAAACCTGATCAGCCTGCGAGTTACTCGCAGGCTGATCTGGTTTTATGTTGTTCGCATAGGTCTTTTCATGGTTTCCTCTATGAGGGAAAGGGTTAAATATAATTTGAACACGAATAGCTGGTAAGCACCTCGTCAAATGAATGATATAACATGCGAATATTTCTCCTCTTGAAAGGTTCGTTACTATTTGAGCCCTTCATGGCTTTTTCATATAACACAGGAGATCTAAATGAGATTGGAACGCTACTTCAATTCGATGTTTGTTTGTTTATTAGGTTTAACGTCCCACCGACAATATTTCAGTCACTTGGAGACTGTATATACTTGAGACAGATATAGTCCTGCCTCACTGCAGTATCACGCCGTAGACATGCGGCAAACCACACTCAGTCACATTATCCTGACACTGGGTCAACTTGGTCCTGGAGCAACTCTTATATGCTATGTGCCAAGCAGAAGAAATATGCCAGTAATATTTTAACGTCTTTGATATGTAAAGGGTTCGAACCCAGGACCTCTGAGGCGAACGCTCTAACCACTAGGCCACCGGGGATGGTCGTATTAATGTTAGTAAGACTCTCTGAAAATCTCAAATCATTGTATAAGCTAACAATCTGCTTAATCTTACAGTTTCTACAAGATAACATCTTGAAGGTTACTTAAAAGTCTGCGCATTTAATACCCTTTCATATACCTACACGTTATATAAAGCAATAAATGCTTAACAGAGCGATATTACACAGGCTTAGAATCTACTTTGTTATCTCTAAGGATTGGAAGAAAAACAGAAGTTTATAAAAGCGATGGAATATCAATATATCCATTAAGCTGTGTCTTGACTATGCAACATACCGAAATGAAACAGTAGTAAATAAATCTGGATGTATATCTCGCGATGCTAGATTTACGGATCGCTAGTATTCATCGTTTATACATTAAATTGTCAAATTCTCGTCTGATCATGAAACAATCAAACGTATGTTAGCGGCCACGTATACAATAACAACCCCCTTTTAAACAACCGACCTTCAGAATCTGGATAAATAAATAGCCAAAATTGAATATACAATTTACCACCATTTAGTGATCATCTGAACAAATAGTTCTATGTTTGGAACTATGATCTCATGATTAGCCTCTAAATGTAACTGTAGTGTAGTATTATTAGTGCATTTTCGTGAATGGTCAGTTTTTAGAATACATTGTGTGGACCAAAACGAAAGAGTTGTGAACACTTTATTAAGACATGTTTCAAATGCATTTGAAATTAGGAAGTGAGTGCATAATAAACTTTTTCATGAATCCGTGCTGTCTGCAAATAATTTTGTTCGCCCTGTCAATATTAAACCAATTTGCGTTTCAATTTCAGGATAAATAGAGTACGATCTGAAATGATATAGACTTAATTGAACAAGTTTCATGTCGTGGTTAGAACGTAATTGATTATAAAGTATGAATTATTTCTAAAAACAAAATTGATTATATAAAACACGGCAATTTAAGATCTCCATTTTAAGTTTGAAACGGAGCCCAAATTGCCAACATTTTGGAATACCATCCATACACGAATTAAAAAAAATAAAGCATTATAAAGCGTACCATTAAAATTAAAACGTCTACATGAAAAAAACAACAAAAAACATATCGTTAGCAAGCGGGACACTGTTTACAAGTAAGCCATAAGTGCATGTATGATTTATGTAAAAATATCATTTTTAACACACATATACACACGCATACACACATACATACACAAACATACACATACATACACACATACACATGCATGCATACATACATACATACATACATACATATATACATACATACATACATACATACATACACACACACACACACACACATACATACATACATACATACATACATACATACATACATACAGAAATACACACATACATACACACATAGGCATACATTCACACACACACACACACACACACACACACACACACACACACACACAATGTATTGAAGATTTTACCGGAGTCTTAATGAAAGAAGATTCTGGTAATGTTAAAATCAGCTAGGTCAATACAAAAAAGGAAATTTTATTCGGATTTTGTTACATTTTCATTTGCTGCGTAACTAAATTTGATTTTATTGGCTTAAAACGGGAAACCATAAAGAAATTATGAAAAATATAATATCAACTTATGTGATTTTAATTTTAATATATATTATCAAAATGTCAATATAAGTTCTTTTATAAATCATTTCCTTTAAACATTTACCCAACAATTTCATCAGTATATGACGAAAAAGTAGGGAAAAACAAGATCATGTGATCCTTGTTTGACGTTCAATTTAAAGCAAATATTTGTTATAATCTACTTAACATATTTTATCATTTCATATTTTAAATGCGCTTCATTTTTTTCCAGAGACAAAAACATGGCAAAAAATTAATTTTTTTTTTTAAGAAACTTATCTTTATATAAATCTTTATAAAATAAAAATTAAAAAAAAAACTAAAATATTTTCGGCAGATTTCGTATCTCTGGTATCATCATAATTTAATTAAGAAATACATGTAAATATTGCTAATATAATTTCAGGAAATAAAGATACGGATTCCATTATCCATTTCATTCAGTCTTAGATTAATAGATTTTAAGAGAATCCATTTATTTAATAATGTGATATGGAAGGATAATGGCTCAGACGCACGTCCTCCAGATCATTTTTTTTTATTTTAAATTACAATAATTATTTTTAATCCTCTGTATTAAACAGACAAACACATACACACACCACATATTAAGTTATATGTTGGGGGTATGAAAAGTACATATCCTTAAAATATTAAGTCGTCCATAAAAAATCAACAATGAAAACAGAAAAAACACCACAAAAACATTCATTTATTGATACTATAACATTTCCACCAAATTTTTGATTTCATATTTATACCTTTATTTCCTTTATATATGAAGTTTTACAAAGAAACACAATAAACATGTCAACCAAAAAAAAAAAAAAAAAAAAAATATTTTATAGACATACTTTATGTTATGTACCTTTTCTTCCTATTTTTATAGGCCAAAAAAATTCAAAAACAAAGCTAATCAATATAATATTTTAAAATTTTTAATTTATCATGCACATTTAAAGGCGGTATTACCAAGAAAAGGCTGGTTCTGTTATGTGGGCATAGCCGGCTCAGGACATTTTCTTATATTTTACTATGTAAAACGTAGGTCGGTCGATTCACGTTTTATTTTTTTCATTTTATATACTGTAACAAATAATCAATAACACGCTATACTTAGACAAATATGTTAATCAATTATAAGAATTAAAAACAAATTCTAGGTAGAGAGTATGTGCTATCAAGAAATTCCACGAAATCGAATGTTTTGCATTAAGAGATTACACGCACCACAAAGCAAAATTCATTTATGCTTCAACGGAAAAACAAAATCATATCTCAATGTTTATAAAGTAAAACGTTTCAAATTGATTTTCTGATTTGACATTTTATGAAAAAGCTTATATTTCGTATTTACTTTTTGGTTATATAGATTGCTGAATCACCTCATGATAAGATTAAAGGTTACTTTCATTACAGGATGCAGATACGGTGGTTGCCAAGGGAGATAAAGTCAATGTTATCACATGAGACACGTCTGGTACTGTGCAGATATCAAGTCGACCAAGAACAAATTAAATATCAATCCGCCAGATTGAAATCAATTTACATTTAGATTAATTTTACTCGGCGATATGATGACAAATGGTATTAATGTGATTATTGAATTAATTCAATCTCTGCTTAATGCTAACCAGTAAAAGCTTGACAGACGTATACACCTCATAGTCTTAGGAATTACCTTGCTATCTTTGAGGAAAGCAAGAATGGCACCCGCTTGTTATAAAACATGTCAAGATATATCAGTTAAGAAAATGACTTGACATTGCAAAATAGTTAAATAAAACAGTAATGCATACTTGGGATGTATTTATCTCACTCTCATCGCCTGTTGTCGAAATCTGGATTACTACTTCTTTGAAGTTTTGAAGATATTGAGGAACATTTTCAAGAAAACCAAGCGATTGATAACGCTTCTGAAAATATCATGTGATATGTGTAACGCAGATCTTGTTACTTTTCTATTTTCAGTGAAACATTAATCTAACAACAAAACAAACAAGCAAATCAAACTACTAACTAAAAGAAAATCTGAATATCTGAACAGAGGTTAGATTTTGAAATGAATAAAAAGTTTCTGATTTACATTTAAGGTTATTTGGGTTGTAAATTTTAGTTTATTTTGCACCTCTTACGTGATACAAACGTAAGGTGTTAAAAGTTTGCTTAAAGTGGCAAAGATAGAATAAATAAATAGTTATTTCAAGCTTTATCAAAATAAATAGCTATAGGGTAGATCAGACATTATCTACAGACAATGTACCGTACCTTATATATGTTTCACTAAATATTTTTTATATATCTAACAATGATACGTGACATAAAACACTTAACACCGGATAAGTATATGAAACGCCAAACCCATTTCAACGATTTTATGAAAAAAAGCTTATATGTATAAATTTATATGTTTTATATCCAAACGAAAACCACCATAATACTTAATTGAAATTGATTGTATGTACCATATTTGTTGACGGAATTTTTACACCTTATCAATTTTTGGAATAACAAATCGTCGTACCATCGTTATAAATAATCAATCATGTTTCACGTATTAAAGAGTTAAAAATTAGCATTAAGCAGCTCATCGTGATTGATAAATTACATTTACAACCTTGTAAAACATTTAGAAGACTAAACCATCTTGATTAATTTCTTTACTTCCTCTTGGAATAGATTCTATTTATTTATGTATGTACAATTTTTGTGAGATAATAAATCGACAAAATATCAGCAAATTTTATCAGATATAATTAATGAGCGCAATAAACACACATTTTGAGACTTACGTTCTTTACATATATCTGTATATATTTAGTTAATGTGAATTTGAAGATATATGATTAATATAACTCTTTGATCAGAAATCGCATAGATCTGATTTGTTGTCTCTTTTCTGTGAAGTTGTCCCTGATTATATAAACAATATTCGATCATATGAAATAAGATTTGAATTACAAACACATGTCTTTTACATTTGCTGAAAATGTCTTAATATACGTTACCAAATCGTGCCGGTTTCTTTTTTTTTTTTTATCTGATTCGTGTCCTAACAGCACACTTCAAATTTATTTGGTTGTTTAACTAAAATGATTTATATACCATGCTTGTCTCATACTTAACTTTATTTTTCTGGAGAGTTGTCAATTTCAAATAATCGCAAAATTGTCACCATTGGTGGGAAGTCTGTGAAATAGTTAAATTTTCATAGCTACAAATATATTGAGTGCAAAGTGATAAAATTAATGGTTATTTTCATCATTAAATTGGGTCATGAATTAAATCATGATTATAAATTTTCTCCGGAGATTATTCTTGTATACAACTTGTTTTGCGCGAAAACATTCAATACGGGATGTATAAAGTACAGTAGTTTCGCGAATTCTCGAGGTCGGACGGGATCAGCAAAATTCTCGAAGAATCGCCAATTTAATGTTGACAAGTGTTGATGTATATATATGGTATATTTTCAAGAATTATTTTGCTATGTTTTACCTTTTATTGATAGTATTTTCTTAAACATAAAAACTGTTTTGCCATTAGAAAAGATAAGAACGATCATAGTGGAAGAATTATATCAGAACAGAACAGAAAAGACCATATACTTTATTCACCCAGTATTACAAATTACACATGAGGATAAGAAAATTCACACGGAAAACAGTGATATTGTTGTGGTTTGTTTGATTGTGTGCAGCTTTCTTCTATCTCGATTTCTATCTAAAAAATTTCACAAATATGGATATTTTGCTTGGTCCTCGGAAATATAATGAAAGTTTGTTCTGTTTCTTTTTCTATGTAACATGTACTTATTCCTAAACATTGGGCATACATATTAGGCAGTGTGTGGAAACAAATACTCAAATTAGAGCCTATAAGAGCCCTAAGTATTTATATACTTTCGTGACAATACAAGTTCTCCGCAAACATGCACTTAATACCAGATTCGCGTTAGATTAATTTATTTTTTAGCTTATTTGTAAAAGTTCGTTGAGCAGCACATGTCATCATTATTTAATTATGATGATAAAAATCGATAGTTATGTTGGTATTGATAATGTTCATGATAGAGGTGTGACGATACGATTACCCAACGATATGTTAAGTATCGTGATATAGTGGTCACGATACAATACGTATTACGATACAAGCTTTTAGGTTAATTTTTTGTCAACTGTGTTTCCTTAACTTTATGATGATAAAATGATAATGATTACGACGCGGTCTTCGAAAAAGGTATTGAGTGCTCCTTCTTGTGATATATATACGGGTAACAGTATATTTTGAAGTATTTTTAATTGATAATTGTAGAGCTGAATGTTTGGCGATTCAGCATGTTGGACGGATAGAGGTTCAATGGGAAATCTCTTAAAGAGGACTCTAAGCGATACTACAATACATTAAATTACAAATGTAAAAAGCAAAATAATTACATTTGGATTTCGTCGTTTCTTTTTATATAAAGCGTGCTAAAATATAGAAGTAGGCGTCGTTTAAACTGTTAAACAACAGTCAGACAACTTATAAGCTCGACATTTGTCTCTTTTGTTTTTAATATCATCTTTTGCAATGGAATGAAATTAAAGAGAAAATATATCAAATATTTCATACATACTTTACTAACCAGTGTTATGTCGTACATTATGATTCTTTAAAAGAAAACAATAAATAAATAAATAAACAACGTCAAGAACTTTTCCGAATTTTTTGCATTCTAGGATATAAAATTTCATTAGCTATAAACCCTATAAAAATAGAAAATAGAGCGATGTATTGAGGGCGATGCCAGGGATCGTTTTCCTTAGTATTCCAATGACATGGAATATTATTCATTGAAAACCTTTCATTGCTTTCAAATAAATTGAGCATAATGTGTTAATATTTTAATATTTAAACCAATGCATACTACTGGGAACATTTAAGATAGAGAAACGCATCAATTAAAACACCGGGCTTATTCTCTAAAATGACAAATGCGGTGTTATAGAAAACTTGATAGCTAGCGATAATTTTCCAGCCGGGATATATGGATCCTATAATTTCCCAGTCGTGTTAATCAGCTTACTTGCTGTGGATTTTCTTTCCATAAGAGTGGCTTCAAATTTCTTTTTTTTTCTAGACAAAGGTTAGTTTTTTCCGAAATATTGGTAACAATTGAATTTAATTGTTTATTATATGGTGAAAACCGTAAGGATACTAACAAGGAAATATAAACGTTGAAAAAGGCGTCTCAGTCTATTTATAAGACTGGTTTAAACGCATCTACATTTCACTAAATCTATGTGACATCATATTTGTTTAATCATTCATTTTCAGACAAAAGCACAATGCAGACACTTAAAAACTTTTATAATCTATTTAAGATCCCAATCTGATCACTAAAAACCAACCAAAAATACTTAAATGTCCGGATAAAATTTGTAAAATGTCATGATTCCAGAGTTTTTTTATTATATTCATATTAAACATTGGATGCCGTTTGTTTTTATTTCTATGTTTTTGATAAAGAAAACCTAGTAAAAGTTTGGCAGCACTCAGTATATCTCTGGTATAAAAGTAAATCAATTAAGAAATATTTGTGTTGATTCTATCCGTGTTATATATTTCCACTGACCGACACTTTTTATGTTACAATTTAAACGAAATATATTAATCTGCTTGAATTATCGCCTTTCATAAACCCTGCACATATGGTAAATTATTAAAATGCAAATTTAAAAAAAAATATAGATATGACTATAACTTATTTTTACTTCAATGGTTGATGGCAGAAACTATTTAAACACACTCTTTTGTATTGAAGTTAATGTCACAAGAGGGAAAAATGTAAACAATGAATTCAAAGAATCAAAAATGGGTTTATTTATTTTTTTAAAACGCTTTTTTGACTCTTTGAATTCATTGTTTACTTTTCTTTCCCTCTAGACCAAAAATATCCCAAAGCAATTTAAAAAATCTTTGTTCTAAAGCTAGGTATTCAAGATGATATTGTAAAATGCCAGGGATAGATATTAGATAATGATATAGATCGTTTTTTCCTTTAAAACTATTGCTTTTTGTCTGATCTAGTCGCCTTGAAATATGTTATTCTAAATAATTTAGAATAGACCTTTTGAATATTTCATTTCAGTAATTGATTCATGGAAACAATGTAAATATTAAACATTCCATTTGTAATTACTTTTATTCAAAAACATGTTTCCCAAAGGACTGTCTATTTTATGGCAAGCTCATTCGATCTACAAAATTCATGAAACTTATAAAGGGTAAAACTGTATATTAAACAGAGAAAACAAAAACAACAAACAAACAGCTTTCGTGACCAGCGTCACAAAGGCAATATACCGCCGAACATTTTCAACATTTGTAAAACGTATATAAATGATCTATTCCATTCTAATATGAATTAAGGCACAGCCTCAGAGCGGGCGAAGCATGGTCACCTTATTCAGTACTTGATCTATTCAGTTGCTATATGTATGTTCTAAGTAGATAAGAACACACTCATTAATTCTATGGATCATTATAAATATCCAGCAACTTGCTTCGAATGCTAGGCGAAAAGGAAAAAATAAATAAAAAGGTTTCAAACGGTTAAAAAATTAAATAACACTACATATTAGTCAAATTATTTATTTCATCATAATTATATTTAAAACAAGCAATTGTAAACTAACAATCTTGTGTCGTTTGTTGGTGTCTATAAATATAGGCATGCATAGTCATGCCTCCAGTCACAATACGTACATGCTTTTAAAACAAAAAACACTGACAACAACAACAAGCAGAAATAAAAAAAATCCCTCTTAAAATATCTCAAAATTCATCAATGTGGTTCTATATCCCTTTTTTCTGTATAGATGAAATTGTATGTATGTATATTTATTTCAAATCTGGCAGTGCCCTGGCCCAGTGCAGGGTGTACAATTTGTCAAAAAAATAGTGAAATTATTGACCTTTTTGTATATATGAATACAGCATAACACAAAAATTTATCTCAAGAGTACACTATAATATTTGCCATTGGAATTCCAATGAGGAATCCCAAATCCCTATATCTGACGCCAATGGTAGCATCACTGCAATTCAAACTTATTAAAGTATGAATTTAATAGTTGGACTGGGATTGCTGTCACTACCAAGTGAAAAAATGTTTGTTTATTTACTGGGTTAAACGTCCAGGCGACAGTATTTCAGTCGTTAAAAGACTATGTTTACTTGAGGCCACACTGCAGTATCACGCTATAGACAAGTGGCATAATGCCACACCAAGTCACATTATCCTGACCCCAGACCAACCAGTACTGGAACTACCATGTATTTATTCTGAGTGCCAAGCAAGAGACCTAAACCGGTTCATTTTAACGACTTTGTCTAGTATGTCGCAGCCAGGGATCGATCAAACATTCTGGGGCAGATGCTCTTACCACTTGGCCACCTTGACCGGCCATTTTGAAATTTGTAATGATTATGTTCAAAATGGTACAATTTCTAGTTTACCTCCTATTTAGAGCAGACCACGAGTATCACGAAAACAGGAGAAATAAAATGTTTCAGAAGAAAAGGAAGATAAAATAACAAACTTGTCATCTTTGAAATCAGTATAACTTTTTATCAGCATTTAACTATAACATGCACAATCATGCAGATTTAAATCGGTCTTTCTTAATAGATTCTATCCTATACATAGCAGTTAATAAAATGAGGGCTGGTTCGATCCCAAATAAAAAAAAAATAAAAAATTTAAGAAAGAAAATGAAATAAAAAAAATGACAGATAATTAGATATGTAGATTTAGGTCTACTGTACATGAATAACTCTTAACCTTTTAACTAAAAATACACCATTTTTCTTTTTTGGCTTTCGCAAACATACAATACAAATGAGTTGCAATTATTTACTAGATAAAAAATATTTAAAAAAAATGTTCAGAGATAAGAGTAGATGGAAGGTAGATTTTTATTACACATAGGGCATTCTCAGAGAGATGGAGAGAAAGATGTAGAGAGAGAGAGAGAGAGAGAAAGAGAGAGAGAGAGAGATTATGCCAAATAAAAATCATTAGTTAACTTCATGTTTCGTTCTATTCTTTAAGTAGGAAATCATCATCACTATACTTCTATCTAATAAGTCCCCCCCGTTTACAGCCTCTTTTTTTTTTTGCATTGTACTGTATCTATTTATATCGATACATATTGCATACCAGTGACGTAGGCGTGTGTTAGTTTCATTGTTGATGTGTATTCAAAAGATGGGATGATTTCACGTCTAATTTCAGGTCGAGGTAATTATTAAAAAAGTTTGTTTTTTGTTGTTTTTTGTTTTTTCATATATGGTACTTTTTTTTCTGAAATATACTTTATACATAAACGCACCATGTTAAGTGATATTCCAAGCAGAATCGTGTTAAATCAGTGAAGTCCGAAACGTGCGAATGAAAAATAGTGTTGCAATCGTAACCGAATGATAGCGTTGGTGTCATGGCGCCTCCCACAAGGTATTTTTTAACGGATTTCGGAATCTAATTCACAAGTTGAAAGTTAGTTGGATTATTTTTGTTAATCATATATCTTATAACGAAGCACATTTGTAATGTTCAAATGCAAAGCAAAGCTTAGCAACACAATTTGAATCAGGCGAACACCCGAAAATGGACTGGATCCAGTACAATCAGACGTTTTTTACCGCCTTTTAAGAATACGTTTTAAGTTTGTGAGAAAAAATGGCGCTGCCCATGCGAAAAACGGCTGTGACGAAAAACAAATCCATAGTGCTCTGAAATGTTGATCCAAATAGAAGTCTACGCGATACCGCTATTATTCTTAAACATCTACTAGATTTTAATGATCTTTTTAAAATTTATTTAGAGAAGCAACAATTTACATAGTAACAAGTATATGACACTTAGACTGTTATTTAGCGGTATAAATACATTGTATCAATTTTATGATAATATACGCCGGTCCCTGTTTCCTCGGGTGCGGCAAAATGGAACTTGTACTTTGCGCTAAGAACACACGGTAAGTTCTACGGCGTGATATTGCATTTTGTCAGCACTGTCTCATGTAGATAAAAAATGCAAAACTAACTAAAGCATTGCCGTGGATAGTAAAAATAAGAACACACATTACTGAATATTTACAAACTTGCAAAGTGAATAACAGTCTAAAAAAATAAGAGTGTTAAACATAGTAAATCAATTTAATGGACATAATAAAACAATGACACTCAGACTAAAACGGAATGTAGACGAAGCCTTTTCTTCAATTTTGGGACAGTTTCCTCCAATTTGCCTGATGTCTTTCATATGAACAAAACTTCTGCAACATGGGTTCCCCGAATGTTGGCACCAAACCAAAAAATAATTAGAGTAATTGTTTTACTGATTTGGCACCCACTGATTTGGCAACCTCTGAGTTCTTCCTTTTTTCCAAAATCTTATATTAAATCTGCAGGGGAGACATTTTGTCAGAGTTGATAGCTGTATTGTGGCTTTTGTGGCATTTTGGATCAAAATGAAGAAATTTTCTTCCAGGTTGGAATTATTAATTTGGAGCAGCGTTGAAACAAATGAATTAAACTGAATAAAGATTATTTTACGTCCGGTATTGTTTATAATGTTTGATTTGCCCCCGTAATTTGATCATCTCGTTCACATCCTTGAATGTGGTTTAAAGTATATCAGAATGTGTAAGTGCAACGTGGTTATACATACCAAGGCGATTTGACCAACTCACTTGCATGAAAACATAAAGGGATAAAGGTCTGAATCAATATATGACAATAACTCAGTCTGAAAACCAAATGATCATATAAAAGGATAAAGGATAAAATGCATTGAACTCTAAGAATCTTTTATTAGAATTTCATTTCTATTCAAAATTGAATTGATTGACTGAGTTTTTAATTACATTGATTATAAAAAAAAAAAAAATATCATTAACTTTTAGATCCGATATACACTCAATGATATCAAGCCACTGGTGGGCTAATCATTTTTTAAATGCTGCACTTCATATGAAACACATTTTTCTTTTCTACACTTGAAATAAAATAAAGTTTTATACTTAAGGTCTTCGTTCTATTTCTGTTGGATAGACAGTCGTCCTTCATGATAAGTAAAGTGCTACTGTCATGAATTCCATGGAATTGGATATGACGCCTCAGGGGATATCATACATCAACAGGCAAAATCCACATTTACTTTAACGTTAAATTGAAGCTTATCTCAAAGGCTTTGAAGTAATGAAGGTTGTTGAAGTAGATCCGGTAATTTTGCCAAACAAGATGACACGAATGCTATCAAACAAGAGGTATTGATTGAAATTAGATTCACTGTAAAATGAAACAAGGTGACAAATGGTATCACTTTTACTGATATATATATATATATATATATATATATATATATATATATACACACACGTAAGGTGAACAAATAAATACATATCGATACCAAACAGTTAAAAGAAATTACGTTGTAATCTCTGGGTAAAGTTAGGTTGACACTGAACATTATAAAACACTTGGCTTGACTATTTGAGTTCACCGTCGCTTCGACAGTATTTCAGTCATGTAGCGACGTCCAGCTAATTCCAGGTGGAGGAAGACCCCGAATGCATAGAGGCATCCGGGTAGAACCACCGACCTACCGCAAGCCAGCTGGAAGGCTATCTCACATGAAAATCCGAATGACCCTGCCGGGACATTATAAAAGCGGAATATATCATAATATATATTTAGCCGTGTCATGAAGCAGAAGTAAACCTTTACATGGATATAACTTTCGCACAATCGTTCGATCGCGGATCGATACTGCAAACCTAAGCCTGTTATCATTTGTATAAAGTATATCTAACTAAGTAATATCTGGTAACATTTTCATCATTTGTGTCTTACGTTGTAAAGAACTGAACATGTTATATATGCTCATTATAATTTTGCTTTCTTTTATAATCCTACCCTAATCATTTCACTTTTACTGATTGGAAAACATCAAGTATTGCAGAAACATTTGCTGACTTACTAGTAAAAGCTCAGCGGGCAAGACTTTTATGTTTAGGTAATGTTAATTTTCATTTATAAATGGTGAAAAGAAATTAAAAATAATTACAATTCATATTCCATATTTACCTTACAGCGATATAAATATATATATATATATATATATATATATATATATATATATATATATATGCTTTTATTTTTTTGTAAATATCAACTTAAACCATCATCAACAACAAAAAATGAATGGAGGGTCATTCTGACTAGGGCTTCATATCAACTCGATACCGTCTCATTGGTGATAATTAATGGACAGGAACAGTTTTTTGTTCGAAAGATAAATGATTTGTAAAAATGATCCAATCCAGATCATACATTTTTCATTGAGAAGGCAACAATGCAAACCTTTCATTCAAACAAATATGAACACAACTCTGAAATGAATATCTGTATCAATACATATGGCATGGCGCTTATGAAATAAAATAATGTTTACATTGATGCTTCCGCGAATACTTGAAAATGACAAATGATTATGTAGTGTGTGGAGAATCGATGCTATATGAAACGTGTCAAAAATAAACAAAAGGAGAAATCATACGTTATATTGACCAATATTCGTATCAATTTACATAGCTTTTTTTTTTCATTTTGCCATTAACGACAAAGCTAATAGCCTTATATAGTTATTTATTCATAAATTCAAATGATGCCTACACAAGTGTTGGTAATAATTTTGAATGCCAAAGGGGATTATATAATTATAATTTGCATCTAACGAGACATGCTAAGTGGTTTTTAACAAGTTTAAAACACTATTACCACACGAGTGTAGCATCATTATTATAAATATTTCCTATTATTTTCTCTGATGTTCAATAAACGGCAAATAAATACAAATAATACTTTTTTCCAGAAATAAATAATATGTTTTTATTTGAAATTTTGCTCATCAAATGAATTTTTTTTCCAGTATTATTTTTTTTTAATATAAAAATTATTACTCAAACTTT